>CM053763.1:106164411-106403158 GCA_028658305.1 Pachyuromys duprasi
GTCCTTGTTTGTTCTTTTGTTTTGTCCTGGTTTTTAATTATTAAGTTCAAGAACAGTTTTTTTTTTTTAAGAGCTTAAGAGAAAAACAACAGGGTAGGCAAGCTGTGGGTCCTGGCAGCTGCCAGGAGGAGAGAGATGGAGCAGAGAGATACTTTTGAGTTAGCTGTAAAAATTAGCAATGGCGAAGCTGGGCTTGGGGAGGGTGCTTCAGAGGAAGACTGAGAAAGCTCATGATACCAGGAAAAACATGTCCAGGCTTTGGCAAGTATTTGAAAGAAAGACAAGAAATAAAAAAGATGGAAAAAGGGGAAGTTCCACTTTGGGCAGGCTGCACAGCAGAAACTCCACAGGAACTGCTGTTCTTTGGTTTTCTGAACTAGGCCCTGGCTATGTAGCCCAGGAGGTCTTTAAACTCAGCATCCTGACATCCTCATCTTCTGAGTGATGGGATTATAGGTATGGACAGGTGTATCACCTTGGCCAGCTCTGTTTCTTTCTTGCTAGTCATGTGACCTCAAGCAGGTCTCTTAACTTTTCCCCAACTTCATCTATGGAGTGAACTCACTTGTGATTTCTGTGTGCACTTGAAAGATTCAAAGTCAAGGTCCATAGTCTTGTTTTGTTTTTGAGACAATGTCTCAGAACTGAGACTGGGCTGGCTTCCAATTTGGAACAGACCCTTCTCTGTCTCTCCAGTCCTGCAATTACAGGCTTGGGCCACAATGGCCTCAAAACGGACAAACAAACACAGAGAGAGACCACTCCGGGTAGAGGGATGTGAGTGAGGTTAGGCATGCCGGCTGAGAGTTGGCCATCTAGGACCCTGTAAATCACAGTAAGAGGCAGGGATTTTATTCTCAGAAGATGCCAAAGACTGGGTGTGGCAGGGGAATGTCTTTAATCCCAGCACTTGGAGGCAGAAGGTCAGTTTGGTCATGGAGAGTTCCAGGACAGCCAAAGTTACACAGAGAAACCCTGTGTGTATATATATATGATACACACACACACACTGCAAAGACAGTGGCATTTTTTTTAACCTTTATTTATATACCTGTGTATATGTGTAAGTATACACTCATTTTAGGGACTCATCTTAGGGACTGAACTGAGGTTATCACGCTGCTTGGAGGCAAGCAGTTTACCTGCTGAGCCATCTTGTCGGCCCTAGAGGTTTTTTATTTGTTTGTTTGTTTGTTTTAACTGCTAATAAGGCATAGGACAGATGAGTATGTACGAATACACTGTGGGAATAGCCTCTAGGGACACCACATGGTTTGTGGGCTCCCTCTGGTGGCGCTGGTGGTTCAGCTTGCATGCTTTCATGTCCGTAAAAGCACAAATACAATGAGCAATTTCTAGCCTTTCATTTGTTGGGTATTTACTATGTGACATAATTGTGTTCCAGTGTGAACCCCCCCCCCAAAAAAAAAAACCATTCGAGTTGGACATTGGACATGGTGGTGCACTCCTGTGATCCTTGAGAAGAGGAGGAAGAAGAATTGGGAGCTCAAGCCCATTGTCAACTGCAAATCTAGTTGTAAAGTTAGCCTGGGTCACAGGAGACCTTATGTCAAAACAAAACAAAACACTCCTCCAAAGCAAAATCCAAGCCCTCACGGAGCTTATATCCTAGCCAGGAGGAAGATGGCAAGCCAAACCCACAAGCAACTTGTTGGATCAATGTCATGAGAAAAATTATTGGTAGGTAAGAAAGTATAAAGAAGACTGCTCCCATTCAAAGCAGAGTGAGAAGGCACATTGGAAGGTTGATGGGAGGGGGTGACAAGGTGAATGATACAGGTCTGTCAGGGAGAAGCACTCTGGGCAGAGGGAGCAGAAAGCAGGCAGCACCTGAGACAACCTGCAGGCTTGAAGAACAGCAGAGGCCCCTGTGTCTAAGTGGAGTGATGACAAGACCAGGTCCAAATGGTGCCTATGGCTCGCTTCGCTGAGTGAAGTCATATGGTTGTGTAGGGACTGTAGGTGACGTAGAGATTTTGGCTTTCACGCTGAGATAGAAGGTCGCTGGAAGAAGCACATGATCTGATTAAGGCTCTAACAGGAGATTCCAGCTTCTGTGGTGAGGGATGGGTAGCGGGCAGACAAACAGGAGACTTAGGATAACAGACTGACTGTGGGTTATACCAACACTGGTGGCAAATGATCAGATTCTGCAAAGACTCTGAAAACAGCCTCTACTGACTGTGCTAATTAGATGTGACAAAGAATGGTTAAGAACCTTACTAAAAGTAGTTGCTTAGAGAATTGTTGAAAGAGAAGCAGTTAATAAAAGTATTTTTCTTTGTCTCTTTTTTTTAATCTAATGTATTTGTAATTTTTGGTCTTTTCTTGAGGGTCTTTTTCTCTTAAATTGAATACACTGAAGACTCCCCATTCCTCTGTTGACACCTGAGGTGTTTTTTTGTTTTGTTTTTCAAGACAGGGCTTCTCTGTGTAGCCATGTCCTGGACTCGCTCTATAGATGAGGCTGGCCTGGAACTCACAGAGATCTGCTTGCCTCTGCCTACCCGACTGCTGGCATTATAGTTGTGCACCACCATGCCCGGCTTCGAGTTGAATTTTAAAATTTATGAAGCATTAAAAAAAACCTTCCTGAGCCGGGCAATAGTGCATACCATTAAGCCCAGCACTCAGGAGGCAGAGCAGGCAGATCTCTTGAGTTGGAGGCCAGCCTGGTCTACAGAGGGAGTTCCAGGACAGCCAGGGCTACACAGAGAAACCCTGTCAAGGAAAAAAACACACTAACCAAACAACAAAGACAACAAAGGACCCGCCCCCCCCACCCCCGCCCCCAAAGTTCACACAATGTGTAAAAAAATGAAGGCAGCTGCAAGTGTAATATAATACTAGGTATAAACTAAAATTTCGGATAAAAATGTTCACTTTGAGTTAAGACTTTCAAGTGCCTTCAAAACGTCCCATCCATTTTTCCTCTCCTAACTTTCCTAAAAATCGAGACCAGCCCGAGCTACGTAATGAGACTTTGATTTTCTTTTTTTTTTGTGGGGAGGGAGAAGAGGGAAAGGACAGGCGTGTGGGAGTACTTTTCACCCAGGCTGCAGCAGCTGAGCAGCATCAGAGCAGCATCAGCGTCCTGCGAAGCTCTCAAACAGCCGTCGAGCACGCGGGACCCGGAGAGCCCGTCACAGGCCCTCGGCAGGCGAAGTGGGCGGGGCCCGGGCCTTTCCCCGCCCCCCAGAAGCGTGACGCGAACTCCGGGTTCGGGCGGAACGGGGTGTGGATTGTGAGGCGACCCCATTCGCCTCCTTCCGGTTCCTAGGGATGCGCATCCGGGTCGCGCTAACGCCGCGGTTTCCGCCACTCTGTTGGTTCCAGAGTGGGTCCGAAGCGGTCCCATGTCGTGCTGTGGGGCGTCTGCAGCCGTCTGGTGAGTGTCCGCCGCCGGCGGCGTGTGAGCGCGGCGACTCGGGGGCAGCCTTCGGGGCCACGGCTGCCTGAAGAGTTCCTCCGCGGCCGTTCTGGGTGGGGGTCCCTTCGCCGGCCCCTCGCCCCTGCGGCTCTCCCCTGGAGCTCCCCGCGTCTCGCCGGCCTCGCCCCTCCTCACCTTAGCGCCTCAGCCCTGGCCCCGCCTCGCCTTCTCCTTCACCTCGGGTGTTGGGGAGCTCACGGGTCTTTCACCCGGAGCGTTGGGGTTCGGCTCCGTCCCCCAGCTCTCCTCACCTGGCTCCCTTACCCCGTCCAGGGACTAGTTGGATGACAGGAGTTGTTTTGCGAGACGAGGGCTTCTTCCAACCCCCGGCCCGGGTCGGCTTCTCCAGCCTGGGGCGAGTTCTGCCTGGAGGCGCGAGGTTAGGCTGAACCCTGGTCGCTCCCCTAGTTGGAGAACAACAAAGGCGTGCCCAGTTCCTCGCTTTGCCTCGGTTTTCTGGGTTCTCTGAACGGCAGCGAACAGGTGGCCGGCTCGCTGTCGGGCTTGTGTGATCTCGTGAATTGACAGGTCTTGAGTACGTCCTGTCCGTTTTGTGTCCTCTTGTCTCATGAGGATGGTGTGCCCAGCTGGGGCAAAAATTCGGACGTTCTGCCCTCTGCATGGATTTAAAGTTAAGAGGACGGAGGGCATCGGGAGATCAGCTCCAGGTTTACAACTTTACTTTTAAAACACATTTTAGTGTGGTGGTATTGTTTTCTGCCGACGTTCACCACTGTAACTCAAAGTCACTTTCCTTCCAAACCAGATAAGAGTTGTTAGGGTATTCTTTTAACTTGTTTTTCCTTAGTGTTGCTAACATAGTTTAGAAACCATCATTTTCTCATTTTGACATTAAAGACACCTTACATTCTCTGGAGGTTTTAAATCATTTTATAATGTGAAAAGGGTTAGACCTAACAATGATTAATGTCCTGTTTCTTAAATTTTGTTACCTAAGGTATACTAGAGGTACAGGTTTGGATAAATCTTCTCCCCCCCCCCCTTTTGTTTTTTTAGTGTTTGACTCATTTGCCTTTTCAGAGTGAGAGGAGGGCTTCTTCAAACCCCCATCCGGGTCCACTTCCTTTGTGTGTGATCAGTCTAAACTAAACTTCAGTATTAATAATTAAATACGAACAGAACAAACACAACATTTATTATTGGCTCTTTTTTTGTCTGGTTTCCCTCATATACATATATGAGAGTATGACATAGTATGGCATATTCCAAAATTGGGCCGCTCTCTTTACCTATTTTTAGCAAAAATTTTGCAGGTTGTCCATGTCAGTCCTAGATGCCACAGAGAAAGACCCTTCTGGTTGGCTCTCAGGATTTAACTGGTGAGGGAAGCCCTAAGAAAGTTTATCTGTCCTCGCCCGCACTGACACTGACTCCTGTTCAGCCTGCTCTCCTCATTTCCCATCTTTGAAAATAACCCCAGTAACTGTAGCTGGCTCCAGTGGCTTCTTTACCAGTTTGAAGTAGTTGGTGCACATCCTTCAACTTTATTTCTGAACTTTATATTTCTTTCCTCCCCTCCATTACCTTCTTTCCTGCCTCTTTTTTTTTTTTTTTTTTTTTTTTTGGAGACAGGGTTTCTGTGTAGCCTTGGCTGTCCTGGATCCACTTTGTTGACCATGCTGGCTTCGAATTCACAGTGCTCTGCCTGCCTCTGCCTCCCTGAGTGCTGGGATTACATGTATGTGTCACTGCACCTAGTTCCCTCCTCTGTCTTTGTGATATGTTTTGACCCCAGGCTGGCCTGGATCTTTTGGGCTTTGCTATGTAGTTGAAAATGGCCTTGAACTCATGATCCTCCTGTGTTCTAAACTTGGATTACAGGTCATGCCATCATGTTTGATTGTTTCTTAAGCATATTTTCAGTCTAAACCTAGTTGAGGTTTTTATAGTCTCTAGCCAAAGAGAATTTAAAGTTCAGATGTACTCCTCCATTGATAACCAGCTTTAAGAAGTAATGATTTTTTTTCCAAGGTCTGTTTTTCTTCTTTTTAATGTGTGTGGGTGCCTGGTGCCCTCAGAGGCCAGATTCCCTGGATGGTTGTGAGGTTCAATGTGGCTGCAGGGACTCAAGCCTGGCTCCTCTGGAAGAGCAGCTAGTGCCGTTAACCAATGAACCATCTCTCCAGCGCACCAAGATCAGTTTTTAAAGAAGACCTACACTTGCATTCAGAGTGATGAGTTTTAGTTCTTTAAAAGCTGTAGACTAATGAGCAATATTTTGTTTTTGTGGGCCACATTGCTGGCTGTAGGTCATAGAAGTGAGATTAGGATTAAAAGCACATGCCATGCCCGTCCTGGTGGCACATGTTCAGCACTTGGGAGGCAGAGGCAAGTAGACATCTGAGTTCCAGACCTGCTAGACTTGCATAGTGAGATTGTGTCTCCAAAACAAAATCTGTAACCTGGATTTGCCTTCAAAAAGGGACCAGAGAAACAACTGGCTAGTGCAGAGGTAGAACTTAGATTTTTAAAGTGATACTATCCTGTTGTTGCAAAGAAGCCCCTAAATGAAATAAAGGTCCTATGCTGTCACTGGAGCAGAACACTGATAGCCTTCCAGGTACTGAAGAACCTGCCTTTCTTACTTAGTTGCTGTTTTGGTCACTGTTCAGTGCTGTGAGGAGCCCTCATGACCAAGGCAACTCTTACAAAAAAAAAAAAAAAAAGCATTAAACTGGGGGCTTTTTTACATTTTTAGACCCATGATTATCATGCAGGAAGCAGATGGGAGAGAACTTGTAAGAGCTGAGAAAGCCTGGTCCTTGCCTCTTGACGCCTTAAGCCCACCCCCAATGACACACCGCCAACCAGGCTGTCCTCCAACAAGGCCATACTCCAGCAAGACAGCATCTCCCACTCCTTCCAGAAGAGTCTCATTGAGGACGGAGCATTTAAGCCTCCCCTCCGAGCCTGCGGGGCCCGTTTTCGTTCACTCCACTACCTCTGCCAGCGCTGTCCTTGAAGACTGCTTTTAAAGCCCTGAAGAGAAATCGCTGTTGGTTTTCTGTAGCAATTTCTACTTTAGGGTTTTTGTTTGTCTTGTGTTTTGTTTTTTTTTTTCTTTTTTGTTTTCAAGATAGAGTTTCTCTGTGTACCCCTGGCTGTCCTGGAACTTGCTCTGTAGCCCAGGCTGGTCTTGAACTCACAGAGATCCGTTTGTCTCACCAAGCGCTGGGATTAAAGGCGTGGGCTACCATCTCCTGGGCCCAGGACTTGTTTTAGTTTTAAATCTGAGAATTCAATTTAAGAAGCATTTCTGTGGGCTGGAGAGATGCCTCAGTGGTTAGGAGCCCTGGCTGTTCAGTTCCTGGCATCCACATGGCAGCTCACAACTGTCTGTAACTCCAGTTCCAAGGGATCTGACACCCTCACACAGACATACATGCAGACAGGACATCAATCTACACAAAATAAAAATAAATAATTAAAAAATAAAATAACCATTTCTGCAGCAAAACAAAACAACAAAAAAGCATTTCTGCGTGTTTTAAACCTACCACATTTTCTGGTTTTGGCTTGATCATTTTTGTTTGTTATTTTGTCAACTTACTTGCTACTGTACTTTATCACAGTGTTTTAATTTTTTCTCTTGAGTACTATGATATTAAAGGATGATGCAATTTTAAATATTTAAGAAGCAAATTATACCTCTAACATGTCCCTACCATTGTACTTGGTTTTGTGATCTGCCTATGCGACTTCATGGCCTCATCCTCTATTTTCACGAATAAAAGGCTCTCATTAAGATTTTTAGTAGTTATTTGTCAAAAAGATTTGTGTTTTCTCGCATGTGACTACATGTTAGGTACTTTATCATTTAAGTGGAGCAAGACTAGTTCAAATAGAAATGTACAGTGTTAGGTGGGATATTGTTTCATAAACTCACCTAAGTGGTTTATACCAATAGGTCGATTCTATTTTGTTTTGTGTTTTCTCCCTCTCTCTCTCTCTTTGCCTACCTACCTAATTTTGGTTTTTCAAGACACGGCTTCCTTGTGTAGCCCTGGCTGTCCTGGATCTTGCTCTGTAGACCATGCTGGCCTCAAACTCAGAAATCTGCCTGCCTCTGCTTCCTGAGTGCTGGGAAAGGCATGCACCTCCACACCCACCTAAAAGTTGAATTCTATTTATATAAATATAAATTCTATATATATGAAATATAAAGAAAAACTTTATATTCTGATTAACCTAAAAATGTAAGTGCAAGCTGTGGCACACACCTTTAATCTTAGCCCTCAGAAAGGCCTTAGAAGCAAAGGGATATCTGTGAGTTCGAGGCCAGCCTGGTCTACAAAGTGAGTCTAGGACAGCCAAGACTACACAGAGAAAACTATCTCAGAAACCCCCCCCCCCAAAAAAAAAAAAACAAAAGAAGATACTAAATACTGACTTCACTGGACTGACCCGTTAACTAGCTTAAGCCGCTATTCCAGTATATGTTGTGACACATACCTATTATCCCAACACTTGGGAGATGGAGACAGGAGGTCAAGAGGTCAAGGTCACCCTCATCTATACAGAAAGTTGCAGGCCAGTCTGGGATATATGACCTTCATCTCAAAAGAAAAAAGAAAAAAAAAAGTCAGATTTAAACTACAGACATTTTGTGATTTGAAATGATTTTGCACAGTCAAAAGGAAAAAACATTAAAGACAAATATTATGAATGAGGCCCATGCTTTAAATGTCTGATTTGTTTGTTTATCAAGATAAGGTTTCTCTATGTATCCCTGACTTTCCTGAACTTGCATTGTAGACCAGGTTGGCCTCAAACTCACAGAGATCTGCCTGCCTCTGCCTCCCTGAGCTCTGGGACTATAGGTGTGTATTTGTATTTTAAAGATATTCCTACAGATTGTGGTTGATGCTCTGTAGCTTAACAGTTTGTTAAGATTTGTACCAACTAGATTTTTCTTTCAGTAAAGTAGTGAACAGTAATCTTTGTAGTGTAGTTCTTTAGTGAATATAATTCGGGTGCCTACTTTGTCCATTATAATATATATTGAGGCTGCTTACATAAATTAAATGATCTTATATAGGACTAGCAATAATAATAAATTCTGAATCTTATCTTGTTTATAAATTTCTGAGTTAAATGTAAGACTTAACAGAATTAGAAATAAGCTAATTTAGGAGGGACATTAAACACCCAGAAAATGAACAACCAATTTTTAGACCTAAGAATGTGTCACCAGTGAAAACGGCATGATTTTAAAACGACTTAATAATTGCTTTGAAACCATTTTAGAGTTTAAGATTATTGCATGAATTTCTATCACAGCTTAATATAAAGATTATATTCTTTGTAAGTACAATTTTTATTTGGTGATTTCTTTTACAACTGGACCACAAAAATCTAATAAAAGTGAAAAGAAAGAAAAGTGAATTCAAGTGGGCATGGTTCCTTGTGCCTGTACTCCCAAGAGGTAGGCCATGGCAGGAAGATGGTGATTTTGAGTTCCAGCTCAGCCTGAGCTACACAGCAAGACTTTGTCTCAGAACAAACAAACAAGCCAGCCAGCCCTGGCCTCAAAATAAGTAAGTAAGTATCAAACTACATGGCAGTTATGTGAAGTATTATTCTTTTCTAGAAGTGGTTCATACATTAACTCCAATTCTTACAGCTTTATAAAGTGTAATCTAATTTTCCATCTGAAGAAACAGAAGCATAGAAATATATAACTTAACCCAAGTAACAAAGCTTGTTAAGCAGATTTGAATTTGGCCTTTGTGGCTTCAGCTTCCTAACCTTTTTTGTTGTTGTTTTAACAGTGATGGATTACAGTATTTTCTGTTTTATTGTATTTCACTTAGACTGCTGGCTGCTCATCAGTCACAAAGTTGCTGTGATAATTTATAATGCAGTGTATCTATTTTTTGAAAAATTCTAGTTACTTCTAGCATTTTTTTACAGTAGCTTTTGCAGGGATTGAATTTTGGGGTTTACAGGGCTTGGTGGGGGGAGATTTATTTTTAATTATGTGAGTTGCATGTGTCTTCCTCTGGGTATGTGCACACTATTACAGGTACCCTTGGAGGCCAGGGGCATTAATTCCTTCTGGGGCTGGAGTTAGCAGCAGTTGTGAGCTGTTGGACATGGGTGCTAGAAACTGCACTTGTATCTTCTGTAAGGACAAGGTACACTCTTAACTGTTAAGTCATCTCTCCAACTCCTGGGTTTACTAGGTTTTATACTCTGAAAGTTACTTTGATTTTATAAAGATTTTAGCCAAATAATTATATAAGACAATTGAGAGGAGACCCTACTGCTCCATGATTTTTTTTTAAATTTATTTATTTATTGTGTATACAATGTTCTGTCTGCATTAACACGCCAGAAGAGGGCACCAGATCTCATTGTAGATGGTTCAGAGCCACCATGTGGTTGCTGGGAATTGAACCTCTGGAAAAGCAGTCAGTGCTCTTAACCTCTGAGTCATCTCTCCAGCCCCCTGCTCCATGATTTTAATTGCAGCAAACCAGCAGGTAATACAAGCCCATCTCTTAGGAGGTAGTGCCAGGAAAATCAAGAGTTAAGGGTTTTTCTCAACTACAAATAGATTTCAAGGCCAGCGTTTGCTACATGACATCCTGAAACAATGAGAGGAGTGAACATGATTAAAATGATCTACATATGTGTATAATAGTGTCACAGTGAAACCCACCTTTGTTATTTTTATGTGTGGGTGTATATATCTACATGAGTTTTTGTGTACCATGTATGTGCCAGTGCTTAGAGGACAAAGGGTTTCAGATCCCCTGGAACTGGAGTTAGAGGCAATTATGAGCTGCTTGATAAGGGTGCTAGGAACGGAAGTGAGTCCTCTCCAAGAGCAGCACACAGTCTTAACTGCTAAGCATCTCTCCAGCCTGTGTGTGTAATTAATATATGTAATCAAACATTAAAAAATAAAGAATACTCCCCTGCAGTTATCTTAAATCATGCGGTTGGGAAGGTGCTTGATCTGCAGAGCATCCATCATTAGAATTCTTAGTTTCCACATAACAAAGTTTAGGCCCGTTCAGTACTTTTCACAGACTTTTGTTGTGGCGTTTAGTCAGTAGGTGATTAAACTGCTTTATTCTTCCTTTCTTGTCTCCCCACTTCAGACTTTAGAGCAAATGCCTCATGCTTACCATGTGCTTTTTTATTAACACATTTACTTCTCATGAGAAAGGTGCTGTTACTCATGTTTTACATGTGAAATAACTGCAGTCCAGGAGACCTTACCTGAAAATTGCATGCCCCTCGATAGTACCAGAGCTGGTAAATTGGATTTCTGTAGTCTGGTCCCAGAGTGCACATCCCCAATAGCTTCTTACAGAGATTACTTGTTGAAAAGGTACAGTAAACTTCATTGCCCCTCGCTGTGTACGCTGAAGTGACCGCACTGGGTTCCTTTAGAGGTCTTTGAGGTCCAGCTTGGTGATGTGGTTGTCTAGCCAGCTTGCTCTGGGGATTCCTGTCTACACCTTCCCAGGACTGAATTACAAGTGGTCACCACACTCACCTAGCCTTTATGTGGGTTCTAGGAATCAGAGCTTTAGTCTTTTTTGTTAGTTTTCATTAGAGTTTTATAGACAGCTTCTAAGAATTTTTCCAAGAAGTAAAATTAGAAATTGTAAAGATAATTCTTGTTCTTAATATGTTCCTGATAAAATAACCTTGGTTGTTTTTGTTCGTTTTTTGGTTTTTTGTTTGGTTTGGTTTGGTTTTGGTTTTTTGAGATGGGGTTTTTCTGCGTTGTTGGCTGTCCTGGAATTTGCTCTGTGAATCAGGTTGCCCTTAAACTCAGAGATCCTCCTGTTTCTGCCACTGCCTGGCTTGATAAATATTCTTACTTTAGGGTTGAGGTTAGGGCCACTGCATGTTTCTGTCTCCTGTAGGGCTGTGTGTATAAAGGATTCTCAAAGGATAGTCTAGTATGTATTTTAGATTTTTTTAAAGATAGAAATATTACCTTCAGCTGTTGAGACTTTAATGGGGTAAGGTGCCAAAGACTGGGCTGATTGAGTTGATGGAGAAAGTAGGTGAAGGGATTGAAGCGCTTTAGAAGGTTCAGGAATGTGCCAGATGCCAGTCAAGCTAGCGAGAAGGGGCAGCACTGGGGCATTTCTCAGTTTCTTGGCCATTGCTCTCAGATTTGAGCAGCATTCCTTGGGAACATTCTTAAAACACGATGACGGCTCTGCCCGTAGCAGCCCGGCATCTATTTCCCTGCAATTTATTCACTATTCAGCCTACAGTGAGTCAAGATGAAATCATGCCATTTTATTTCTTGACTCTGGTTGCTTTCCCAGGGTTCTTAACAATATTAACCGTCTTTTTACTATTTCTCTAAAGTGTCAAGACACTATTTTTGCTTTCTTTACTCTTATTTACCAAATGTCCATTCATGGAAAGCACCCCTTCCCAACATATAGCTGTCCCTTTCATTACTTTAGATCTCTGCCGACCAGTTACAAACTTATCCCTCCACTCCAAACATCTTCTCTGTTGTCATTTTCTCTTTTTTTTTCTTTTGAGAGTTTGTCTCTTTTGTCCTCTTGAACTTCTGATCCTGCTGCCTCCACCTCCCAACACTGAGGGCTCAGATACGAGCCACCACACGCAATTCATTCATTCTTCATTTTATGTTCTTATTTTCTCTAGTAGTTAGAGCTTCAGGAAATTACATCACCTTATTTACTTTTCAAACCTTTCCATTAGAATAAAAGTTACTTTATTTTAGACTCTGTATTCATCACTGACTTCCTAGTAACTAGACGCGTATCTGACATACATAGACATTAAACACTTTATGATGAATGACTGATTGCATTTGAGGCTGGAGAGAGAAGCACGTAGAGCCTTAAAGTAACCGTGGATCTCTACAACAAAAGCAGAAGAAGCAGGAAGAAAATGAGTTAAGAGCTGTATTACCTCCCTCACCAGATTAAAGCTATAATTTAAATTAGTGAAAGGCCTGGTATAGGAGACCACATAATTTTTGTGATGATTGGAAGCCATAAATCCACACCCAGAAAGCAAATGACCCTGCCTAACTGCATCTCCCTCACTCCCAACTGCTTCCTAATTTGCTTTCCTTCTTTCCTTGATTTTGGGTCTTCCTATGTAGTCCGAGTCTGACTTGAATTTCAGTCCTCCTGTTGTGCTTCCTTGGTGCTGAGATTAGGGCCATGCACCCTCACATCAGACTGTGTAGTTTATCTTTCTTGTAGTCAGTAGAGGTGGATGTATGACTGGAACCTACTTACAAAAACGCACTAGTAGATTCTCATCTACCTCCTCTATGCTGAGGAAAAGTGTGTGGTTGTACTCACAGCTCAGATTTCTCAGTCCCATCCCATCTGTGGGATATTAATATTGTGAGAGGTAACCATGACTTGTTTTCCAGCTGGTGGCCCTGCTTTGGGAGGCTGGAGAACTTTAGGATGGAGGCTAACTAGAAGTGGCCTTTGAAGGTCATGGCCGGTAGTTCCAGTGTTATAAAATTAACAGTTAAGCCAGGTGTAATCCATTTATTTGGGAGGCTGAGGCAGGAGGATTAGGAGTTCAAGGGTACCCTTGGCTACTTGAAATCTTGTCTTAAAATTTTTTTTAAACAACTGAATGTTTAGTAAATGCTTTTATGGAAAAGCATTTTGTAGCTGCCATAAAATGGCTGCCTAAGTCTCTCAAAACTCAGAAAGAAAAATATGAACTTCATTAAGATAGAAAAATATGATCTTCAGTCTTTATAGTTTGCCCATAATTGGTAAATGGTAAAGATCAACCAGAGAAAGGAACTTTACATTGGTAAAAGTAAATTGCAGTAAATACAGTAACTTTTTTCCCCCAAGCCAAGTATGTCTTGCAGGTGGGTCTTTTGTTTGATTGGTTATTTTTGAGCCAGGGTTTAGCTGTGTAGCTTTGGCTGGTCTGGAACTCTGTCTTCCTAGTGCTGGGTTTAAAGGTGTGCACCACCATGCTTGACTAGATGGTTGGTTTGAATGGGTGTTTTACAAATACTGGTATTTGAGTTCATTCTTTTCTTGTTTTGTTTTTTGAAACAGGTTTTCTCTGTGTAGCCCTAGTTTTCCTGGACTCGGTTTATAGACCAGGTTGGCCTTGAACTCACAGAGATCAGCCTGCCTCTGCCTCGCTGAGAGCTGGGATCACAGGTGCTACCTCACCTGGCTTTGAGTTCATTCTTAAAGCACTGGGAAGATCTGTAAGACTTACCAAGACAATAGCATACCTGAAACTATCAGTGTTACAGTAAAAAGCAGGGTACCAACTTTGGAGTTACATGCCAGATCTGATAGGCAAGTTTTCTAGTTATTTGGAATGGTTTTTAATGTTTTATGTTCCTTTTCTCTTTCCTTCTTCCTTCCTTCCTTCCTTCCTTCCTTCCTTCCTTCCTTCCTTCCTTCCTTCCTTCCTTCCTTCCTTCCTTCCTCCTTTCTCTCCCTCTCTTTCTTTTCTTTTTTTTGTTACTCTTTTTGTGTCTTACATAAGATCTTCTGTATGTCCAGAGAATGACCTATTAATGGTCATGTTTTAGTTTCAAATGAGTGAGTTTATTTACATACATAGCAAGCAAAAGTAAAAGAAGAGATGATGAAGAGCAGAGATGGAAACATCTTCGGATTGCTCTGAACATCCAGTGGAGGTCTCTAGGGAGACCAGGCAGAGTGTCCTGAAACCAGGGCCTTTCAGCACTCAGCAGAACTCATCAACTAGAGTCGTTACTGAGGGCTTTTTCTCAGTGGGTGAGCTTCCTATGGCTGAACTGTTGGCAGGGACAAACAATAGTAATGCCTGTTTGTAACCTCTAGCTGTTATCAAGGACACTGTTGTTTTTTTTTTTTTTTTTTTTAACAGTTTTAGCTGCTGGCTGTTTTCCTTCTTACTAGTACAGAGTTAAGGGGTAGTCTGCCCTAGGAAAAGGTGTGTTTTGAAGAACATTTGTAACATGTAGCTCAAGGTGATCCTGAACTCCCAACTCTTCTGCCTACCAGGTCTTGGGGTTGCAGACATGTGTCACCACACCCAGTTTCCTGCTTTGTTTGTTTAGAAGTATTTGGTCAGTTGGATATACAGCTACTTTCTGTTATTTCCACACCTTTTTTTCATTTTCATTTTTTTCCCCCAGCTTGTGTATTTCACACAGTAGTCAGGATATAGCCAGCAAGCCCAGAGAGTTAATAAGAAAACAACCAAAATCCAAAATTCTTTTCTGTTTGTTCTCTGTGTCTTCTGTGACAAATATCCCCCTTCCCATCGCTTCCCGGTTTCTCTGTAGCCCCGGCTGTCCTGGAACTCTATGTCCACTACCTCCCTAGTGCTGGGATCAAAGGTGTGTGCCAACATCTTGAAGTCTTTTGTTTTTCAAGACAGGGTTTCTCTGTGGAGCCGTGGAGCCTTGGCTGTTCTGGACTGGATTTGTAGACCAGGCTGGTCTTGAACTCCCAGAGATCTGTCTGTCTGCCTCTGCCTCCTAGGTGCTGGGATTACAGGCATGCACCATCGTGTCTGGCACTGCTTTTGGAGTCTTAAAGTGTGTTTGCTCACAGTTCTGGTGGCCAGTAAGGAACCAAGGTGTTAGCAGCCTCCTCCAGAAGCTCTGGGAGAAATTCCTCACCTTTGCAGGCTTCTTGTGGGAACTGCTTGTTTTGTCCTTTATCACACTAGTCTGTTCTTCTCTCACATGCCTCTTCTTTGATTATTGCATTATGTGTATTGATTATTGATAACTTGCTGTGTGCTACCTCGTGCTAAGAATAATAAAGCAGTGTTAGTCACAGGCCTCATAGGAACCAGAAAAATGAGTGACTTAAACAGATTTTTGTTGTTGTTGTTGTTATCGTTGGTTTTTGAGGCAGAGACTCTTAGTCCAGACTGCTCTTAAACTGTATAGCTTAGATGCCCTTGAGCTCTGGTCCTCCTGTCTCCACTCAAGTGCTAAGTTTACAAGTCCGTGCCCCTGCCCACCCAGAATTGTTAACTGTCAGATTTACAGCCACAAGCAGAGGGCAGCGGGATGGTTTTGAAGAGCTTTTAATTACTAATCATTATTGAAGCAGATAATCCTTTCACTGAGGTTTTTCAAAATGGGACATATTTCTGGTTTTTAGTTTTACTTCATAAATGTAGTTAGCGTTCCTTCCCGCTGTGAACATAGAAGGGCTCTAGCAGACAAGCATGGCACTGACAGGTTTTGCCTTCCCTCTAAGAACTGTTAGATGATGTAAAGCTAGCCACCAAGGTCTAGTCCCTTGTTTGGTTACTTCCTGCTGAGGCTGACCACCAAGGCCCAGCTATCAAAGTACTGAAGTCCAGCAATCAAAAGCCCCCCTTGGCTCACCTAATTAACACGCCCAATCAAACCAACCAACTCAGCCTAACATGGGGGTTTCCACTTTTCCCTTTATAAAATTGTATTTGCCTAGGGGCCGGTTTGTCTTCCCGAACAGAGGCCATGCCGTCCTTTGTCCTGAGGCAGATACCCCTCCCCCTCCTTGTCCTTTTCTCTTGTCCTCTGTCTCCTGTCTTTGTCCCCCTAGGGCAAATAAATCTTCTTTGTGCTGAGAACTTGGTCTTAGTGTGTCCACTTCATAGCTGGACCTGAATGTGATTTATCTTCCTTTTTTGTTTGTTTTATGTCTTTGAGACAGGGTTTCTTTGTGTAGTCCTGGCTACCCTAAATCTTTGTAGACCAGGCTGGCCTTGAACTCAGAGATCCACCTGCCTGTATCTCCGCAGTGCTGGGGCTAAGGATGTGTGCCTCCATGCCCTTTTCTTTGTTTGTTTGTTTGTTTGTTTGTTTGTGGTTTATCTTCTTAACCCGGATAATTTTTGGGAGTTTATTTAGACTTATTTTTGGTATTTTAGTATATGTGAAGTAGACCCTAATTTGTATTTTATCAATTAGTGAATGTGATCTTTGCAGTTAAACTGCCTTGTTTATGGTCTTTGATGGGCTTATGTACCCAGTCATGATTTGGCCCAGAATCGCCAGTGACCAGTAGCTATAGATAGGATTTAGTTTGTATTGGATGTTAAACTTTATCCATCATAACTGTGCAGACAGTGCCTTTGTTCTACCGTCTGAATCTTGCGTTGTTTTAGTGCAGGAGAGCTTATTCTACACAGCTTATTCACACACATCTGCTAATCTGTTGCTTCTGTTTACTTTTTAAAAAATTTATTTGTTTATACATATGTCTTAACCATTGAGCCATCTCTCTGGCCCGTGCTTCGCTTTACTTCTATTGCCCATAAGTTTATTTCATTTCTTAGAGGGACAGTGTGGTTGGTACTCTTCTTTTTCCTCTCAATTTTTTGAAAGCTTAGTTCTTCATATATTTATAATTAATGATAGTATCTGATATGAGTGTTCTCTATACATTATAATCAACTTTTACGACAGTTTCACATACAGTTGTGCCTCTGTAGCTCTGGCTGGCCTGGAACTTACAGTATAGACCAGGCTAGCCTCATAGAACCCCTCCTGCTGCTGCCTCCACTACCTCTAGCACTTTATTTCATATTTTAAATACTTTTTAGGTTTGATCACAAATTTGTTTTCTAGTCGGCTGTGTGTGTGAGAGAGAGAATGAAGTGACACACCAAGTATTTTAACCCTTTTAAAGTAACATTTGGTGACATTAGGTGACTTCACAGTCTCTTTATACTGGATTTCCACTTTAATCTACAATAACGTTATTTCTGTTTATCTTTGACAGATTGTCTCAATCTCGTGACTCGAGATGCCGCCTGTCTGGGCTGGTTGGGAGACAGAGATGAGCAAGGCAGTGAGAGGAGGGGCTCAGTGCTCTGGAGTCTGCTGCTCTTGTCCTCTGTGTAGCTGGTGCTAAGAGTTTCAGTTTTTATTGCCTCTTCTTGTTTTCTTTACAAATATTTATTATTGCCATCATTTTCGGTAAGAAATATATACGTATCGGAACAAGCCTTGATTTTCTTATTTGAAAGCTAGTGTATAAAGCGCAGGCAGGCTCCCACTCTCGTCACTGACGAGCAGTCACTGGTAAGAAGCACAGTGTACGGAAAACCATAGAGATGGCTTCTGACAGTCACATGGTGGATGCCATTGCTCTGTAAGGCTTCCTAATTTATAAGCTAGAATTTACTTTGAACTGCTTCTTTTAGACTTTAGGTGCCAGGCATTTGTATATGAATTTGTGCCCCTTTAGGATACATTAGTAACTGTTGAATCATGGTATTTGGATCAACCATCTTTTTTAATGTAATCTTTTCCAGAGACGTGGTCTCATAGTTCAAGGCTATCCTCAAACCTGCTGTGCAGCTTGGGGCTTGGCCTCCCTAAGTTCTAGGACTGCCCATGCAGTCATTCTGAAAGTCACTGGAAGAGGTCGTTTGTTTTTTGTTTTCTTATTTTAAATATATAAGGAATATAAGGTATATATACTTAAGAATACCATGATAGAAGTCTGGAGAGCTGGCTCAGCTGTCAGGTGCTAGCTAGCTCTTCTTAGAGGCCCTGGGTTCAGTTCCTAGCATGGGTGGCCTACACTGCCTGTAACTCCATGTCCAGAACACAGATGCCTTTTTTTTTTGGTCTCCCCAGACACACCTACACACTGGTATGCACATAAATAAAAACTTTAAACATATTTTTAAAAGATTGTCATGATATTGCTACTTGGTAAATAGTAATTAGCTTAATTATTATTAAAGTCTTAAGTTAATTCACAGTCTTAAATTAATATGCAGTTTAGCTGGGTATAATGTTGTGAGCCTGTAGTTTCAGCTCTTTGGAAGGCTAAGGCAGGAGGATTGCTTGAATCTAGGATTTTCAGCCTAGCCTGAGTAATTTAGTGAGTTTGAAACAAAATAAAACAAAAACTTTTGTTTTGGTGATCACAAAATCAGACTATTGTTTATGACTATTATTGTATATTATTTTTATTTTATTTCTTGAGGGAAGGATTTGCAGCATACCCTTAAGAAACTCATAGGCACCTCTCCAGCCTCCCAGGTGTTAAGATTTAGAGGTTTGCATCACCACACCCAGCCTACTATGTTATTTTTATTTTTAGAAGGAAAATTTACATTTGTTATTGTGTGTGCTGCATGTGTTTGTGTCATGTGTATGTAGAGATCAGAGGACAACCATGGGTGTGGTTCTGTTTTCACCATGTGGATTCTGGGGATCAAATTCAGAAACTGAGTCTTGTTGACAGGTACCCACACCATGAAGCCATCTTGCCAGCCTCAGAGTTTACATTTTCTTTAAGTCTCTGTAGTGTTTTCTTTGGTGTGCCCTAAGTGTACATAGAAGTATGTGGAAAGAATAGCAAATAAGCTCAGATACAATGTAAAGAGTATCACGTATATGGACATTCTTGTCTCTGACTGGCATTCTTGTTATCTCTGCAATACTATTTCTTTTTAATGGTTTATTTCTATTTTATGTGTATTGGAGTTTTGCCTGTATAGGGTATAAGGGTGTTGAATCCCATGGAGCTAGAGTTACAGACAGTTGTAGGTGCTGGGAATTGAATGCAGGTCTTCTGGAAGAGCAGCAAGTGCTCTTAACCGCTGAGCCATCTCTCCAGCCCCAACACTGTATTAAAGATATTCAGGGACTGGCAAGGGATGGTCAGTAAAGATGCCTGCTGCTAGGCCTGAGGACCCTAGTTTGATTCCTGGACCCACTTGGTGGAAGGTGGAAAGACTGCCAAAAGTTGTCCTATGACTTCCACACACATACATACACACGACAATAAAGTAATAAAAATGTAATTAAGAGGGGCTAGAGAGACGGCTCGGCGATTAAGAACATTGGCTGCTCGATCAGAGGACGCAGGTTCAATTCCCAGCACCCACATAGTAGCCAACAACTGTCTATAACTCGAATTCCAGTGGATCTGACTCCCTCACACAGATATATATGCAGGCCAAACACCAAATGTACATAAAAATAAATCTTTAAGAAAAAAATGTAATTAAGGAATGTCCCTGGTGGTGGTGGCGGTGGCGGCGGCGGCGGCGGCTGCAGCACATGCCTTTAATCCACTTGGGAGGCAGGAGCAGGTGACTCTTGAGTTTGAGACTTGCCCGGTGTATAGCACGAGTTAGCCAGGGGTGCATAGAAACACCATGTCTTGACAAAAAAAAAGAAAAGGAGCTATGTTAATCTTTGAACATTTCTGTGAGTACCTAACCTCCTAAAGTTCCTTTGTTGTAGTTATATTCACATATTTGAAAAGAACTGTGTTAATATACGAACGTTTCTGTGCACACCTAACTGCCTGTTAGTTCCTTTGTTGTAGCAATATTCAGATATTTTTGCATTATTGTAATTAAGAGTAATACGTGGTTTTACATAAGCACAGTATATATAAATATATACTTATTTCCCTTTCTGCTTAAGAGCTGCAATAGGACATTGAAATAGACCAAGTTTTTATTATGGCCATTATGATCATAAGATAAATAATATGTTGATCCAGCTATAAAAGAAAGATTATGAAGTAGGAATCTAGATTTTTGAAATATTCATTACTAATTACTTACTTTCTAACTTCTTAACTATGAAAATAAGTTGTGATATTATCAAAAAAATTGGCTTTGTTTATGAGCATCAAAAACTGCAATAGTGTTTTTAAAATTGTCTGTTTCAGGGCCAGTGAGTTGGCTCAGCTGCTGACAGCACTCATTGCCAAGCCTGGTGATCCAAGTTGAACCCTAGAACCCACATGGCGGGAGGAGAGCTCCATTTGCCACGCACACTCCCCTTCTCCCCCCAGAATAAACAAATAGAGGAGAATTGTGTTGGTGTGGGAGTGGTGACTCAGAGCAGGGGCATAGCTACCTCCGGCAGGGGTGTCGCTTGAGTGCAGGATTTCTAGGCCAGCCTGGGCAGCATTGTGAAACCCTTACACCCCACCCCCCAAAATCTCACAAAAGGACAGAATTGTCAGCTTCTTTGAATCAAACCAGTTTTTAACTTTTTCATTGACACTGTAGAGAAATGTGAAATCCTAGGAAATCTTTTTCTTCTCAATGTTATATTTTTCTTGTTTTTTATTTCTATTTTTGAGATTGTAATTTAATTGCAACATTTCTCCCTTTCCTTTTTCTCCCCCCAAACCTTCCTGTACACCCTCCCTGCTCTCCGTCAGATCAATAGCCTCTTTTTCATTTTTGCTATGACCTGCATATATATATTTGTAATGTGTCCTAAATATACGTTTCCATGAAGACCTATGACTGCTAACGAATTCTCGTCTTCAGAGAAGGTGATAAAGCAAGTATTTAGAAACCAGTAGTAAGAACTGAAACTTGAAAGTTGTGGAGAGACTTTACCCACATGTTTGAAAGGTATTTGAACTGAAAGATTAACTTGGTGTGTTTGTAACCTCATCAGCTATTGACTGAATTCTATGTTCATTTTTACAGCATTGAAATCTTTTCACTTCTGTGTCATAGCTATTATTATTTGCTGTTTTTCAGTCTCCGTCTTACCACAGAACAATGTCAGGTTTCATTAATGATAAAAATATATACAAACTAGAGCCAATCCATGGGTATGGGAATTCTAAGATTTATTTTGCAACAGCTCTGTACTACTTTTTTACTCAAACTGGAAAGAAGAATTGTGTTTGTTCTACAGCTTCCTGGACTGCTTGTGTGACTCTCCATTATGTAGTCTGTCAGTTAAAAAAGAAAGTTGTGACACTATTAAAAGCTTTATGGCTGAGCTATAAGGTGCTAGACTATAGTACAATTAGAAGATGTGAGGCCCCAGGTTTGTTCTCTAGAATCACAGAAAATAAAATAATACAAGTTTTAACACATTGATAAAATACTGAAAATGTGAACAGTATTTGTATCATTTTATTTAACAGATTCTTATATTTCAACTTAAAAATTATTGGAAGGATGAATATTGTATTGATAGCAATAGTACTCAGCTGCATATTTTATTAGAATTATGTAATTTGTTGCTACTAATACATTTTATTCACAGATGTGCCAAAATACATATTTGAAAGTGTTCCAAAATACATATTTGAAAGTGTTCCAAATATCATAATTGCCAGAATCTGAGGAGTACCCTACTGTGATTTGATTTGGTTTTGGTGGTATTGTTGTTTCCATAGGTTTTGCTTGAGACTGTTTCCCTGTGTGGCCTAGGCTGGCCTCAGAGTTGCAATAATCCCCCTACCCAGGCCTCTTAAGTGCTGGAATTACAGGTGGTGCTACCACACACAGCTTTTGTTTTAAAATGATGGAAATGACTGGTGATAATTAACTTGCTACTTAAAAATATCAAGCCTTAGTTTTCAAAGTTTTTTTTTCCTCTGAATTATGGAAACTGTCCTTTTATTTCCTTCAGTTGAAAGGCTAAGAGGAAGGATGTTGGTAGTTTTGAATATGTTAACAAGAGTGTTTATTTTCAAAGAAGAAATAAAAGTAGAGAGAATTATTTATTATTTTTTCATAAAGACATTACCATATAACTTACTACAAAATCCATCTCAAGTAGCTCAGTGTTTTAATGTTTTTTCATAGTTTGAACATTTGATTATGTACATTTAGGTAATATTTCTTGCTTTTAAGAGGTATTGCCCCTTTTGTATATCCTAATGTTCAGATTTTTAAAATAAGTTTTGTGTTTAAAAACAAATTTAAAAAGATTATTGACAATCAATTTTAAGAATTATTCTTACCTTCCTTAATCCCAATGTGGATTTTAACCCTGTCACAGGGAAAAGATTCTCTCCCTCTTTGCTAAGAGCAAATTCTTGAAAAAACTTCAGATTGCAGTTTTTACATTTATATCTCTTGATTGAGAAAAAAGAGTTAGCACATTTCAACAAATGAAGAATGAAGACATTCTGTTTCACAACTTTATCCTGTTTTGTTTGCTCTTATGGGTTGAAATCATATATAATAATGTACATTTGCATAGTGCAATAATCCATAAAGAGATTTTAATTTAAGGCAATCATAAACTAGTAAGATAAAAAGTATTTATTTTTTACGGTTACAAGTCAGTTTCATGATCACACAGATTATGCTTCTCTGTGTTGAGCAAAACAAGTCCGAGGAAGGTTGTAGCTGTGAGCTTGCGTTTTGCATTTTGTGATTCTGCAGTAGAGGTTGTCTGCGTCATAGTCGCAACACAGCTTTTGAGGTTTTGTATGAGCCACACGTGAGTGCACTGAGCATCAAGTACTTCTGACCTTTTAACTCTGTTTTTCTTTTGACATTTAAGAGCAGAGGAGGGAGTCGAGCTGTATTGTTAAAGTTTTTCATCTGCTTGTATTTTTTTTAAGTTGTTTTCTGTCCTTTTCTTGTTCTTACATGTGGCTCTGGAAAGTATACTGTATTGCACAAAGAGCCACACAGGTTGAGTGGGCACAGCAGAAGCAAAGGCTGTGGCTCTCCCTGCTTCTGTTTGTTCTCTCATCGCTGCGGCAGGATTCGGAGCTTACTTCTCTGTATGTCAGGTTGGGTTGGACGGTTGGTCAGAGAAGCCACCTGTGAGATATAGGACTGTCTGAGAAGGAGCACCCTCAGTTAAGTAGGGACGGAGTATTTTGCTTTTATAATGTATCGCCTCTAAGCAGATCAAAGAAGGTGGTTTTTTTTCTTTTGATTAAATTTTAGGACCAGAGGAACAGGGTTTGAAAAGTAAAGATTTATTTCAATAATTACATAGTATATTTAGTGGAGGTTCATTATTTCAGATTAAATTGGATCCTAGCTTTACATAATTATTTTTCCTTAATTCTCATATTTAAAGTTTCACTTTACCTACCTTATCAAAATCCAAAAGAATTACATTTTCATTTAAATTGATTACATATAGACAGATAGTTGATTGTGATGTATTTAATTGATTTTCCAGTTTGTCCTATTTAAAGCGATTCTGTGTCTGTGTTAACAGTTATGTAAATGTTCCACATTAAAACAGGTTAGATGTTATCATAACTTACTGACCTGCTAGGCCAGTCTCTATCATTTTAAATGTAACCCTAATCCTTAAATAAATTGTTTTATTATCTGCACATGGCTGTCATTGTAAAGTGTCTAATGCATTAGGCACTATAGTAACCAGCAGAAGTGGCTCCACGTGCTGGCTTTTGCAGTTTACAGAAGTCTTTGCGTATAGCTCTCGTGACTTGGAACAGCATGTCAGTGTTGAAAAGCCACGTGCAAGTTTGAGATTTTGAGATTGGAACTAACGTAGAAAGCTTGAGTAGCAAAATATTAAAAAGTTATTCTCTGATGGCCTCGATGATAATACTTTACGAGTGTATAAAGCTTTGCATTCCTCTCTTTGTACAAACAGTTTGTGAAGACTGCAGAGACCTGCAATCCAGTCACTTAAGTGTGTGAAGAGATTGTGGTCCTCATGGAAGAAGAGCAAGACCTACCAGAGCAACCGGTGAGTGTTTCAAGTTCAAGTTGATACAAGTTGATAGTAGAAAAGCTAATTTGAAGAGATTTGAATATTACTCAATTATATTTTACAGAATCCAAATTAGAAATGGGAACAAGGAACAGACTCCTTAGCAGTTTCCCTCTGAGAAGGCAATGTTGTATATTCTTTTGTTTTGTTCTTGAGATGAAGTCTTACTATATGCAGCCTCTGGTGGCCTCAAACGTATGATGCTCTTACCTCGGTTTCCCAGGTTAGGATCACAGATGTGCACTGCCTTACCTGGCATGTTGCATGTTTTAAACTAAAATTTGGCTAACCTCATGCTATGGAATCTGTTTAGTGCACTCAGCATTACCAAGTGAATATTGCCTTTTTCTTTATGTGTTGAGAGTTGCATACTTGTGATTACTTTGCCTTTCTGTTAGCCCTCTCCGCTAAGGAAACTGTTAAAGTTAGGGAGAGACAGCAATTAATACAAACGCCTTTTGAGACTTTTAAATGTGCTCCTTGTCCTTGGTGAGTTGTTAATAATCAGGGAGTAATAGGGTTGCAATCATCTTGAACAATATATGTGCACGGTTGAAACAAACAGCTGAACTGTAGACAGGAAAATAACATCATTGAGTGTTTAATGTAGTAAGACAAAAGTCTACTCATAAATTCAGAAAGACTTTAAGTAAATGTTGACATACTGTTGAAGTAGGAATTAATAGTTTACTCCCTACCTAGGTAAAGTAACAACGCTGAGACTAACCTGATAATGGCTCCCCTCTTCTGCTCTGCTTCCCTCCCTTCTCATTCTGCTCAGTTTCTATAACTTTATATGCAAAGCCTAAATGTTAGAGGAAGGTAAGAAACTGAAGCGCTTTAATGCCAGAATGTCTGTTGCGTGATTATCGTTATAGAAAGTCACTTTCTTATTTGCTTGTGCTCCCGGTGTCTGTGTGACCACATAGACATGTCTGTGCCATTGGAAAAGACAGCATTCTGTCAGATCACAGCGTGAGATACAGTGTCAGTGTGGAGGCGGCCTGAGCACAGGCTTCAGTAAGATTTTTTACATAAAGATGAGGCAGACAGAATGTATGACTCATTAAAATGATTCTGGCAGGCTGTTTTGTGATTTAGGACAGGGGAAACAGGCCAGCCAAGCCCTGCAGACTAGGAATCCCAGCACCTGGTGTACTGGTTAGTTTTTTTGTTTTTTGCTTGTTTGTTTGTTTATTAACTTTGCAGAAGCTAGGGTCATCTGGGAAGAGAAACCCCGGTTGAGAAAATGGCCCCCATATCTATTCACTTGTAGCAGCACCCTGCAAATAGTAAAGCACTATTACCTGGAAGTGTAAGATGAAATAAATCCTTTTTTCCCAAGTTGCTTTGGTTGTGGTGTTTATCACATTGTTGGAAACCCTAATGGGGACATTTGGGGAGTGGAGGCAGGGGCATCAGGAGTTCAAACTCATCCTTGCTGCCTAACATGTTCTAAGTCAGCATAGGCTACATGAGACTCTCTCTCAAAACAGCATCTAAAAAAGGAGTATTTGAATTAGGTAGAGGGAGCTAGGTTCTCGGGAGTTACAACTTTGTCTTCCACGAAGCCACGTAGACAGGTACTGACTCTAAGAAAGCTTTAAAATGCTTAGAGCAAATGTTTCACCTTCAGAATAACAGCTGTTCACAGCTTGTAGTAGAGATCCGAACATGATAGAACAAGCGGCTCTGCCACGGACCAGCGAGACAGAGCGACTGACTCACTGAATGCCGCTCTTTCCCTTCCGTGAAGGGAAGTCTCTGTAGGCTGTAAAGGAGAGCCTTCTTGAACTGCCCTTCTTTCTGTTTTGGAGGCAGTGTCTCACTTAGAAGCCCAGACTGGCTTGACCCTTATGAGCCAGCCCCCTGCCTCAAGCTCCCAAGTTCTACGGCACCATATCCTGACCTTCCAGACTCAGAAGTTTTACCTCGTGAACCCACTTTGTTTCTTTGAGACAGAATCCCAATTTGTATCTAGGCCTTCTGTAAACTACTGGCAATTCTCCTGCTTTTGCCTCTTAGTACTCGGAGTACAGTCGTGTGCTACCATAATCAGCTGTCTGGTTGACCTAAGACGTAGAAACACAATTATTGGGTCAGTGTTGATCATCTCTGGAAAAGTCCCAGTGAATGAGAGAGACGTTTGAATCAGTGCAAAGAAAGTGCACTGCTTACTGGTTGCTGCTGTTGCTGTTGCAGCGATGGCAGAGAGGAATGGAGGAGGAGGTGCAGAAACTGCTGCTTAATGTCGCCTCGTTGACAGCATCCTAAAACTGAAGACTTTAGAGAAGAGTGTGACATTCTGCAGTAATGTTGACAGTTTAAACTTTGAGAATATGAATGGCTCAAGTGACTATACGTTATACTAAAAACTGAGACAAATTCTTCAAAGCACCAGAGAATAATAACTATTTCTTCAGGGATGCTCACTCTATAAATTGCAGCGAGCCTTCTCTTCTCTCTCTTTTTCTTCCTTTTTTGTGGGAATGGTAGTTGTTGTTCTTTTGGGTTTTTTTTGTTTTCTTGTATCTGGTACTAAAGATTGGACGCAGGGCCCCGCTCACGCTAAGCGGGTGCTTTATCTCTGAGCTAGCCTTTGGGTATTTCCTATGTTTAGTCACTCTGTTTTCTCCTTTTCAAGTAGGGGCTTACACAGTTAGAAAGGGGCCTCCATCCGTAGATAAGATTGCTATGTTTTGTAAGGTTGTTCCTGATAACATTGATGGTTTGCCCCTCACTGTTAGCTAAATGTGGCCTGCTATAGAAGTATTTGCTCTATGCGTCTTTTCCAAAAAATAAGAGAGTCTGCCATTTTATTTCCTGTTTTGCTATGTTACACTATGAATAAAGAATGCTGGCTTTATGCCCCCATGTATTTAAGGGACACAAACGCTTTAAGAAAATGGGATCATTCCCCCTCGTTTGTTACCAGATTTCTGGTGAGTAGAAAACAGGAATAAGTGTATGTTGTGTATATTTAATGTACATGATTTTGTGTCTCATGCAGTTGGGTTTAACAACTCATCATCCCCATCAAATTCCTGAAGTTAGCACACAGTTTTAAAATTTTCATAACGAAGTGGACAGTATAGGGGAGTATGTCCTATACCTGGACATTCCAGCTGTGGTCTTTAGTTTAATGTGTAGTCAGCCTTCTTTACCAGGTGTCAATATGTAAATTCAACCAACTGAGGGTAAATATAATGAGCAAAACCAAATTTTTTTTAGTACACATATTATGTAGACATTCTTATTTCCTAAATAATGCAGTATAACAACTATTCACACAGTGTTTATGTATTATATATTACATCAGTAATTTAGAGATGGCTTAAAGTACATGAGAACTGTGCATGGTAATATAAAGGACTTGACTGTACAGATTTTGGTATCAAGGAAGATTTCTGGAACCTGCCCCGCCCTGAGACACTGAGAGCCAACTGTGTTTGAACAACTAGGGTTTCAGAATCAGATTATTACGTTGATTTCTGTGTGTGCTGATCTTTGCAGGTGAAAAAAGCCAAGATGCAGGAACCAGGAGAACAACCTTTAAGGTATTTATAGACTTGGGCTTCTTTGTAATGAGCTGCTTTAACTAACTTTATCACATTTTGACTAGGACAGGGCTTGCTTTCTGTTGACAGCTGCCTGTGTGGTCCTCACTGTCACCTTTACATTTTGAAATTACTTGATTTCAGATTAAAAATTCTCTTTAAAATAGGATTGTGTAAACCCCAAATCAGAGACTAGTTTGGGCAATATAGCAAGACCCCGTCTCAGAAAACAAGCAAATAATTACTTCTCCAATGTAGCTTTCCCTCTAATATGTATGCAGATTTTTTTTTGTTGTTATGCCTTCATTACTCACTAAACAAAATGTACTAAGTTCATTTCATATATAGCAGGCATTTATAGAGAAACTCATAAATGAAAGATTATATATTCTTCAGTCAAATATACAGTATGCAAACTAGGAAGGATGGGGGCTGGAGAGAGGGCTCAGAGGTTAAGAGCACTGTCTGCTCTTCCAGAGGCCCCGAGTTCAATTCCCAGTGACCACATGGTGGCTCACAAACGTCTATACTGGGATCTGATGCTCTCTTCTAGCATGCAGGTGTACATGCAGATAAAGCATTCTTATATAAAGTAAATAACAAACTAGGAAGGAGAGACTGAAATAAGAAAATACGAATGTGGCGTTAGTTAGGAGTTGAGTATGTGATACCCTAGACATTTGCTCTACTCCTGTAGAAAGGAGCTGTCTTTTTAAGCATCGCATGCTTTGTCTCCATCGGGATTGTCATTTTTCCAGAGTTGCACCTCCTCTCCGGAGGTGTGTTGTGCACTGACCGTCTGAGCCAGTACCTCTATCATTACCAACACAAGAATTTCAAGCTGTTTTTAGCACATAGATCACTCCCGACTCTTTACGCTGGAGCCTGCTCTGGCCGTACTTTTTGTGTAAATCTCCAGCATATTTCTCTATCACCCGCTGGCCTTTCTCTCAAAAAGGAGCTCAGTTTCTTAAGCTGATTATAAGATCTACTGCTATAGTCAGTCCCCTGGCAGTGTTGGCGGTCTCCATTTCCCCTGTGATGCTAGCCAGCAAACGTACATCCTTGCCTGAGCCCAGTGGTCCACCTATCCTGTGCATATTTCCAATCTGCTTGACAGTAAAACCACAACTTTGCCAAAACCCAGATCATTTATCTATTTTTCTATCACCTTAACTCTGTAATAGAACAGCACAAAACTATACTGGCTCATTTTAATTTCCATTCACGGTTACATCTCAAATACACATTTAGACGCCCTTCTTGGTGTGTCTGATTTCCTGGTATCTAAAAGTCATCTTAATTCTTTCTTCCTTTCATCTGTGCCTACAGTGTTGTTACTCACTTTGCTAGGGAACTTGCTACCTAATTCAAAGACAAGTTTGAGACATTCAAGAAGAAACATCTTGCTTCTCACCAAATCTATTGTGGATACTTTGTTTCCTTTCCCTGAAAGTCAGTTTTCCAGCCATGCTAAAGATTAACCTGTTAACTTTGTCTTTTCTGCAGTTCTTCCCCCTCCCCCTTTGGTAAGTTTTAAATCTATTAACATAAAATTTACCATTTACTCCCTCTTCTTACTGTGTCAGTCATGCTGGCCTTTAACTTATAACCCTTAGCTTCCTGACTACCGAAATTTAAACACTTTAACCACCATGTCCAGGCTTAAAACCTTCCCCCCTGCCAGCCATACTAGGGGGATTGAATCCAGGGCCTTATATAGCTAGAAGGTGTTCTATCACTGAGCTACACTCCACATCTCTTAAAACATTTTAAAAGTATAATTGAGGGGCTGGAGAGATGGCTCAGAGGTTAAGAGCACTGTCTGCTCTTCCAGAGGTCCTGAGTTCAATTCCCAACAACCACATGGTGGCTCACAACCATCTATAATGAGAGCTGGTACCCTCTTCTGTTATGCAGAAGTACATGCAAATAGAGCACTCATGTAAAATAAAGAAATAAATCTTAAAAAAAAAAAAGTATAATTGAGCAGCAGTGTATACATGAACTTGTGCTACTGTGAACCCGTCTGTCTCTAACCTTTGTCTTCCCGCATTGAAACTTCATACCTCTTAAACAAAACTTCCCTGTACCTAACATATTCTATTCTACTTTCTGTTTTTATGAGATTAGTCTGAGAGATTAATTATTCTAAAAGCTTTGTGAAAAGGACTATAAGATTTTATATATATATATTAAAAAATTCATATATATATACTTTTTTAAATTTAGCAATAATTTGTCAAGGTGTGTCTCTATAACATATCAGAATTTTCTTTTTTTTTGTTTTGTTTTGTTTTTTGAGGAAGAGTTTTTCTGTGTAGCCCTGGCTGTCCTAGCACTTGCTCAGTAGACCAGAATGGCCTCAAACTCACAGAGATCTGCCTGCCTCTGCCTCCTAAGTATTAGGATCAAAGGCATGTGACACCACTGCCCAGTTAGAATTTTATTCCGGGGGCTGGAGAGATGGCTCAGTGGTTAAGAGCACTGTTGCCCTTCCAAAGGACCTAGGTTCAATTCCCAGTACCCACATGGCAACTCACAACTGTCTGTAATGCCAATTCCAAGGGATCTGACACCTTTACACTAATGAACATAGAATAAAATAAATTATTAAAGAATGTTCTTGTACAATTTTAGTGGCGTGCTCACAACATTTTTTCTTTTCAGGGACTCTTGTAGCCTTGGCTGGCCTCCAGTTCATGTGTTTTAGAAGATGGCCTGAACTCCAGATCCTTCTGCCTTACATCTGCCTGGCGCTGGGATTATAGGTGTGCACCGCCACGCCAAATGTAAAAGAGAAATATAGCAAACTCAACAGTTTTAAAGGTTCAGAACTCCTCCTTGGGAACAAAGACATCTAATCTTTAAAAACTTCAACTTACGATTTGTAACTGACAATGACCCACTCTGTCTAATAAGACATCTTCCTACTTTGTTATGCTTTTAACCAAAGTAACAGATACGTGGAATGGCATGGAAATAAAGTATTGTAGCTTTCAAGATTACCAAAAGAATTGATTTCAAATGTTTTTGTTTGTTTGTTTACCACAATGAATAAGCATGTACGGTGGTGGGTTTATTAACTAGCTTAGTTTATCATTTCATAGTATATATACACACCAATGCATTACATTATGATACATCTGTATGCAGTGTATACAATATTTTTTAGGTGACAGCACTGTTAGATGTTCAGGGTTGTTTTAGTGTATGATCTTAGAGAAAATTGACTTGTCTGTGACTTAGCTGGGGCTTCCAAGTGATATAAAATCTTCAAGGGGTTTAGGGATATGAAAAAAGCAGTAGGATGTTGAAGGTTCTAGACATCCTTCTTTCAACTTATTTGCTAAAAACTAAGAATAGGGAGGTCATCTAGACTTTCTTATTGTGATAGCCCAGGAGGAGATGGTGGAGCTTGTTGTTTAGCATTGCAGAAACTCATCAGAACTAATGTGTTTGTTTTGGTTCTCCTAGTCAAGTAAACAACCCAGATGTCAGTGATCAGAAGCCTGAGACATCCAGCCTTGCATCAAATCTTAGCATGTCAGAGGAAAGTAAGTACCATGTTTTACTCATGGTGGATATGTTATTCTTTTAACTAAATGATGTTATTCTTGTTTAATTGGGGTTTAACTGAGTGTCGGTTGTCCAGAATATATCTAGCAGGTCCCTCTTCCCTTCTTCATATGTGTACTATAATAAGCATTATTGACATACCAGCTGAGGACAATCCTCATGGATTGGCTCATCCAAGGAGTCATACTCAGTGATTTTATTTTTGTCTGGAGGTTGAACTTCTAAAAATAGTAGCATTTTATTAAAAATTAAAAAAGCTAGTGGGCTAATGCCTGACTGTTGTTCAAGAGTTAAAGTGAAAACATAAAACCAAGTAATCCTATCTGTCCGTCTTTAATACTCCTTCTGCTTTTCTCCTAACCTTAATTTCAGTCAACTCTTCCTCTTCTCTGTAAATGTGAGCAAATAACTAAGCATCATTAGGTGGCGTTACATACTTAACTGAGTAGTTAGTCCTAGTCCTAACCACAGCGTAGGTGAGTACTCAGTGTGTTTGGGAAGTCTGCATTTTTCTGATGAGCTTTTCCTCTTAATTCACACCACCTCTTTTTTCAAAACACCTTTCCTCAAGCCTAACTGTTGCCTTCTCAAACAAAAGCTGCACACAAGAAGCTCCCTTATTACACTGTCCCCATCTCTAGACCTGTCTGTGTTTGTGCCCATACTGTCTTGCTTCCTTCCTAGAACAGAAGAGTATTCTTGCTCTTGTCTAGGTCCTTTTATTTGCATTCTGTACCCCTCTGGCCTTCCCCAAGACACTTGGTATGATGATTCTTACACACTACTCCTGCATCATCACATTCTTCCTAGTTCTTTTCCTGAAGAGATGTGCTCTGCTGTCTGCCTGCCATCTTTAGAAGACGACAGAAGTTCTCTTTGCTCCACATCTTTTTGTGATTTTCTGTGTTTCATGATATGTCAGAACCTCCGAAAAGAATTACCTCCTCTTGCTTTTTTCCACCCGTTCATTCTTCAGCTGTTTGACCTAGGTTCTGTTGTCTCTCTTCCTGGGAAGCTGCTTGCCAAGGTCCTCAGTTGCTGTCATACTGCCATTTGTTTCTCCTCATAGTCTCCCTCTCAGCACGTTTCTCTCACTTTTCTTCCCTTCTCTAGCTGTACTTGAATATTGAGAGGCCTCAGCTTTGGGTTCTAGGCTAGCATCCTCTTTGATGATCCTCCCATCCATTGCATTATGTTACTTTAAATGTCATATATTGTTAACAAATCCCTAATTAATTAATTGATAATTAGAAACAAGGTTTTTCTCTGTAGCCCTGGCTGGCCTGGAACTTGTTAGGTAGACCAGTCTGGCCTTGAACTTATAGAGATGTGCTAGCTCTGCCTCCTCAGTGCCAGGATTAAAAGTGTGGAACATCATGCCCAAATCCCACATTTTTATTTCCAGTGTGATTTCTCTGATTTCATTTGTGTATCCAACTGCTTATTTGAAATCTCTAGTTAATGTCTGAAAGCAAAGGCATATATAATATGTAAGCAGCTTTTCTTTCTTTTACTTAATCAGATCTTCTCCCAAACATGCCCATCCTAGGAAGTTGTATCACTGCCCCACCATCTGTCCAAATGAAATATCCTGTGCTTCCCTGTCTTCCTTACTCCATATATCTGAGCTGATCAGAATAGTGTGCTATGTGTTCACTCTGCTTCGTCCTCACTGTTGTTACTATGAGTAACGACAGTGTACTACTTTTTAACCCCCTATTGTATATTAACAGATTATGCCCTGGCTTTGGAATCCATCAGTTTCCAGATATTGCCAAACTCTAGTCTTAATCTGTCATTGAAGGAAGGGTAGGATAAGGGTTTGAAAACCTGTCAATGTAGAGGAAACATCTTGCAGAATTTGAATGACCCTACCCTATCTATGTTCCATGATGGATAAGAAATTCACATCTAATTGAGATTACCTTAGTTTCTGTCAATCTGAATATATGTAAAAATGATGTTCAAGCTTTTAATAATCATTTGTTTTGATACAGGGTTTCTCTGTGTAGCCTTGGCTGTATTGGGTTCGCTTTGTGTACTAGGCTGGCCTCAAACTCACAGAGATCTTCCTGCCTCTGCTTCCACTGCTCCCAGCCACTTTAATCTTTTTAAAGACCTCAGACAATGGCATTGGACAAGATCTTTAAATAAATTCACAGTGCTAGCTTGTCTTTCTCTTGGGTGTGAATTGGCCCCTCATCTTCTGATGGTTCCTTCTGTGTGAGTCACTCTTTCAGGGAACCAAGCTGGATATAAGGCAGATGGTTCATCTTTAATCCATCTTTGCAACAGAGCAGCTCCTTTTGTGCTATTGAAGTCTGAACACTTCAGTAGTGTGGTCAGAGCATTTATGGCGCAGCTCTGTGTATAATGAACTGAAGTGGAGCCTAATGAATGGCTTTCAGCATTTGTTGAACTGCAGCCACATATTTGTGGCATTTATCCCAGCTGTGACCATGAGGGTCAAGCTTTCATAGTAGCTTTTTCCAGATAAAGTCATGGAGGGAAAAAGAACACCAGCTGGAAAAGTACTTCATTCCATGGGTCTCAGAGAATTCTGTTGGCCAGACTTAAAGTCTTTATTATAAAGCAGAAAGTGGTAGTCCAGAACTTGTTCCTGTCTGTGCTGTTGCTGATTCTACATAGCAATAGCAATGGTTTCCAAAGGAGATTGGCAGTTATACCAAACCTGCCTCACAAAGTCATACCTAGGGCTTTTCACAAAGAATAGAGTAAGCAGTCCAGAGTTTAAAGATGTCAGAGAAATACCCTTTGATTTCTTAGATATGGGTTTTCCTTTCCAAGGTTGTTAATAAGCATGTTTGAGAGCCTAGGGGGATTTTGCTTCCTAGGTAGTTTAGGTCAGTGATGGTAAAATAGGGATTAGTTGGTTTATCTTCAGATCTTTTCTGTGTTCACCTGTCCCCTTCTGTCCTGTCTTGCTTCTTTTACTGCCTCTTAAACTCTACAAACAGGTCTGTAAACACAAAAATGAGGTGTTTTTTGCTGTACAGTCTTTGAAACGTTGGCATCCAATCTGTGTGTTATTCACTTTGAAGGACTAATCAATAAGATAAGTAAATTTTCCATTTGATTTTTTAAAAGATTCTAACTTTTTTTTTACCTGATAATATCTTTCTTTCAGTTATGACATGCACGGATTACATCCCTCGCTCATCCAATGATTATACCTCACAAATGTACTCTGCAAAGTAAGTCGAATAATTATTTCCAGACTTTTCTCTAGGTTCATTACAAATTCAATATTTAACTTTTTTCACTTTCCTTGCTCTCTGTCTTTACTCCATTTTTTATCACATCTAAATATACTCTTACCATCCTTTTAAAAATCAGGTGGTTCCTGGAATAGATTGCTGTTACATAGAAACTGACTGTAGTTGGGTAGGCACTCAAAATATAGTATATTGCTGATCTGATCTTTTTTTTTTTTTTTTCTCTACATTGACATATGGATCAGTAAAACAGCTCAACATCGCTCCCAATTGGAACTACAAACAATTGAGCTTGAATGAGACAAGTGTAATGGGTTAAAGTCATGAAGGGGTACATTTTAGGCCTTCATAGCGTAAGGTCAGTGTTTATGACCAACCAGGTTAGTCATTTTTAAGGTGTGAAGGGCGCAGAGCAATCTTTATACCAAGTTGCGGTTGGTAATGAGGGACAGACCTATATCCATACATAGACCCAAGCTGCACTCATTAAACCAGTGTGTTTTTATGCCCTTGCAAATACAGGTTCACGAAGAAATTGGTAGCAGAGGTGAGAGATCCCTGTTATGAGAGGAAAGTGACCTTCCCCCCCCCCTTGTACCATTTACTTAATGCCTTTAGTTAAATAAATTACAGCTTTCTGCCTGGTGATGTTAATATTAATGTCTTCTTGGACTAGCTATTCTCATGTGTCTTTCTTCTGTGGAGAGATTAACACTGTCTTTTGGAAGTATTATGGGGAGGCTTTCCATGCTGGAGGAATGTTCACCCTCTGGACATGTGACATTACATTGTCATCTACAAATGTCCTAAGTCTCATTCAGAGCTACCGTGGGATGATTCAGCCTGCTGGCCGCAGATTGGGCACATCTAGGTTAGATACTAAATGGGAAACACATGTCAACTCCGCAGGTTTTCTGCTATTCATCTTGTAGCATGTTATTTAGTTTGAAAGACTAGAAAGTGAGATGATGAATCTTCTCATTTTATTTTTGAAATATACTAACTATAACGTGGTGATATTATCTGTAAAGGCATGGGAAAGGACACTGTGGTCTTTACAATATCTGGAAATTGGCCATTCTTTTTCAAAGTAATCTCATGCGACTTGAGTATCAACTGTTGTAATTATTTTCCAGGCTTAGCTCTGACTAATACAAGTCTCTGAGTATCTGTTGGAAATGAGTATGTTGCATACACCAAATTTATCCCTAACATATGCATAGTTGCTACATTCAGACACTTTATTTGGGTGTGCCTTTTGCCTTCATTTTCACCTCCTCATCACTTACTGGAACCATTGCATTAAAATCCTTGTTTATCTGGACCTCCATGTTGTTTTTCTCCCTTCTAATCCATTTTAGAAAGCAGCATGACATTAATCTTTATTAAAGTAAAGCTCTGTTCTTGCCATTCTTTGTTTGGTGAGTTCAGGGCCTTCCAGTTGTTTCAGATTTGTCTGCATTCTAGCCTGGCACTCTAGGGCCATGCTTCAATCTTTCTTCTTTTTGCATGCTCTTTTGCTTTCTGAATGTACCTCCTTTAGGATTAGTATAAGGCTTCCTCTTAGATACTGAAACCCTTGCTCTCTTTTCTGAGTGCCTTTGCCAGGGCTTTTCTCTTGTCCCCGAACACTGTTGCTTTCTAGCCTTCCTCTGTTGTCTACTTCCAGAGGCAGGGGGGTGGGGTGGGGGAAATCTTCCTTTTTTTAATCACGTAACTCTCCAGCCCATATTTATTAAGACTTTTGTGATGCATAATAGCACTTTTTCATGCAACATAATATGCCAAATAAAATAAGTAGAAGTTATACATAGGGTATAATAGAATGCATAGACTGCCAAGTCAGCAAGCCAGGGGGAAGTCTGGGGGATTCACTGGTGAAGGTGATTCCCTGGCTGTCCCTGGTGTGACTGGCACCAATTAGTGAAGTGTGCTGAAGTGTGGTCTGTTAGCCAAGCTGGTTGCTATTTCATGAGTTGAGGATATGGAGAACACCTCTACTCCCGGGCTTTTTGTTTTTTGGGTTGTTTTGTTTTGTTTTCTCGAGACAGGGTTTCTCTGTGTAGCCCTGGCTGTCCTGGAACCCTGTAGATCAGGCTGGCCTCAAACTCAGAGATCCTCCTGTCTCTGTCTCCCAAGTGCTGGCGTGTGTCATCACCTTTGACTGCATTCACTCTTTGTTGAAGGATGGCCTTGAACTCTTGATCCTCCTGGCCCTCCACTCTCGAACCCCCTTTGTCAAGTCCTGGGATAACAGACTTTCACCACAATGCCTGGTTTATGTGGTGCTAAGAATCAGATGCAAGTGCTCTGCCAGCTATGTGCCCAGCCCAGAGTTTAGTCATTATCCAAACATAGAGTATAGATAAGTAATCCTTGTATCTTATGTGGGGCTTTGCCTATAACACTGTTATTTGTAGGGTAATAGCTAAAACTTGGGAAGCTATTTGAAGCTATTTGATTTTCAAAAAAATTATTCCTTGGAAAAATAGTAGAACCTGGAAAGGACAAAACTTGTGTTTTCCGACCATAATAATGAGAAATAATCTCATTCCTGAGTTATTTATTTAAGTGATATTAACTGTTTCAGCTATTCTCATGAACTAAAATGAACCACATAATGAAAGTTTTCATTTTCTTGATTTTTCTAGACCTTATGCACATATCCTCTCGGTTCCTGTTTCGGAAACCGCTTACCCTGGGCAGACTCAGTACCAGACACTGCAGCAGTCTCAACCCTATGCTGTCTACCCTCAGGCAACCCAAACATACGGACTACCTCCTTTCGGTAAGCTGTCCAATTGTGAGTGGTTCTCAAGAAGCAAACTTCTGTCCCTCCTCAGAAAGCAAGCATGGCTGACCAGGAAGAGGAAGATACATTGTCCTTTATGGAGTATTTTCTCATTAAGTGTATGGTGGAAGTTGTGTTTATACTTTTTCATAATTAGTTTGTTACTCACCAAAATTTGATTATTTCCAAGCGCTTTACTCTGAAACTTGGGTTGTCCCCCCAGTGCTGGGGTTTGAGCTCAGGCCCCTCCAATCATGGGTTCTGAGACACTGAGTTATGAATCTTGCTGCGTTAGTTCAGGCTGCCCTTCTATTTGCTGTGTAGCCAATGCTATCCTGGAAGTCTCAGTACTCCGGCCTCAACTTCCTTGAAACTGGGATTACAGGTGTGCATCATCACACCCAGTGAGAAGCTGGAAGTCATTGTTTGGAAAACTGAGGAATTACTGCTGACTTTACTTACTTTGTATAGGACATAGTGCCATACTAAGGTAAACAAACATAAATATAAATATATTTCTGCTAAAAAACATGTAGCCTAAATACTCTCAGACTATGTCTCACAGTAGGTTTTTTTGTATTGTTTATCATTATTGTTTTCTGTTTTTGTTTTGTTTTGGCTAATTTTCCCCTCTCCTTCCCCACTACTCCTTCCCCAAATTGATCAGATGTTTTTATGAAACAAAAGTGCTTTTAGGATGGAATACATCTGAAGTCACGTGTATAGGGAGTCATTTTCATTAGTTTTATGTATCTTGGATATAAACTAAATTAAAATGATTTACTGGACATTAGTTTGAGGTTATTTGAACATTTAATATCCATGACAATTTTTTACGCATATATAAATTGATAGATTTGCACAGTATGCCTTATTGCTCTTCTATTTTAGCCCTGGTTTTAAAAATTATTTTAATATTCAACTTTATATGTTTAAAGTTATGTTTTGGTGGGGCGGCTAGAGAGATGGTTTAACAGTTAAGAGCCCTTGCTGCTCTCGCCAAAGGCTCAGGTTTAGTTGCCAATACCCACAGCTCACCACAGCTCACCACAGCTCACCACGGTCTGCGACTCGAGTTCTGGAGGGCTCAGCTGCCCCAAACTCAGCTAATAAACACCTCACACGGCGCTCTGTGCATTCTTTAACAGTTGTCTTTACAGTCTGTCATCTCTCATGTTAAAAAGTAAATTCTATAAGTAGAGCTCTGCTGAGAACTTAGAGAAAGAATTGTATTATGAAGAATAATTGGTAATTATGGTGTTCAGAATATGTTTATTGTAGTTGGAGGTGAGAGAAACTTACATAGATTATCCTGTGAGTAAATGGGAGAGAAAATAATCAATTGATTATTTTTATTTGATTTGACTAAGTAATTGTCAACTTTTCAGTTGACCTATGGAGCTCTTGTCTGCTGGACGTGTGATCTGAGGTCCTGAAAGAATAAGGTGGATTACAGTCTGATGCTGTAGACAGTCTTTAATTTCAGTGCACTTTTATACATAAATGAAACAAAATAATACACCAAGTAAGGTTTTTTGAGTTTAGAAAAACATGATCAGAAAAACATATACGTAAACATCAGTAAGCATATACTAAATAATAACAGAGCAGCCCTTTCCCAGGAATTTCTCAGGACAGAGCAATGAAAACACAATTGCCTGTCTTGTACAATAGATTATATGTGGGAAAGTATGAAAGCAAGGCAGAAGGCTATATCCAGATTCAGGGTGCACTGACTAGATTGGATTCTATAGCTATGTTATGACATCCAACAAAAACAAACATATCTTCTAAATTGAATATAAATGTTTAACACAGATGGCACAAAATCGTGTCCAAGAACAGTCCAGGTTACAGAGTGCGCCTGCAGTAAAAGGCCCTCACTGTTCTTACTGGAGCCCCCTCACAGTTCCTAAGGCCTTGTTCACCATGGGTCATTCTTGACGGTGTTCCAACAAGTGGTATGTGAGACTTATTGACAAAAGATTTAGGTTAGTGACACATTTTTCCAGAGAAGTTACAGGAAATGTTTGGACTATATGTATATGTATGTTTGTGTGGGAGTATGGGCATGCAACATGTGTGTGTACAGGTTATTAAGTATTAAAGGGGGTCATTGAGTATCATGCTCTGTGACTCTGTCTCATCCCTTTGAGGCAGAGTCTCTCGTGAACCTGAATCCTATATTTTGGGCTAGGCTGGCAGTCAGCACACCGAGTGATCTTCCTGTCTTTACCCAGGATAGCCCTGAGACCAAGCACACACTGAAACCTGGATTGCTTACATTGCTACAAGAGTGCGGGGATGCCAACCCAGGTCCTAATGATTGATAACTAACCACTCTAACACTGAGCCATCTTTCTGGCCGGTTTGTAATATTTCTTAAAGTTATTTTGTTTCAATTTTGTTAACTTTGTGTGCATGTGACTGAGTGCAGGCACAAATGTGAGAGTAAGCTCTCTGCTGCCACCGTGTGGGGTCTGGGGTAATCAAACATGCTGTCAGGCTGCACACGAGCACCTATCCCTGCTGAGCTATCTCACAGGCCTTACATTTGTCTTTTAAGGCTATCTTTGTCAGTCTGGCTTTGAATCCTGTGTGTATTTGAATCTAGTCTTTAACTCCTAATGCTTCTGCTTCTATCTCCCAGATGCTGGGATAGCAGGCATGTGCCACCATGTCTTTAAAAATCATTTTTGGGGGGACCATAGGTAAAGGCTCAGCAGGTAAAGGTTCCGAAGCACAAGTCTGACAACCTGAGTTTAATCCCTAGAATTCATAAATAGGTGCAGGGAGGGACCAACTTCACAAAGCTGCACTGTGGACCCATAAGTATGCACATCCACGTTAAAGAAATACTCTTAAAATTTTAAAATTATGTGTGTGAGAGCATGTATACACATGAATACAACACTAATTTAAATAAATACTATTTTCTCAGCATTTAATACAAGGCCTTTTTTGGGGTAATATTTTCATTTATATATAAGAAAATACTACTTTTGAAGTCAAAGTTTTAGTATGTTTGTTACCTTAGTACTGTTTTCAGGTTAACTAGTCCGTTAATATATTTCAGGTATAAGTAGACTCTGGAAAATACCATTATAATTATAGCCAGCCATAGTGGCTTACTTTTATAATTATAGTATTTGGGAAACTGAGCAGGAAGACCGCCATGAGTTGAGGTCAGCCTGGGCTAAATGAAACCCTGATTTCAAACAAGCAAACAAAACCCCAAGTAAATAAACTTTCATTATACTTATATTTTTTAATGTTTGCTATATCAAGCACTAGGTTAGGATAGGACTTCACATTTTGCATTATTGCCTCATTTACTCCTTAAAACAGGCCTTAGAGGTAAGTAGTAGCATTGTCCCATTTCAACAACTTAAATTTGGTTAAGTCATTGTCCCAAAGTCGTAAAATGCTTAGGATTAGATTTAAGCCTCGGTCTGCTAAATTCTCCTAAATTTTGGTCTGTATCAAAAAGATGGTCTCAGGGTTTAGCTTGAAATCAAAAAGTGTCCTCTTTTAAAAATACGGGAAAAAACTAGAAGAAATCTAGAAGCATTGTTAGGAGTAATCTTTACACACACTCTGTGCAGAATTAGAGAAAGTTGGATAATGTAGGAAAGGGTCTTAGACGTCTGTAAACTAAGGAGCGAGTGAGGTAGGGTGCTGACTTACGTGCAGAGGCTTGCACAGTGTGCTTGGAGCCAGTGCTGATCTGATTATTTTGAAAGAACTTTGTTGTGAGGTAGAAGACTTTAGTGATGCATATTAAAAGTCTATTCTGTTTCCCACATCAGCTTCAGTTCTAGAAATTTATCCTATAGAACTAATTAGAGATATAAAAATTTGTTAACAGAGATACACATTGCAGCATTGTGCACAGTAGTAAGAACTTAGAAACATACATGTATGAACCAGAAAAGCATGTGTTAGATTGTAGTATGTCCATAGAATGGAAAACTTGTAGCCATTATAACTTAGAGTCTTTTAGTATTTATTTGTTACATAATGATATGTGGGGAAGGTGGATGTATATGTGTATACTTTAAAGTTAGATGCGTTGGAACTGGAACTACAGGCAACTGTGGGCTGTACAGCCTGGATGCCCAGGTCCTCTTTCAAGAGCAGTGCATACTCTTAACCCCTGAGCTGTCTCCAACCCCTATAATTTATATTCTTTTGTGTGTTTTTTTCAGAGCTGAGGACTAAACCCAGGGCATTGCACTTTACCACTGAGCCAAATTACCAACCCCTTATATTATTTAAAAAAAAAAAATTCCATGGTTATATAAATTTGTGTAGCCATTGTGGAGCTTTTCAAAAAACATAAGAGCGCTCCCATGTGGCCTAGCCATACCATGGTGGGTTTATGTTTGTAGGACAGTAACTCACCTACCACAGGGATACTTGAATATCCGTATTTATTACTTCACTACGCACAATAGTCTGGAAATGGAACCTGCCTTTATGTCCATCCGCAGGACTGCAGCCAGGTGTGGTGGCACTCTAAAATAGAGGCAATAGGATCAGGAGGGAATTCAGGGTCTAAAGCAGAAACAAACAGAAAACCCAGAAAGATGAAGTCATAACATGCCTGAAGTTGGAAATAATTATATTAAGCAAAACAAGCCAAACTCAAAACACCAAATGTTTTCTTGTATGTGGCCCTACGTTCACTTGTATATAAGCAGGGAGGGATCTTATAACTAGAAAATCATGGAAGAGGAAGAAGAGATTTTAAGGGAACCAGTAAAAAAGAAGGTTATGGAGTACATGTGATAAGAAAGCCAAAGGAATTATCTGGTGAGATGCCAAGCAAAGTGGACTGTGGTACAAGCAGGTGGACAGGTGTGTGGGGTGGGGAGGGGGATTGTGAATCAGCACAAAGTATGACACATACATGAAAATAGCACAGTGGAACCCATTACCTTGTATACTAACTAAAAAGTTATACACATGCTCAAACAAAAAACTGAGGTTTTAAACTAGACGTAGTGCACAAATAGAGTCCCTTTTTTGGTGGGGGGCGGGGAGGCAGAGGACATAAATTTAAGACTAGCCTGGGCTATGTAGTTAGATCCTGGCTCAAAAAAAATCACTGAGTTAGTTAATGAATGACTAAAGGACTAGAGAAAAGCTGGCGGATAGCTGAGCAGGTAAAGGCGCCTGCAGACAAGCTGATGACTCGAGTTTGGTTCCTGATCCCACATGGTGGAAGCAGAGAAAACTTTCCTCAGACCTTAATATGTGCTCATGAGCGTGCACATGCACATACTCCACATTTAAAAAAAACTAAAAACAAAACAAAACAAAACCCATGCTTGGCTTTCCTCATATGTTCTGTGTGATAGTCCTGTAGAATTCTACTTTTAGTCACATTACTTAATATAAGGAGTTCTACACAGGGTGCCTTTAAAGAAGTACATGTCTAAAGGACAGAAGCTACAATGATGCTAGAGGCAGTTTTCATATTGTCTTTTAGTCCTCCTTTCCTCAAAAAAAAAATTATGCAATCTATTTGAATTTTTGGCCTGGCATGATGGCACATGCCTCTAATCTCAGTACTGAGGAAGACTGGTGCACATGGTAAAAGTTTGCCTCAGAGAGGGAAATGCTAAGTAATAAGGCCAACAAGACATTCTTATTGATGGTTTGGTGTTGATGAGATGTTGCTTTAATACTATGTTTGAGTAAATACATTCACAAATCTATTTCTTTAGGGTCTAAACCTACTTGGGAAATACATTGCTTACAATAAATACAGAAGTTATTGTACATGTAAATGATAATACGCATAACAAAAATATATAATGCCAAGCCACAGAGAATCATAGCATTGAGTCTTTTATGTATGAATGTAAAAAAATAAAATAGTGGCCCAATGACATGGTTCAGTGGGAAAGGGTGCTTGCTCCTCAAGCCCGAGTGAGGACCTGGCTTCAGATCCCAAACACCCATGTAAAAAGCTAGGTGTGGCAATGTGCTTACCTGTCAACCCTGCAGCAGTGGTTGGGGCCCCGAGGCGTGGAGGATCACTGTCACACTAGCTCCATGTTCAGTGAGAGACCCTGTGTCTAAGAGTAAGGCAGAGAGTGATAGAGCAGGATGCCCTGAGAACTATGGGTAATTTTTCTGTGATCCTCTAATAGTAGTTAAGTTTGGATGATAGAATTATGTGTAACTTTTTTCCTAAGATATATATTTCAAGGTGGGTTTTTTTTTTTTTGGTTTATTTTAAACAGTGTAATGTTATAAAGTGCAGACAGCCTTGAATTCACAATCTTCCTTTATCAGCCTGCTGAGCACCACCACTCACCTAAGATGTATGTGTGTATGTATATTTATAGATGTGTATGTATGTATGTGTATATACATATATATGTATATATGTGTGTGTGTGTGTGTGTATTGAAACATGGTCTCATGTAGTCAAGGATAGCCTTAAAGTTGCTAGGTAACCAGGAATGACATCGAACCTCTGATCCTCCTGCCTTTGCTTCCTGAGTGCTGGGTTATAGACGTGCATCTATAGACATGCCCACTTTACATGGTAGAATTAAAATCTGGGCTTTCTGTATGTTAAGCAAGCTCTTTACCAACTGAACCACATCTGGGGCCTGTGTGATGTTGTTAATCTTTTTTAAAAAGCTGGCATGTCTTTCCTAATCTAGGAAACAACATTTATAAAATAATCAGTTTTTAAAAAAGATGTAACTAAGGCTTTTAGAAAACTTGCTTATTCTATGGGTAAGTGAATTTTAACTCACATAGACTATTTCCCGGCTTGCCAGTTTGAAATTCTCATTGTGGGTTGACATCAGTTCTGACAAATGCTCTGATTTGGTGTACTCTTTTCTGAATCTTGATCAGTTGCAACCATTGAGGTGAAGGTACATACATGCTGCTATTGAGCTCTTAGCCAAGTTTGTGTCCTCTGGCCCCATCCTCTAATTCTCAGAAATACGTTTGCTTGTGTGGTGTATTAGAAGTGGAGTAATTTTCTCCTCCAAGCAAATTTGTTTTAAGATTTCGGCTTGAAACCTACCAGCTGGTATTTAAAGCATAGCTGTGCTCCTCAGCCCCATGCGTTGTTTGTAATTGGTCCACTTTATCTGATTCAGGTGCACTGTGGCCAGGTATGAAACCTGAAAGTGGTTTAATTCAGACTCCATCTCCAAGTCAACACAGTGTTCTTACCTGCACTACAGGGTTAACCACAAGCCAGCCAAGCCCAGCACATTATTCTTATCCCATTCAAGGTAAACAGGCATGGTTGTGTGTGTGTCATTGTTTTTTATTTTTAATTTGCCCGTATATCCAAACAAACTGGATGATACGGGAGCAGCATCTATAGTAAAGGGAATGGCATGCGTTTGTGCATGCTTTTTGTGTTAGGCAAATCTAAGCAGAGTATGGTTTGTAAGTAGCCTAGGCTTTGAATGTGAACTGCTTAATAGAAGTGACGCCTTCTCTTGCATGCCAATATCCAGAAAGCTTCTCTTGATTTCATTCTAGTCTGTTCTCAGTGGCATTTTCACATGTAAGTTGGCAACTCCTTGAGTCAGAATTTGGCCGGCTTCTGTGTGAATTGTCAGTGGAATGTGCGATGTGGATGGCTCTTCTGCTGGTGGCTTTGTGACACCCATACCCATTTACTACTTGGTGAGAGTTTTTCTTTTGCTCTAAAAGATTATTATCAGGCTGAGGGTGTAGGTTGGTGGTAGAGTGCTTGCCTAGCATGTATGAGGCACAGGGTTTCATCTCCAGCTCTGAAGGAAAAAAAGAAAAGTTATTTTTATTTCTATTCAGAGTGAAACTTAAATTTTGAATAATTGTACTTTTCTGAGTTCTTCTTTGAAAGGTTAGAATGTTATAATCAGAATGAGCAGGCAGAAGGGCAGTGTGATGTTTAATGCCTGCACTCCCAGGCCCGTTCATTGGTCTAGAGTGGAAAGCAGTGTCCATGTACTTGGCTTCTCAGCTGCCTCTATGCTTCTGTTTATTTATTTTACAGCTTTTTACACTTTGTTCTTCATAAAATACACTCTGGAGAGATGAGTACAGGCACCTAAAACCTCTGTAGATAGGAACTTTGCTGATGAAAAAGAGTTAATTTTAACTATTTTCAGTTAATTGACTTGGGAATTGATTCTGTAGGACAGCACTAGGAAACTTTGATTTTTTTTTAAGATTAATTTAATTTGTGTATGAATATATGCATGTGCATGAAGGTATCCATGTCTTCAGGCTTACAGAGGCCAGAAGATAACCTGAGTTACAAGCTGTTGTGAGCTGCTCAGCATGGAACAGAACTAGGAACAGAACGCAGGTCCCCTGGGAAATCAGTGATGTTCTTACCCACCTAGCTATCACTCCAGCCCCTACTTTGTTCTTAAACCCTAGGTCTGAACTACCTTTACCTCCAGTTGTCAGAGTCTTCTGCTATATTTCATTTTCTCTTTGCCTTTTCCTCCCTGTTTTCTTCCTTCCTAACAGGAGCAACCCAAGAAGAACAAAGCTTAAGGAGTGACCCAGGTTCACCTTGAACCTGTGGGCCTAATATAAGAAGCTCCTAACCCAACCCTTTGAGCCCATCTGGGAGTAGCATACACTGCTGTTTCTAACTTTCATTTCATTTTCAGTGTTTTTCTAAGATAACAGGCCTTTGGGATCAACTACAAGCAATGAGATAACCAGGTCCCTCTTAGATACATCCCTATTTAGGGACCACATAGGGCATGAAGACAAGAGAGAGTAAGGGTTCTCTTTTCATTGGGGTGTAAAGTCTGTGCTCTTCAGGAGTTGTATCTTGAATTTAACACTTCTTTTCCCTTGCAAATTAAGTGGAATCATGTCTTTGAAATACGTTAGAAGACATTGCTTTAAGTGGGTCGTGAAAGTGTTGAATTTCATTAACTGCTGTCTTTACATCATTTGTTGAGTGTATGTTTTTTCCTTTGAGTCTGTTAACCTGGTCGTGAAAGTGTTGAATTTCATTAACTGCTGTCTTTACATCATTTGTTGAGTGTATGTTTTTTCCTTTGAGTCTGTTAACCTGGTTTCCTTCATCTTTCTGTTAGTAGTAACTGCTGGTGCCTAGTACGTGCTCACTGTGTTCTCAGCTCTGTTCTAAGTCATGGCTAGATGCTCTATCATCTGCATTAACAACCCTGTAAGTAAGTACTATTGACCCCATTTTCCAAATGGGGAACCTGAGGCACAAAGAATCTAAATAACCGTTCATAGTCACCAAGTAAGTAATTAAATCAGGATGGAGGTGGAACATTCTAACTCTAGAGTGTGAGTGTAATATTTATGTTTTTCAGGGTTAAAGTCATGGCGTCAGTGTCAACTTGCCCATATTTGAGGAATTTATTAACAAATATCTGACTTTGTTTTTCCTCCATTTATTGTTCATTAACACTGATACAAAGTAGAAATTTTAAGGCATCAAGTTGTTTATTTCTTCATAATTTGAAAAAACAAGTTTATATAAACATTTGACTCAAATGAAGTATAGGCATTGTTAGTGGGGTTGAAGCACATGGCATCTTCATAGTAGACCCCCTGCTGTCTCTTTCCTCTGCACACACTGATGTCTTTGGACTCCCATTTTGTTGATAATACCCAGTAGCCTTTCTTTGGCCAGGAGTTTTCCTTTCATTAGCAGACTTTTTAAAAAGATTTATTATTTGTTTGTTTGTTTGTTTGTTTATTATAAGATTTAATTATTTATATGACTGTTTTGCCTACACGCCTCTATGTGCATCATGTGCATGCCTGGTGCCAGCAGAGATCGTGTTGTGTTATGTTTATGTTATGTTTATGTTATGTTATGTTATGTTATGTTATGTTATGTTCCCTAGAACTGGTGTTAGAAATGGTTGTGAGTCACTGTGTGGGTGCTGAGAATTGAACCCAGGTCTTCAGCAAGAGCAGCTTGTGGTCTTAATGAAGTGCTGAGCCATCTCTCTGGCCCCTTTGTAAAACTTGTATAGTTGAAGTGTGCCATGACGGCCAGAAGAGGGCATTGGATTCCTTAGATGTGGAATTACAGGCAGTTAGAAGTTGCCCAGCATATTTTCTGGGAACCTAAGGTCCTCTGTAAGGGTGGTATGTGCTCTTATCTGCTGATCATGTCTTTAGCCTCTGCAGGCTTTGTTTTTTAGTATACTTTTAGATTAACAGAACAATTGAGCAGAATATACACAGTCCTCATACAATTTGTACTGCAAAGTTGGAGAAAAGAAAATACATACACAGGGATGTACAACTCAGCACCAGCCTGGGCTTCATCTGGAGGAACTGTGCAGTCTCTAAAAGAAGAACCAGAGCTTGGGGTCAGTTGCAGCTAGGGTGAAAAAAGGGAGAAGGGGACAAAAAGAATTCTCAAGGTACGGATCAACATCTAGAGGATTGCTACACTTGGAGTTGACAGGGTGGAGAGGGCAAGGACCTAGAAGCTACTTAGCTCTGGGAAGCAAGTGAGTTTAGTTCTCAAATGTTTGTAAAAATGGGGCTTTGCAAAATAATGTGATCATGGCTAATATGTAAGCCCTACAATTTTCCATACAGTTAGCATCTTATGAGTATGCCCCATGTGGTATGACTAATGAGCTGATATTAGAAACCGTTATCCGTTAACGGGGCCACTTACTCAAATGGAAGACGAGCCTTACATTTAATGGTCATGTTTCCCTAGATGCCTAGATTCCAGAGATTTATGTTCTCTGACTTCTGGTTTCTGTTGACTTGGGTCACTTTGAGGATGGCCCTCTACTAGAACTTATCTGATGTTTTATTCATGATTAGACTGGAGTTACAGGTTTCTCAAGGGTCACAGAGGTAAGATGCCATCACATGTCAAATGTACTTTCTATCCATGTGACTTAGGACAGTTGGTGTTAACCTTGATCATCTGGCTGAAGGAATATTCATCAGGTATCTCCACTGCAAAGTCACTTTCTAAATTTTTCCCCGTTTTGTGTGTATGTGTGTATGTATGTGTGTCTTTAAGACTGGGTCTTGCTGTATGGTCCTGGATGACCTTGACTCCTGACTTCCCCAGTGCTAGGATTATAGGCATGAGCCACCCAACCTGGACTAGAAGTTACATCCGTGCTTAAAATTTCCCTCCCCCTTCTTGATAACCATTCATTTTTCTCTCATCACTTACTATTTACTGATCATTTGTACCTGGATCATTTATTTTATAATACAGAACAGCTTTATTTGTTATCTCACTTGGTCATAGAAAGCATATTTAGGTGACTCTGATACCTTTTTACTTTTTGTTCCTTTCTGGTTTTTCAAAACAGGGTTTCTCTGTGTAGCTATGGCTGTCCTGAAACTCACTCTGTAGACCAGACTGGCCTTGAACTTCGAGATCTACCTGCCTCATCCTGGGATTAAGACAGGTACTACCACTGCCTGGTTGAACCTTTTTACATTACCCGCTACTGACCTGTTTTTGTTTTCAGTGTTTGATTTTTTTAGAATCTTTGTCAGCTAACACTGAGATGCTCTACGCACATCTTGTATATTATCTGCCTAAATCCTGATGCGTCATTTCTCCAGAGAAACTTAGTTTTTCTTTTTTTTTTTCTTTTAAGATTTATTTATTATTTATACAGTATTCTGCCTACATGTGTGCCTGCAGGCCAGAAGAGGGCACCAGATCTCATTATAGATGGTTATGAGCCACCGTGTGGTTGCTGGGAATTGAATTGAGGACCTTTGGAAGAACAGCCAGTGCTCTTAACCTCTGAGCCATCTCACAAGCCCCAAGCTTAGTTTTTCTTTATGAAAAGAATGGTATTAGAAACCAAGACATGGGGGTTATTAGGATGATCAATGGGTAAAAATGCTTGATACATTCCCCAGGACATACATGGTGGAAGTAGAGAACTGAGTTGTCCTCTCACATCCGTATGAGAAAACACACACACACAAATAAACATAACTTTTATAATTAATTCAATTTATATCTCGGTCATAGGCCCCTCCCTCCTCATTCCAGTCCCACTCTCCCTCCTGTATCTATTCTGAATGTAACTTTTAAAAGGAAAGTAAATGTATGAAAACACATTAAAAAGGAAAAAAGGAAAGAAAAGCAGCTAACAGAAAAAGAAAGGAGCGAACAGGATGGCTGAGGGGTAAAGTCACTTGTCTGTCATGGGAGCTGCATGACCTGACTTCATCCCAGTGGAAAGGAAGTACCAGTTCCCTCCAGAGTTGTCCTCTTACCTCCGTACTTATACCAACACACAAATGATCCTGTGAGGTCCGTTCTTATTCAAACCACCACACATGCAGTCCTGCGAAACTAATAAAACATGTTTAAAAGAGACCAAGATGTGGACACATTGCAGCTATGGTGTCAGGTCTCATTAATTTTAGACACTGTTAGCAGAGCAATAAGTATATGTGTGTGTTCTAACCTGTGTAAGTACATATGTAAATATTTTAAAGTTCAACATGAATTCTCACTGATTTTTCTAGTTCTGATTCATTATCACACAGTTCAATTCAGACTAGCCATTGCAGATGTAAATCTCCACTCCATCATGTGTTGTACATATTTGTGCATGAAAGCGTATATGAGAACGTGCCTCAGCATGCATGTGGAGGTTGGAGGACAACTTTGGGTATCAGGTCTCTCTTTCTACCTTGTGGGTTCCAGGGTTAAAGTCAGGTTTGGCAGCAGGTGCCCTTTCCCATTTCAGCAGTCCTTGTTTAGGAGATAAGACTTTATTACTAAGCTTCTTTAGTGCAGTTTTTTCTCTTGTTTTCTTTTTTTTTAAAGTACATTGATATAGTCCGAGCCCATGGAATAGTACTTGCATCTAGTAGACAGTGTTTGACAAAGGAATGATCCACGTAGGCAGTCAGTTTTAAACAAATATGCAGTTTCTGCTAAGACCTTAGATATTTTGGTTACATGCTGAGAGTATGTAACTCTCTCAAGAGAATGTAACTGAACCCAGCACTCAGTATGTACCTTTAATCCCAGCACTCTGAGAGGCAGAGACAGGCAGATTGCTGTGAGTTTGAGGTCAGCCTGGTCTACAAAACAAGACCAGGACAGGCAAGGCTACACAGAGAAACCCTGCCTTGGAAAACTAAAAGAATAAAAGAGTGTGTAACTGGACTGTCATACTCTAATAGACAAAAAGATGTTGTCTCTCATACCTAGTATGTCCAGGTTGACTCTTACAAATAGTCATTAAGCCTCACCTTTTTTTTTTCTTTTTTTTTTTCCAAGATGTAGTTTCTCTATATAGCCCTGGCTGTCTTACTCTGTAGACTGGGATGGGCTCGAACTGAGAGATCAACCTGCCTCTGTCTCCCAGATGCTGGAATCGAAGTGTGCCACATACCCAGCTTAGCCTCATCTTTTATATACTGGGTGCTTTGCTAGATTCTGTAGATAATAAGATAGCAGAATACTTCTTCTTGGCGCTTACAGTCAAGTAGAGGGACTAGAAAACACGAAAGAGTAAGTGAATAAGATTTCTCTAAATGCTCTGAAGGAAGAAAAGGTACATTACCATGATTGAGAAAACAGGAAAGGAGCTGTTATGTTGCTCACCTTTAATTCCAGCACTCAGAAGGCAGAGGCAGGTGGATCTCTGTGAGTTTGAGGTCAGCCTGATCTACAGAGTGAGTTCCAGGACAGCCAGGGCTACACGGGAAACCCTTTCTTCAAAACAAAACAAACAAAAAATGCTACAGGTCTGAGAAAACAGGAAAGGACTCATTTTAACAGAGAGGTCTGAGAGAGCTTCTATAAGGAAAACTGACATGTTGAGTCATTGAGCTGGCTGGGAGAGGACCAGGAGGGGGCAGTTCTACCTCTTTAAGGTAGAGAGTACCTTAAAGAATTTCTCTTGTTTTGAGTAACATACATAAAACTATTGTGAGCTAACAAAGTAGAGTGACATGCTTAAATTAAGAAAAGTGGGTGAAAACCAAATCCTTTTTGAGGTAGGGTTCTTTCTGTATAGTTTAGGTTGACATTGAACTTGCAAAATCCTACTGTGTCTACTTCCAGCATGCTGGGATGTAAACTAAAGCTACAGGAGTGAACTATTATGCCTTGAATAAGCTTTTCTAGAATCGGGGGTGGTGTGGGGCACAGGAACAGCTTTCAGGAATTGGTTCTCCTTCCATTGTGGCTTCCAGAGATCAAATTGAGGTGCCAAATCTGTACATCTCACTGGCCTTGCTCAAGTTCTTATGTGCATTAACCCTTAAGACAATATCACTTAATTCTAACTATGATTGTTTTTTATCGAAGCTCTGATACACTGGTTATATTAAGCTGACCTAATAGAACATGATTCTTAGAAGCCGTGTCTTTCAATAATTTATCAACAGTGTTGTCAGAACAGGAATGAGGACCATGTAAAACTCAGCCATTGGTAGAAATCTGACAGCCTTTCCATTCAAAAAAATAGGGGATATTATTTAAATTTTATTTGGCTCTCTAAGTTTGTACTTGTTGTTTTGTATTTTATTGTTGTTTTTATCACATCTGCAGTTTAATATTCTTTATTGAGACCATCAAATATATGTGTGTATGATGATTAGTACTTTTTTTATTCCTAATTTACTTATATAGGGTATAGCATGGTGATTATGTACATTTTTAGGTAAATTAACTTGGGTTCAATAACAGTTATAGGAATCTGAAATATTCCATTCATTTTTTTTTATAATTGTTTTTGTTGGTTTGAGGGGCTTGGATCTCATGTAGCCTACACTGGCCTTTAATTCACTGTGAATGTGAGGCTGACCTTGAACTGATCCTCCTTCCTCCAGCTCCTCAGTGTACCACGCACGCTTGGCTGATTATTACATTTCTAAAGCTGCTTACCAGAATACATTTCTCCCATGTGGATAGTGACTGGGTACAATTGAGTCCAGCAGTCTCCGGGTATTAGTAAATAAGAGAATGCTGGGCAGGAGGAGAAAAGAGAAGTCTGAGCCACACCCAGAGGAAAGGGAAGTTGGTTTGGAAGTGACTACTGAGAATGCTAGTAAGCTGTCTTCTCTACTATCTGAAGTTACTTTTATTTAGTCTAGTCTGTTTCAGACCTGCCTAGGATAATAGATTGCTTACAGAATCTGGTAACTACCAGAAAGTCTGTTCCCATAAAATGATTAAAATTGCTTAGGAGTTATCTATCCTGTGTACTAATTGTTTGATGCTTCCTCTTAGGAAAATGAATGGATTAAGTTATAGCAGAGAAGAAAGTGACTATTGATGGGAAGCAAATACCACCTATAAGTTATTAAATGCATTTCATCTAGGAAAGGAAGCCCTTAAAAGCCCTGTCATGGTCGTGGGGCAGAGTACTGTAGGTTGTCAGGGGACCAGTGACTACTTCAGCCAGTGGCTGAGGAGAGAGGACCAGGTGAGGAAGTGGGAGATCCAGCTGAGTGCACTGGGATTATCAATCTGACTGAACACACTGTCTGAACTCTTCTCTGACCCAAGCACTTCAGCAGGCCGAGCTTGTGGCAGGCAGGAACAGTGACTGTCCTTGTCTAGAGGGGATTTCAGCACACAGTCCCTGCAGAAGGTCAGGAGCCTGGTCTGGTCCAGCCTGAGTTCTTCCTACTTAATTTCTCATGTTCTGTTCTTATGGAGGTTTCCTGCTGGCTTTCTCCCGGGGGAGTTTGTTGCTGGTCAGAGTGGTCGGTCCTCCTGATAGTGAACACATTGTGTGTGGAGGACCACAGTAGGAACCACGTATCTGCGCTTGTGATACGAGACAGAGGAGAGTCCAGAACTGGTGCCTGGTAACACTGACCACCTGGGCAAAGCCCTGTGCTATCTGCTTGTCACTGAAGTTTGGGGTCAGAACCTGATGAATTCTATTACAAAAAGATGTAAAACTTAAAGACATACCAGATAACTTACCTGATAGAATGCACTTTTACCTGAGCAGATGAGACTTAATATCTTCAGAGTCTTTGCAGGTTTATTGGAATAAAAAAATTTTTATTGTGTTTGTGTGTGCCAATGTGTGTGTATGAATGCCCTGGTGCACATGTGAAGGTCAGAGGATCACTTGTGGGAATCAGATCTCTCCTTCTACCATGTGGGTCCTAGGAATCTAACTCGGGTCATGAGGCTCAGCAGCAAGCACTTTTACCAGTCTTCATGGTGCTGTTTGATCTACATTAATAACCCATTATTTGAATATAACAGAATTTGGAGAACTAGCTATATTTCTCAAAATAAATATGTCCCTCAGGAAAGACCTAACTTGGGATGTCTGGCCATAAATGCCAGGATTCCCACTGCTTTACTGACTGCCAGATCACTTGCAGGGGGGTCATTCGTCAGCTTTTAGAAAAGATTGTGATGATTGGGCTGAGTTCTGACTTTACTGGTGTGTCAGTGTGAGCTGTGGATTGTACATGCCTTCTTCTAGAACTTTCGTATTAAGAGCTGAGGACCCAGGTTGAAGCAAATATTCCACTGTTTTTATAATCAAAGTATGGCATGCGAAAGCAAAACAAGTGATTGCTTCTTTTTTTTATTGTTACTGAATCTTATGTGTATGATGTTTTATATCTGCACCATATGTATGCCTGGTACCACAGAGGACAGAAGGAGAGCCAGGAGTCAATTGCGAACCATCCTATGAGTGCTGGAGCTTGAACCCAGGTCTTCTGGAAGAGCAGCCAGTACTCGTAACCACTGAACTGTCTCTCCAGCTTCCAGCATTTGCCTCTTTAGCCAGTATTCTTCGTCTCCTTGCACATATGTTCCATTAAAACAAGTTGTTTCCCATATCTTTAAGGCGTTTACATGGGATTGTTAATATTTCCTAATCCTCTCAATCCTGTAGCTTCAAGCACAAATGCCAGCCTGATACCCACTTCTTCTGCAATTGCCAATATTCCAGCAGCAGCTGTGGCCAGCATCTCAAATCAGGTACTGTGCCCCATTTGTTCATCCTGCTTTGTAAGATTCACCCAACTTTCACTTCCTCTCTTCTTTCCGCGGTTAACTTGCCCGTCTAAGAAGCAACCAGCAATAGTGGAGACTGTTGAGTCCTATTGCCAGATGCCCTCAGAACTCTCTGGCTGCTATCACGTTTCTCTTGTTCCTTACTAATCGTCCCAGGAATATGGTTCTATCTCCAGCATTACCTACTGTGTTTACTCTACTTAAGCCTCACCAATCTCCATTAGAATGTGTACTCCAAGAGCAGATATTAATTTTTCTATTTGTGTTCACTTTTATATTCCCAGAGCCTACACAAATTACTGGCACTCACTTAAAAAACACTCACAACTAATGTGGACTAAGTAAATACCTCCACCCCATTCCCTTATTCCTTGATTATAGTTTGGTTGGCTGGTTGGCTTTGTTTGTTTTTTTTTTTTGTTTTTGTTTTTGTTTTTTTTTCCTTCTTCTCCAGAGTTTCCCCGGGTAGCCCTGGAACTCATTGTGTAGACCAGGCTGGCCGTGAACTCAGATCCACCTGCCTCTCCACCGCCATACCTGGCTATGATTTGGTTTTGATCACAGTTATGTGTGTGCTTAAATGATCACTATAACATCATCAGTGTTGTGTTGTAGTGTGTTGTGTTTTTAACATGCTCAGACTTTCTCTGCAGCAATTGCCATGACTATTGCTGTCTCTACAGACTGGGTTTTTGGCTACAATTAACCTACTCATTGACTTTCTGGGTCTCACTGTCCCTCTGTTGTGGTGTTTGTTCTTTCTTACATCCACAAGTACCTTGGGATTAAGGGGGGCTGTTTAGTTTTGATTGGGTAGATTGATTTTTGGAGGCAGGGCCTCACTATGTACCCCTGGCTGCCCTGGGATGGCCTTAGACTTGCATTCATCTTCCTGCCTGTCTCCTGAGCTGAGTCCATGTGCCAGCACGGTGGCCCAGTGTTTTCTATTGCATTCCCATCTGTGTGCCGGGCCGCCCTGTGTGGTCTCTTTCCTTTCACAGCTCTTGTTTTTGATCTTCTAAAGACAGTGTCTTTAGTTTTTCACATTATGACTTAAGCGTGTTTAATCAAACACACATTGTTCACTTAGATGATGCATCTATACTCATGTTTCTGCATTTTGAAAATCAATGATTTCTTGAGACTCCTAGGTAGGTGAAAAAATAAGAAGACAATATTTTAGGAAAATCATTATGACTAAGAGGTAATAGTCTTGTTTTCCTCCCTTTGGCCCACAGGATTATCCCACCTATACTATTCTTGGACAGAATCAGTACCAGGCCTGCTATCCTAGTTCCAGCTTTGGAGTTGCAGGCCAAACTAACAGTAATGCTGAGAATACTGCATTAGCGGCTACCACGTACCAGACGGAGAAGCCTGGTGCTATAGTACCTGCACCAGCCACACAGAGGCTTCCCTCTGGTGAGTACAAGTGCAACAGGTGTTTCCAGATGATGCCAGTGATTCTGTTCTGGGATAAGCTGGTTTTACCATGCTCTTGGTTTCCCTTTCTAAGTTTAAACAACACAACAGACTGTGGTGAGAAACTGTTTGGCAGAATGTCTGTAGATGCTGGGAACAGAAAAGTGCCAACAGCGAGAAGGTGTGCTTCTAGTGCATACTCTGCCCTCATAGTGAGTATACTGCACTCAGCAGGGATCTTCAGACGAAGGGCTTACTTTAAGGTTGCCAGCTTCCAGGTTTAATCCAGGCATGTCTTAAACTCCTGCTAGGAACTCAGAGCAGGTGCTCTTTCTGTGTCTTAAACTTCTTTAATGTTTCAGGAACAACTACAGTTTTTTTTTTTCCAACAGTCCTGACATTTGACTCTCAAGCCAGAGACTGCCTGAGAGTGGCGCTGGGAGGCGTGGCCCTGCCTGCAGTGCTACCAGCAGCCCAAGGAGTTCCCTTCCACTAAGGACTTCTTTCTTGTAGAAAGCCTAGTCCTTGATTATACGACAGTTTCAGGATGAGGCCGAGGGAAGCGAAGGTAGTGGGTTATTTCAGATCAGTGAGAGCACATAGTTCACAAGCATAAGTGTGGGAGCTAGAACACTAGGGAAAGAGAGTGCACAGCCCCCTGCCACTGCGGCTTCTCAGGGGATCGCACTTAGGTGGCTTTACAATGGCTGCAGATGTGATTGTGTGTCTAAGTTACAGTGCTCAAAACGGTGTGATTTATGACAAAGTTGAAAGAGTAAACCACTTAAATTTAAGTATTAAATACAGTTTAAATAGTAAAAAGGCTGGATGAGGTGGTGAACACCTTTGACACTTGGGAAGCTGAGGTAGGTGGATACCTGTGAGTTCTAAGCCAGTCTGGGCTATGTTTCAAAAAAAAAAAGTTAGTTTGGAGATTAGTTCTTCCATTTTGGACTAGAGAGATGACTCCACAGTTAAGAGCAGTGGCTGCTCTTCTAGAGGAACTGGGTTCAAGTCCAGGTGCCCACATGGAAGTTCACCATTGTCTGGAACTCCAATAGTCCCAGGGATCTGATGTCCTCTTGGAACCTCCTGGGACACTGCATGCATGTAGTGCACAGACATACATGTAGGCAGAACACTCACACATAAAATAACAGCAATAACAGTTTAAAAACTGTGAAGCTTTATTCCTCTGATTTTTTTTTTAAATTTATTTATGCCTGTGTTTGTGTACATGTACATATGTATACCACTGCTTGTCTGCTGCCCTCAAAGGTCAGAAGAGGGCTTTGGGTCCTATAGAACTGGAGATAAAGGTACCTTTGAATCAACTAAACCAAAGTCTCTTCAAAAGCAGCAAGTGCTCTTATCCACTGGGCTACCTCTCAGTCAGGAATATTTTCTTCATAAATGAAATTAGGAGGTGCTTTTCATGAGGTGCATTTAGGGATGAGAGAGGTGGTACTGGTATAATTCAAGTGGAGGTCACAAACATTCTGACCATAAGTAGGCACAGTTTGTTGTTTAGGCTGTCCTTTTAGGGTGTCTTTAGGCAGGCAGACACTCTCTGTAGGCAAGTATTGTCTCTCTTAGGCAGAGTTGTCTCTAGAGGCAGATTTTTATCTCTGTAGACAGATACTATCTCTGTAGGCAGATGTTGTCTCTATAGGCAAATATTGTCTCTGTAGACAGTTCTGATTACTTCAGGCTCCTGGCCATTGTGGTGTAAGGGGCTTCTTTCTCTTCCCAGTTTCCTTTATTTTTAAAATAAGGACCCTGTCTTTTTATTATTCCTCTTGTCAGCCCCACTCCCTGCTGTGGTTCTTACTTTGTATCTTACTTTTCCTTTCAACAGACTCGTCTACAAGCCCATCTCTGTCCCAGAATACACCAAATAAAGATGCTGATGATCAGTCCCGGAAAAACATGACTGTCAAGAACCGAGGCAAGAGGAAAGCCGATGCTGGTTCTTCCCAGGACAGTGAATTAGAAGTATGTGAAGAAACTCACTTGACTTACCTATTTTGTTTTCCTCACTTCTGTCAGGCATATGTCTGGAATTTGCAAAGATAATGTTGTGTGTTATATCTGCTTGAATTCCTTCGGGGGAAGGGACTTAATTGGCCAAGAGAAAAAAATGTAGGTAAAAGAAAATCCTTTTCACACCCATGACTTAGCATATGTGTGTGTGTGTGTATTAGCCTATATATAAACCCTTCCAGTTGTTTTCACCTTTTCTGATTCAGGATAACTTTAATAGAAAGAACAAATTGTTTTCTACATTCAGAGAAAAAAAAATTACACTGCATTTAAGGAGAAAGCCAAAGGAGCTATGAATGACATCATACTGTTTCCCTTTAGAAACTGAGAGTGGGATCTGGTGACTGCTTACTGAGCGCGCCAGCAGCTCAGTTCAAGCAGTGTGCTTTGAACACTGGGGACATAGATTTCAGTTATGGTTGGAAAGAATTAAAAAAACATACAAAATTCTAAAGTCAGAATTACTACATTACCTTTATTTTGTAGTTTTCATTCTTCTTTGATGTTATTCAGTAAAGCAAACAAATATATTTACATACGCTCTTAGACACAGGTAAATTGAAGCTGTGCATAGAGTCTGTCTTCCTCTTCACTTCTGGGGAGCAAATACAGCAAGAAATAAGGAAACTAAAGTTCTAACATCAGTCTTAGGAAAATTAACAACTCTTTTAAAAATTGAACCACAGTGTGTATTGCATAAACCTTTAGCATTTCTTACTAGACATAGTACACACCTATAATCCCATAACTTCAGAAGGCAGGAAGATCAGGAGTTGAAGGTCATCTTTGGATGCATGAGTTACATGAGACTCCACCTAAAACACTTTTTTTAAAGGACTTTACTGTTTTGGTTTTTTTTTTTTTTTAAAGATTTGAACATTTTTATGAGTAAGGATGATTTTTTTAAAACATGTGTAGGTGGTTTGCCTGCATGTATGTCTGTATACCACATGCGTGCCTCATGCCCGCAGAGGCTAGAAGAGTGTGTCTGATCCCCTATGACTAGAGTTACAGACATACTGTTGTGAGCTACACATGGGTGCTGGGAGTCAAACTTCTGGATGAGCAGCCAGTGCTCTTAACTGCTAAGCCATGTCTCTAGCCCCAACTTCACCATTTATATATATGTGTGTGCATACATACATACATACATATCTGAGTGGTCTGTCCTCACACACACCAGAAGAGGGCACAAGATCCCATTACAGGTTGTTGTGAGCCACCATGTGGTTGCTGGGAATTGAACTCAGGACCTCTGGAAGAGCAGTCAGTGCTCTTAACCATTGAGCCATCTCTCCAGGCCCCCAACTTTACCATTTTAAGAGCATAATTCAGTGTTATTAAATATAGTAGCTACTGTATATTTCTGAAACGCTTGTGTTTTTCTGTTTGGTTTTCTTTGTTTGAGACAGTCTCAGTCTTGCCTTGAACCCCTGGGCAATCCTGCCTCATACTCCTAAGTGCTGCCATGACAGCCATGTATTCAGAACCTTTTCTTGATCCTAAACGGGCTCTGCACCTGTTAAACAGTAACTCTTCATACTCTTTTATAGCCCGTGACAACTACTGTTCTGCTTTCTGCTGCTGTGACTTTGCCTGGTGTAACGATGTCTGGATGTGGACATACAGTATTTGTTCTCCTTTTTTTAAGATTTGTTTATTTTATGTATATGAGAGCTTTATCTTCCTGTAGACCTGCAGGCCTGAAGGAGACAGCAAATCACATTATAGGTGGTTGGTTGTGAGCCACCATGTGGTTGCCAGGAATTGAACTCAGAAAAAACAGGGAGTGCTCTTTACTGCTGAGCCGTCTCACCTCTCCAGTCACTGTCTGTGCTCTTTTGTCAAGCTCATTTCACTAAGTGTAGTGCTCTTGAGATTTATCTGTGTTGCAGCATAGATCATAATTTCATTTATTCTAATGGCTGAGTGATACTCCACTGTGTATGTGTATTCACACAGCATCTTGCTTATCTTGTGTCTGTTGAAAGACACTTTCACTTCTAGGCCATTGTGAATAATGAGGCTTTGAATACTTCGTATTCTACTTCTCCAGTTCTTTATATAGAGAGTGGAATTGCTGGATCTTACTTTGTGTTCAGCTTTTTGAGGAGCCACCAGACTTCTACACTTTTGCATTGCATCATTGACCACATTCTCGCCAATACTCATTTCTCTCCTCCCCTTTTTAGATTGTATTTTAGGTCGTGGTCGTGAGACAAAGGCTCTCTACCTAGCTCTGGCTGCTGGAACTTAACACACAAAGATATGCCTGGCCCCTCCCCTTCTAAAATAAAAGCTACCCTGTTGGGTATAAAGTGATATCTCACTGTAGTTCTTATTTGCATTTTCCTAATGACTAATCATATTGAGCATCTTTCCATGACCTTGAGTTGTAAATTAAATGGCATAACTCCTCCAACTTTGTCCTCTCTTGAGGTGGTTTTGGTTAGAGATCTCTTCGGATTCCCTATGAATTTTTGAACAGGGTATTTTCTTTTTTTAACTTGTTTATTTTAAATTGGTAGTTATTAAATTTAGTTTTACAAAAACACTTTTAACTCAAGTTTAACTTTCTGTTCTGTTTTGTTTTTTGAGATAGGGTTTATATGTTGGGGAAGATCACTTGCTCCTATTTGGTTGAGATTTGAACACTGATTTTCATGAGGGCTGTCATTTTCCACACTGCTCTAGTCTTGTCCAGTCTTAGAGTGATGCTGGCTTCACTTCCTTCTCGGTGTGTTTTTGGAAAAAATTAGGAAGTGATGTTGATTTTTACTTTACTTAAATGTCCGCCATAATTCACCGGTGAGACCCGTGGGTCTCAGGCTTTTCCTTTAGTGTCATTTTAAATGACTGGCTCCAGGCTCCTTACTAGTGGCAGGTTTTTTGCTTTTTCTTGAGCCAATTTAGGTTGTGTTGTGTGTTTCTGGGGAAGTAGACTATTTCACATGGCTATCCAGTTTTTTGGCACACAACTGTTCATGATTCATAGTCAGGTCCACTGATAACTGTGAAGTCCATAGCCTTGTCCCCACTTGCATTTATGGTTTTAGTAAGTTGAGTCTCTGACTCTCCTTCATCCGTCTTGGTAAATGTCAGCTCTGTTGACATTTTCAAAGAACCCACTGTTGCTCTCACTGTCTTTATTCTGCTGTCTCTAGGTTCTTTCTACTTTATCCTTTATTTACTTCTTCCCTTTCCCCAGCTTTAGCTTTAGTTTGCCTTACATGTCTAATGGTCCTTGAATATATAATATGGCTATGATTTGAGATTTTTTTTCTTTTTGGATTAGGGATTGAACCTAGAGCCATAGGCCTGTAGAGATCTACCCTGAGGCTTGCTGCTTCCTTTGCCTTCTTCTTTTGTTATAGGCTCTTGCTGTGTAGCCTAGGGTGTTACAGGCTCTTGCTGTGCAGCCAAGGGTGTTACAGGCTCTTGCTGTGCAGCCTAGGGCGGCAAGCAGCAGCCCCTGTCTATCTCCCCAGTTTGGGGCGTGCAGGTGCACACCCATGCCAGCTGCCTGCTCTCTTTTTCTTCTGTTACCTTACTGGGTAGCCCAGGCTGGCCCGAAATTCTCTATGTAAACTTAGATGGCTTCAAACTCACAGAGATTTCCCCCGCCTCTGCTTCCCAACGGGTGGAATTAAAGTCATGCTTCTTATGCCAACTGCTTCCTTCTTTTTTAATGTATGTATTTACAGTTAAAAATTCCCTTTCACCATTGCTCTCACTGTGTCTCATAAGTTTTAATATGTTGTCTTTTTTTTTTTTTCATTCATCTCAATAGGTTTTCTAATTTTATTTATGATTTCTTTTGTGGACCATTGATTGTCTAAAATTGTGTTATTAAACTCTCACATATTTGTGGATTTGTTTTTTTCAGTTTTCCTTTTTTTTTTTTTTCTTCTTTTTAGTGTATTTCACTGTGACTGACAGATAAGATAACTCATTTTTTGTCTTCCCCCTCAGCGGGTATTTCTCTGGGACTTGGATGAAACCATCATCATATTTCATTCCCTTCTTACTGGATCCTATGCTCAGAAGTATGGAAAGGTAATTTGAGTCTTCTGTTATAACGGTCCTTGCTTTGTCAAAGATGAGCAGCTGATGTAATTCTCCCAACTGCTGAGGTAGAAAATCCATTTTCTGTGCTGCTTGTCTTGCCCTTTGAGTTTGTGTGTGTGTGTGTGCATGTATACACTATATATATATATATATATATATATATATATATATATATGAAACTCTTAGGATTGGGGCTCGAGAGATGGCTCAATGATTTAAGAGCTCTTGCTGCTGTTACAAAGGACTTTGGTTTGGCTCCCAGCACCCACATGGCAGCTTATAACCATCTATATAACACCAGTTCCAGACATTGTATGCATGTGATGCAAAGACACATGTGCAGGCAAAATACCCATACATATAAAAATTCAAAACACAAAACAGTATAGGAATCAAACCCAGGGACTAATGCTAGGTGAGTGCTGTTTGACTGGGCTACACCCCGCATCCTACCCTGTTGGCTTGGAACTTCCCATGTATAAAACTGGACTATATGGCTTGCACCAGGCAGGCTACATTACTAGGTAGCTTTGATGGTAAAGCTAGACACTTGGTCTCAGAGCAGTGCTGACTCTGAAGCTGTTCAAGAGAGCGTTTCAGGTTGATGAGGTGGCTTACCAGGTAAAAGTGCTTGCTGCCAAGCCTAATGACCTGAGTTCAGTCCTCAGTACCCACGGCAAAAGCATGAGCCAATGCCCCACAAGTTGTCCTCTGACCATCTGCATTCCCACACACATCCCAAAACAAATAAGTGTACTTTTTAATGTATTTTATGAGCATGAAAATATAGAAATAAGGCTCAAAATTGAATGAAATCTCAGGATTATATATTCCAAGGACTGACTTACTAAGCCTTAAATCACTAAAATATCTCTAAAAATTTCATTTAGCCTCAAATGGGCTAGAGATAAGATTTCTAAAATAGATCATCACCCGACTTCTGTTATGTTGTATTTTGAGACAAGATCTCATTCTGTAGCACAAGCTGTCTTCTAAATGTCAATTATCCTCCTGCCTCTAAAGCCTCCCAAATGCTGGGGTTACAGGTGTGAGCCACATCTCCTAGATCTAAAAGAGATGTGCTTTTTAAAAAGTTAGTTGTACCAGACAAAATTAAATGTGTTTAATCTTCAGTGTAAACATTACTTTTAGCAGAAGAATGAGTTGTTATTAGTTCTGTGTATTTCTTTGTCTTGAGACAGGGTCTCACTGTATAGCCTCAGCTGTTCTTGAACTCAGTTATCCTGCTTTGGCCTCCAGTGTGCAAAACTGTGCTTCATCACAGATCATCTCCAGGATCATTTATTTCTAGAAATAAATTATAAAAATAACTTTGCTGTCTTGCTACTTCCAGTTATCTTGTAGTGCCAGGAATCTCTCCTGTGAGTACTTTTCGATGGCTGACAGAGGCTCCAAAACTATATCCCTAAGACCATTAGAAAAATACTTAGTCTTTACATGAAGACTGACACTTCATTTTAAAGCAACCTGCATTGGTTGCCCTGTACATCCTTTGACTCTGGGCTTCTTTACTGGCTTCTTTACTGGTCTTTACTTCCTGGCTGGTTGGATTGTTAGGTGTCTGGTATTCCCTGTGTCACATTAGCAAAAAAGGGATCATGCATATTACAGTAGCAGTACATAGTACAGTTTTGTGTTGTTTTGTTTTGTTTTGTTGAGACAGATTCTCTGTGTAGCCTTGGCTGTCCGGGAATTTCTTATGTAGACCAGGTTAGACTCGAACTCAGACCTCCCCTCCTTGCCTCTGCCTCCTGAGAACTAGGATTAAAGATGTGTACCACCACCGCCTGGCTTTGACATTTTTATTAATGCCTACCTGTAGCCTCTATATTTTGTAATTCTGAGTTCTTATAAATGTGAGTGATATTGCCTCAGTAAGATTTGAAGTACTGTTGTGGACTTGTATCGTGTTAGACTAGGCCCAGAGTAGTTTTGAAATATCTGAAAGTTAGAACTAGTACTGTTCTCACTTCTGTTTTTATTCCAGGACCCAACAGTAGTAATTGGCTCAGGTTTAACAATGGAAGAAATGATTTTTGAAGTGGCCGATACACATCTATTTTTCAATGACCTGGAGGTAAGTGGTTTAAATAGTTTTTCTGCTTCCATGAGTGTTTTGTTCTGTACCTGTTAGTGCCTAAACTTGTGTTTAGAAGATAGGAGGTTGGATAAGACAAATGGACAGGGTCTGCTAACAGGGTCACCACAGAGTCTTATCTCCAGGAGGAAGGTGCCACAGTTGAATCACCAGCTAGCAGGAGTTGTAGTTTTGTTTTGTTTTTAGCAGAGGTGGAGGTATGAGACTTTGTTTTTGAAACAGGGTCCCATGTAGCCCAGACTCACTATGTAGCTGAACATGACTTTGAACTTGATTTCTTGCCTGTGCATCCAGGGTGTTGAATTCTAGATTTGCCACCATGTCGGGTTTATGCAGTGCTGGGGAGTGAACCAACGGCTTTCTGCATGTTGGGCAACCACTCTACCAGCTGAGCTAGCCCAAGTTAGAGTATGTTGAAAGAGTTTAAAAGATGTTTGAAATATAGATCTTAAGCATAGCAGTTAAGAGAAAGAGTGGCACTAGGAAGGAAAGTATGTGGCCCCTCTCAGCCGGGCTGGTGACACATACCTGTAATCCTAGCAGTTAGGAGGCTGAGGTAGGAAGATCGTGGGTTCAGGACCTGTCTCCAAAAATAAAGCAAAAGTTGGTTTTTGTTTTAGTCAACTTATTTGGAAGTAAAGTACTGGAACACTAAAATAAAAGTCAGTAATCCAATATGTTATATAAAATAATATAGAAAGGCTTTCATTATTTGTACTCTTAATTGTTTTGTTTTGTTTGAGGCAGTCTCAGTATGTAGCTCTAGCTGGCTTGAAACTTTGTAGACCAGGCTGGTCCTGAACTCAGAAATCTGCTTACCTCTGCTTCCTGAGTTCTGGGATCAAAGGCATGTGCCATTGGGTCCTGCTGCTGCTGCTGTATTGTTTTTTGTTTGTTTGTTTTTAAGTTTTTCTTTCTTTTTTATTTTATTTTTTTAAGTGTGTGGGTGTTTTCTGTGTGTTTTTGTCCATACTCACATGAATACAATGCCTATGGAAGCCAGAAAGGGACATCAGATCCCCTGAGACTTTAGTTACAACTGCTCGTTGGATGCTAAGAAATAAATCAGCTCCTTTGGAAGAGCAGCCAGTGAGCTGCTCAGTCCGTATGCTCAGCTTCTTGGTGATATCTTGATTATTCTTTAATCCTACCTTTTTAAAAAATAATTTACCTTTTAGGTCTCTAATTGATAGATGACTACTCCTACTGCTATTAGTTTTTGTCCACTTTAATTGGCTATTTTTTTTCTGTATAATTTGTCAAAGGTCATTATATGACACAGGTTTAAAAAAAAGAGCCCTGTATCACATATGCACTATAAATGTGTTTTAAATATTATTTGACTTTTTCATGCCTTTTAGAAATCCATAATTTTAGTTTTAATAAAGTATAATTTACTATTACATTTTTTTCTTTATATTAAGTTTCTGGCTCTTGTTTAAAGTTTATTACCTATCCTCAAATGGGAAAGATATTCTTCTGTATTTTCTTGTAGACACTTTTAAGTATTTTTTTGTTTTGTTTTGGGCTTGATGTTTTGTTTTTTTATTTGGAAGTCTGGAAGTTTTTTTAGACAAGGCTTCAGTCTGTATAACTCAGGATGGTATTAAAGTTAAAGTCCATCTGCCTCAGACACCTAAGTGCTGTCATTATAGGCATACGCTATCACACCTGGCTCTGATTATATTTCTATACATGTATTAGCGCCATGTAAGTGAAGCTTCATGTACTCAGCCATTCTGTGATTGGGTACCAGGAAAATAGAACACACAGAGAATATACAATGAAAAATTCTTAGCTTTGCCTTTTGAGTTTCCCTTTGAAGTGAACTTGGCATAATAGATCACAGGATTGGAGCTGTGAGAAATTCAGAGTAAGAGTCTCAGGCTGAAAGTCATGTTCCCATCCTGATCTTGAGCCTGTGTCTTGTTCAAGAAACTAGTAATAGTTGTTCTGGCCAGAGCAATGGGTTGCTGGGAAACAGGACAGAGGAGGAAAGGGAGAGTGAGTATTTCCACTTCATGACTCTACACTCTGCACCTTGTGCTACATCACTTCTGAAAACAGCGATTTAGAAGTAAAGTAAAAACATTTCTAAACACAAAGTGTGCCCAGTTTTCCTTAAACACAGACAGCACGTCACATCACTGTGGCTTTACCCAGTTGCTTCTCCTCAGCTCCACAGTTCTTTAATCTCCTTCGGCTGCACTTGCTGACAAAATGAGACAGCATAGTTTTTAATCAGCAAATATTAGTTGAAAACCTACTGTGTGCCAATTATTATTCCCAAAGTGTATTTGTAATGATTTTCTAGACATAGACCGCACTCAGGACTGAAAATTCTAAAAGAATTTTACCTAAATGTAGTCCTGCTCCCCAGGTCAGTAGTTCTCAACTTTAGGGATTGTAAGAAATCCCTGGGGAATGTCTTAAAATTGGAAATTCTAAGCTGGGGCATGGTGGCCTATAATCCCAGCACTCAGGGAGGCAGATGCACATGGATCTCTGTGAACTGAAGGTCAGCCAGGTCTACAAAGTGAGTCCAGGACAGCCGGGGCTACACGGAGAAACCCTATCTCAAAACACAAAACAAAATAATAATAATTTAAAAATAAAATAAATAATAATTTAAAAATTAAAGATTCTAGGACTTCGGTTCTAGCAGTTCAAGTAGGTGTGTCATGAACCCAAGAATATGCATTTTTAAGAGCCTTCCCCAGGGGATTCTATCAGGGAAGACAGCAAGCAGTGAGGCAGTTGGTGCATTTGGCCTTCTTTTTCTACTACTTACCAGTTGTGTGATCCTGAGAAAATCATTTCATCTCCCTTTAGAACACAAGTTCTAGATCTAAACAATTGACTTAGATAACCTGTGCTTATCCATATATTTTAGGTATGCATTTCTGTTCCTGCTATTTTGATTGTTTTTTGTTTGTTTGGGGGGTATTAAATTAAATTTATATATTTGATAAGCTCTATCTGCATATATGCCTACATGCCAGAATAGGACATCAGATCCCATTATAGATGGTTGTAAGACATTCTGTGGTTTCTGGGAATTGAACTCAAGATTTGGAAGAACAGACAGTGCTCTTAACTGCTGAGCCATCTGTTTCATTTACAAAAATAATTTGTATACAAACCAGGCTGTGCACACTTTTAATCCCAGAACATGGAAGACAGAAGCAGGTAAATCTCTGTGAGTTTAAGGCCACCCTGGTCTATAGAATGAGTTCCAGGACAACCAGGGTTACACAGAGAAACCCTGTATCAGGCAGGGGAAAAAAAAAAAAAGACAAGAAAAAAAAATAAACAAAACCCTAAATGATGCAAAGGAGATATAATACCTGAGTCCTGCATCCTGTCTTGTAATAGAATTTACACTCTAATAGGGGACATAGAGGCATGGGACAGTGTGAGAGCAGTTGTGGAAATGAACTGTTGAGATTGCTAAAACTGTTAAGGACGGTCTCAAGTGGCTGGTTCCCCTTGGACAGTGGGGGTGTCTGTATGACAAAGAGACTGAGGTATTTCACCTCCTGCCATCGTATTGCTCTTTCTATGGCTTGGTAAGTGACAGCATCTCTGTTCCCTGGAGTGAAGTAATGTGCTTTGTCTTTTAACAGGAGTGTGACCAGGTGCATGTGGAAGATGTGGCTTCTGATGACAATGGCCAGGATCTGAGGTGTGGTAAACATAGTGATGGCTGGACATCACACACCTAGTATGTGCAAAGCCACTGTGTTCAGAGGAAGCAGAAGATTAAAATGCTCACTGTTGCTAGAGGAGTCAGAAACCAATCTAGTTAACCATGACATAAAGTGTGATAAGGCAGTTATAGACAGCTGATAGGAAGCAGAGGAAGTGAAGTGACACTGATCTGTAAAAGGAGCAGGTGGCACCATTAGAGAAGCCTCAGTGGTGTAGCATTTGACCAAGGTCTCAGGAATTACCAGGTAGCTGTACTGGATGATGAAGCCGCATCTCAGAGTGATGGCTGCAGTGCTGTCCTGCTTTCTCTCTGTAGATTTCCTCTTGGGTAAAAAACATGCTTCTCACTGGGTAGTTCTAGTTGCACATAAGCATCAGGAATTTTACTCAGTGAACTGTGGGGGTATGATGGTGTCAGGAATAACCCTATGAATAATAGTCTTTTTTTTGGTGGGTGGGGGGTTGTCATGACAGGGTTTCTCTTTGTAGTCTTGGCTATCCTGGACTCACTTTGTAGATGAGGCTAGCCTGGAACTCACAGAGATCATCCTGCTTCTGCCTTTCTGAGTGCTGGTATTACAGGTGTGTGCCATTGCACTAGGGTAATATATGTTTTTCAATTTTATGTGTATGAATATTATTTTGTCTGCATGTACGTCTGTGCATCACATGCATGTCTGGTGCCCACAGAGGCCAGAAGAGGGCACCTGATCCCCCGGAACTGGACTTACAGACTGTTGTAACCTTCCATGTGGGTGCTGGGAATCTAACCTAGGTCCTCTGAAAGAGCAGCCAGTGCTTTTAACTGCTGAGGCATCTCTGCAGCCCCCATTTTTTTCCTTTAACAGATTCTTTTGTATCCCAGGCTAGACTTAATATGTAGCTCAGGCAAGCTTTACACTTCTATCCTCCTCATAACTCTTGTATTACAGTGAAGACTAAGCCAGGACATTCTCATTGCCAGCTCAAGCCTCCTTAGATTCCTCTGTTTCTTCTGGCCTGTATTAGCGTGGCGGTGGCACACACCTTTAATCCCAGCACTCCGGGAGGCAGAAGCAGGCAGATCTCTGTGAATTCAAGGCCAGCCTGGTCTACAGAGTGAACTCCAAGACAGCCAAGGCTACACAGAAAAAAACCCACTTCGAAAAACCAAAGGGGGGAAAATATATTATATGTATGTATATATATATATATGTTATATGTATATATATAAATATATATATATGTATATTAAATTTATTACCATTGCGTGCGTGCGTGTGTAGGTCAGAGAGCAGCTCTGTGTAGTCAGTTCTCTTCTTCTGCCTTTACTTAGTATCTGAGGAGTGCACTCAGGCAGACCACCAAGCTTGAGTGGCAAGCACGGACTCACTGAGCTATTTCAATGCCCTGACACTGACCTTGAATAAAAAGCACCCAAACATTTAAAGACTTTAAGGAAAAAGACTATCCTATCTGTTCATGTTAATTTGTTTTAATGTTTTATTCCTTTTCATAGGTAAAATGTTCTTCCTTTTAAGTTCCCTAAAATTGAGCATTTCATCTCTGGAATTTTCTTTTGTTGGTGGTGGGGTTTTTTGTTTTTGAGACAGAGTTTTGCTGTGTAGCCCTGGTTGTCCTGGAACTCACAATGTAAACAGGCTGGCCTCAAACTCAGCTCTGATAACCTCTGCATCCCAAGTGCTGGGACTAAACGCATGCCTAAATACATAGCAGAGTTGGACACACCTGTCCATGTAAAACTGAGAAGGAAATCCTTGCAGAACAACAACCACTGGTGTGTTGTACCTTACATGGCTAAGACTGTTTGCTTCCTTAGGAAGCAACTAGCCTGTTGGCTTATATATTTATTTGTTTTCTCTTATATGTGTGACTGACCAGATTTCCTATTTGGTTGTTTGGTTTTGTTTGTTTGCTTTGCTTTGCTTTTTCATAGACAAGGATTCTCTGTGAAACATCCTGGAATTCAGTCCTCAGTCCTGGAACTTGCCCTGTATATCAGGCTGGCCTCAAACTCAGAGATCCAGCTGCCTCCACCTTCCAAGTGCCACCACCTGGCTTCTTGGCAGTTATATTTAGTATAGACTCTTACACTTAACTGATTTTTGAAAAAAGTCTAGCCGAGCTTCCCTGGAAGTTGTTATGTAGCCCATTTAACCTTACACTTATGATGCTCTAGATTCAGTCTCCCAAATGCTGGCATAACTGATATGAGCCACCATGGCCAGCTCTATTTTTCCTTTCGTATATAGCTGTAATCATATTTACACAGTTATGGTAGTTGTATATTCTGCTCTTTTTCACTGTATAGTATTCTGTCACTAATGCTTTTTTTTTTTTTCCACTATATAGTATTTTGTCATTAATGAAAACAATGCTGTGTTCCAAGTCAGCCTACATGGGGTGCTGGTGCTTACATTATTTCCCCTCTTCCTCTTGGTGGTCACTGACATTTCATTCTGGGAAGGGAAGGAGAAGCTGGACATACTGGTGGTATATACCTGTTGTTCCAACACTTGGGAGGTAGACACAGGAGGATCAGAAAGAAGTACAAGTGTAGCCTCAGCTACATAGTGAAGTTAGGCCAGCCTGGGCTATATGAAGCTTTTTCTCCAAAAAAACAAGCAGTAACAAATGTGTTCTAGTAACAAGATTATTAAAGCATTACCTTTGTTTATTAAATGCCAAGAACAGGCCACAGGATCTCAGGTAACGTTTAACCTAAAGCCCTGTGGGTATATCCTTTTTAATTTTCATTATCCCCTCTCTTTGCAGCAACTATAGTTTCTCAACAGATGGTTTCAGTGGTTCAGGAGGCAGTGGTGGCCATGGTTCATCTGTGGGCGTTCAGGGAGGCGTGGACTGGATGAGGAAACTGGCCTTCCGATACCGGAAAGTGAGAGAAATCTATGATAAGCATAAAAGCAACGTGGGTGGTAAGTGGACATCCATTCTGAACCTGTTTCTTAATGATTTCCTGCATTCCTTTCCCAGAGTGCCTTAGATCCCCCCCTTGCAACGTTTTAGGAATTTATGCCACATTAATTCTATTTGTAAAACAAAAACATAGAGATCTAACTGAAACTCTTTGGAGACTACACACCGGTTGCTGGCCGTCAGAATGAAAGACATTCTCCCAGAATGAAAGACATTGGGAGAGGTTGGGCACCATTGGTGGCAGTTAGAACGGGCCATAAAGGGCTGAAAAATGGCTCAGCAATTAAGAGTGATGGCTTCTCTTCCAGAGGACAGGTTAAATTCCCACATAGTAGCTCTCAACCATCTGTAATTCCAGGTCCAATGTATCTGATGCCCTACTCTGACCTCTGTGGACATAAGGCACGCATATTATACACATACATAAATGCAAACAAAACATACACATAAAATAAAAACATTTAAAATTAAAAAAAAAAAGAATGGTTGATAGTTGAGGCTCTGCACCATTGGTGGCAATTAGAATGGGGGCTTTCAGTAGAAGCGCTACATTCCTAATTATCCTTTTTCTGCTTTAGTTGTTGTTGTTATGTGAGTTTTGATTTGTTTTTAGAGACAGGATTTTTCTGTGTATCTTTGGCTATTCTGGAACTCACTGTAGACCAGGCTGGCCTCAAAAATCCACCTGCCTCTACCTGCTGAGTGCTGGGATTAAAGGCGCTACCACTTCCCGGCTTCCTAATTCCTCTTATTTTAACTTTGGACAATTATGCTATTTCCTTTAGACAAACACCTTTTTAAAGAAACTGCTGTATTAGTCAACTTCCACTGCTGTGATAAAATGCCTGAAATGATCAGTTTGACAGGAGGAAAGGGTTATTTTTGTCATGTGCTCGTTTGGCCCTGTTATCTTGAGTTTAAGGCAAACCAGAACATCATGGCAGGGAGAGGCCATTCACCTCATTGTAACAGGGAAAAAGAGGGAGGAGGATGAGCCTAGCTTGGTTCCTAATATCACGTTAAAGCACAGGACTTCCTACCTTCAGCTGAGGACAAGCCTTATCACATTAGCTTTTGGGGTATGGTTTAGATCTGTTAATTTGGTTGGTTGCTGAGACAGTCTTATGAGGATGCCCAGACCATCCTTGAACTTGCCCTTAAGCACCAGGATTCTAGACATGCTCCACAATACCCACCTCAATACACTATATTTGGTGTAGTGTTTTTATTATTTTTAAGTCATGGCCACTGTTGGTACTACTTAATAGACTACTGTACTTTGAAGAGCAGATATTTATACCCGTCATAGCAAGTCAGCTAGACCTAGTCACTACACACTGGCTGGGAAATAGGCCCAGGATTATAATGACAGTATCCAAGATATTTTATTTGTCCAAAAATATTATTGGTCTTAGTGTGCCTAAAATTTTGTTACTCAGAACTAATTAGTCATGGATTGTTCAAAATGGAGGAGACATTAGAAATCTATTTGAAACACCTCTTTGGCATTTGAGAAATTAACAGCCATCATAGGTCAAGCACAGCATATACAGTCACATAGCAAGTAAGTAGGCTGACTACATTTCCTGATTTTACGTCAGGGCACTTTCTAATCCTTTTTTTCTTTTTTAAGATTTATTTATTTACTATTTCTACAATATCCTGTCTGCACTTGTGCCTGTAGGCCAGAAGAAGGCATCAGATCTCGTTATAGATGGTTGTGAGCCACCATGTGGTTGCTGGGAATTGAACTCAGGACCTTTGAAAGAACAGTCAGTGCTCTTAACCTCTGACCATCTCTCCAGCCCCACTTTCCAGTCTTATAGTTCCTTTGTTAGTGATGTGCTCTTACAAGTTCCAGTGTACTCTGATACCAGCCAGGTATGTGGTACACGCCTGTAATGCCAGCACTAGGGAGGTGGAGGCAGGTGGATCTCGGAGTTCAAGGCCAGCCTGTTCGACAGAGTGAGTTCCAGGCTAAGACTGCCTCAAAAAACAAAAACAACCTTCCTATCTGTTTTTTGTGATATGAGAACAGAGGTTTTATTTAACCTTTGGTACAGAAAATTCTGAGTCACGTTTACTTTTTGAATATTGTTACAGTGGCTCCCGCATGAAACCTGTTGTGTTTTTATGCAGAATCTATCTCTTCTTGTAAGTCAGTGTGTTAGCCTGCTGTTGCCTGAAGTTGTTTCAAAAGTGAATATAGTGCAGGGGCCTGGTTCTTCATCCTGGAATCCTCGCTGGCATGTTCTGTGCAGATGGAAGCATAGTGCAGTCACTGGGAAAAAATCCCTGACACTGGCTATTCTCACTGGCCTTGGAATCTTAGGCAGTCCTCCTTTGGTCTTTGTTTTTAGAGATAAGAACTGTTCTAACAGCCATTTGTCCTTGCTTGTTTCCTAGTGTTGTGTTGTAAAGCAATGCTATTCAAGTGTAGTCACTCAATCTGTAGATAATACCTTATTCCAGAAGGACTTTATACCAGAACCTACTTTCGATGTTTCTGTCAGCTGACCTTTTAACGGTTTGCCCATGGAAAAGCAAACATTTTGGTCAAGAGTCATATTTGAGTAGTACCATTCTCAAAGTTTTCTAAAACATGGAATGTATAAACTCAGGCACTGATAGAAGTTACTTCTTCATATAGCAAGTAAATTGGTTACTTGTGTACAGCACAGCACCTGACAAAAGCTGCTTAACGAAGGAAGGGGTTTTTTTGGTTCAAGGACGCAGTCCACTACTGCAGCAAGTCACAGTGGCAGGAGCAGGGGACACTGATCACATTGAGTAAACAAAGACAGAAGAGCTTCTCTTTGTTCAGTCCAGGACCCTAGCCCGAGCAGTGGTACACCTACACTTAGGGTGGGTAATTTTGATGGTCCCTCACATTCATGACCAGAGATTTGTTTCCATGGTGATTCCAAATCCCATGAAGCTGATGACAAATTGAGCATCTTAGTAAGTTTCTGATATTGAGATAACAAGTGTGTCTGCTTTATCTGAAAGGCCTCCTGAGCCCCCAGAGGAAGGAAGCCCTGCAGAGACTAAGAGCAGAGATCGAAGTTCTAACGGATTCCTGGTTAGGAACTGCGTTAAAGTCCTTGCTTCTCATCCAGTCTAGGTATGGACATGTTTCTTTTACCTCCCATCTTCTCACGCTGTCTTTAGTCCTAGTCCAAATTAGGCCATCCACTAAAATGGGGCTTAGGAATGGGGATTAGAAGGTTCAAATAAGCCAGGCAGTGGTAGCACACACCTTTAATCCCAGCACTCTGGAGGTAGAGGCTTGAGGATCTCTTGAGTTCAAGGCTAGCCTGGTCTGCAGAGTGAGTTCCAGGACAGCCAGGGCTACACAGAGAAACCCTGTCTTGAAAAAAGAAAAGAAAGAAAGAAAAAAAAAAAGGTTAACATGAGCCCTGGCACTGGAAGCAGAGGCAGGTGGATCTCTGAGTTTGAGGCCAGCCACAGCTACACAGAGAAGCACTATCTCAAAAACAAACAAACAAAAAGAAAACAGAATTTAAATGAAAAGGGGTCTAGAGCCAGGCATAGTAGTGCACACCTGCAGTCACAGGTTTTGAGAGATGGCACCAGGAGGATCAGGAGTTAGTTCAAGGCCACCTTGAGCTATAGAGTTAGTTTCAGGGCAGTCTGGGTTTCATAAGACTGTCTCAAAAAGAAAAAGAGGAGAAACAATGAATTCCTTAAGAACATTAAGGGGACCAGCAATGCTGCTGAGTCCAACATGCACAGTAAACAAATGTAATTTTTTAAAAAATTAAGATGGGGGCTAGAGAGATGGCTCAGTGGTTAAGAGCACTATCTGCCCTTCCAGAAGTCCTGAGTTCAGTTCCCAGCTTACAAGATGGTGGCTCACAACCATCAGAAGAGGGATCTGATGCCCTCTTCTGGCATGCAGATGTACATGCAGATTAAGCATTCATTTACATAAAACAAACAAGAAAATAAATCCTTTTTTTTTTTTTTTTAAATTAAGATTATTAAGGGGCTTTTTGCCTTGACCCATAGACTGGAAAATAAATGCAGCTATAGCATGTATCAATACCGTATTGTTCCCTTTGTCCCTCATGTCTGTAATTTGGGGAACAAACAAAACTCCCTCTGAGGATAGCAATCCAGTAGTAGTAATAGTATAGTATAACTATTATATAGTATATTAATAGTAATATTCCTAAATTAACTCCTTTAGGTCCAAAGGAATTATTGTGTCTTCTATAACCTGAGTGACTGTTGTGTAAAGAACAGAAAGAACTTAAAAGACTAGCATTGCCATTATTTAGAACAACAAATACAAGCTCCTCACTGTGTACTTGTTTTCTAAAATGTGGTGTTCTTAAGAAGACTGTGGTAGCAGCTAACAGGTTGCAGGGCAAGGGGATGGCTCAGGAGTTGAGAGCACTCACTGCTGTTACAGAGCACCCAGGTTCAATTCCTAGCACCTACATGTGCACATAAGCCATCTCACTGGCCCCTCTGCCCCTTAATATAGAAAAAGAGTCGGAATAAGAGTAATCGTTGAGCTGGACATGGTGGAGCATGCCTGTAATCCCAGCACACAGGAGGCAGAGGAAGGAATATCTCTAAGTTAAAGACCATCCTGGTTTATATATTGCGTTCTGGGACAGTTAGAGCTACATGGAAAGACCCTATCTTTAAAAAAAAGAAAAGAAGAAGAATTACTATTGGCATTGACCAATAGCATCCAGGTTTTTGAGATTTTCTTTTGAGGGCTGGAGAGATGGCAGAGAGGTTAAGGGTCCTGAGTTCAATTCCCAGCAACCACATGGTGGCTCACAACCATCTATAGTGAGATCAGGTGCCTTTTTCTGGTCTGCAGGTGTAACAAGCAGGCAGAACACTGTATAAATAATAAATAAATAAATCTTTTTAAAAATAAGTTAGAGCCTAAAGAGCTAACCTGTTTAATTTGTGCTCCTGCATTGCTTCAGTTTTACTAGTTCATTTTTCTTCTTACTGTTTTCTAGGAAGAATTGTGTGAATGTTCTGATCACTACCACCCAGCTGGTTCCAGCCCTGGCCAAGGTTCTCCTGTATGGACTAGGAGAAATATTTCCTATTGAAAACATCTACAGTGCTACCAAAATCGGTATGTTGCTACTTTCCCACCAGCCTCTTGGGGAAACTGTCTTTTTTTGCTTTTTTTTCAAGACAGGGTTTCTCTGTGTTAGCCCTGGATGTCCTGGAACTAGATCAGACTGGCCTCAAACTCACAGTGAGCTGCCTGCCTCTACTTTCCTTACTGCATGGATTACATGCATGCATCGTGCCTAGCTTTGGGGAAACTTCCCCTGGGCCTTGTATTATTGCCAGTTCTTCCGCTTCACAGTACATACGTGTTTGCCATCCAGCAGTCTTCTGATTCGGTGGTTGAAGCTTATCAGTTACAGTGTTTGCTCAAGAAATCAGAACTAGTAAGTTAGGTACATGTGTTCCTTTTTCCTACAGCCTCATCACCACCATCATAATTATTTTCTAGCTTAAATTCTATTACTGAGTCCAGCTAACTACTACCAAGTATGATGGCCTGGGCTTAATCCCCAGGACACACATGGTAGGACAGAATTAACTCTACAGGTTATCCTGTGATCTCCATGGCACATACATGTACACACACACACACACAAAATAAATTAAAAAATATTTTAGCTGAAGAGATGGCTCATTAGTTAAGAGCATTTGTTGTTCTTGCAGGGGACCTGAGTTCAGTTCCCGGCACCCACATGGTGGGTCACAACCACCCATAACTCCTCTGCTGGCCTCTTGAGGGCAGCAAGTACACATGTGGTACACATATATACATACATACATGCAGGTAAAATACACACAGAATGAATAAATTTAATTTTTAAAGATTTTAAATAAGATAAAAATAAAATAAAGATTTAATATGTTAAGAATTGAGAAAACGCTGGGCAGTGGCAACATTAATCCCAGCACTCAGGAGTTCAAGGCCAGCCTGGTCTACAGAGCTCCAGAACAGCCACAGCTGCAGAGAAACCCTGTTTCAAAATGCCACCTATAGACCCCACCCCTAAAAAAAAGACTTGAGAAAGCACTGAGTTAGTAGTGGGAGTTCTGCAGTCATTTGACTTTTATTCATCATTCCTTCCACTATGCTACCCCTCCCCCAAGGTAAATATTCCATTGGGAAGAGCTTTTGAGTGTTGAGGAAACAGAGGCTCCCTTCACATGTATGCCTCCTCTGCTTCTGCTTTCTCGTGCAGGGAACCTTTCCCGGGAGCCTCCCACACCCACAAGCCTTATTTTCTGTAGTGATCATTGCCCATAGGCTCATCAATGGTTTTATTCTCTCTGACATTAAGGGAGCTTATTTGGTGATTTTCCTCAATCCAAAGCTAATGTTGGTCCAGAGCTAATGTTGGAAGTTGCAGTGATCTGGTGCCTGGGCAACTACAGGAAGATGCCCAAGGCTTTCCTTGACAGAACTGTAAAATGAGAGTGAGAAGAGGAGATTTTTTTTTTCCCACTTTCTCTAAAGTGATTTCAGAATTTGGTTTTCCCTTTTGTATTTTTTTTTTTTTTTTTTTTTGAGACAGGGTCTGATGTAGCCCAGGCAAGCTTCAAATGTTCAATATAGCAAAGAATGACCTGGAAGTTCTGATCAGCCTCCCAAGAGCTAGGATTAAAGCATATGCCACCATGCCCAGCTTAAATTGCTCCTCCTTCTTACTCATGACCCACAAGGAAAAGCCCAATGCCCCTTCTCCTTTTCCACACTCTCTTAAATACCTTCAACTCCATGCCTATCCTTTCTGTTAGAGAAAAGTGAGGAAGGAAGGTAGATGCACAATAACTGTAAAAGTGTTTCAAGGTTACCATTTTTCTCCCCATACTCTTTGACAGAGTGTCATGCTTCCCATGAGCTCACTAAGTAGCCTAGGTATCCAAGGAGTCTAATCCTCCTGCTTCTGCTTCAAAAGTGCTGCTCTGTTTTGGTTTCTAAATGTTGAAGATTGAACCTGGGGTTTCATTCATGCCAGACAGCACCCTACCAAGTAAGCTATATCCCCAGACTTCATTTCCTCCTTTACTCATAACCCCGCCCATACCACACCTAACTCAGAATTAAAGTTAACGCTGATCTACAGCAGGCACACAGCCAATGCACATGTGTAGATGTCAGTCTGCTCCCTCTTTCCAACGTGTGGATACTAGGGATCGAACTAGGGTCACCAGGCTTGGCAGAAAGCATCTTTACCCACTGTGCCGTCTGACTGCCCCAGCCTTTGTGTGTATTGTAATCACTTTCCTGCAGCTGGCAGTCAAATGTCTTGAGGAAGGGTCTTAGGTCACTGGATCTGACAGAAATTAAAAGTGAGGTTAATGGACCCAGTTGAAGGGCGGAAAGCTGGACTTTGCTTAACTGAACAAGATAACTTGTGAGCGGGTAAGAGAAGAGCAAGGCTGGGTCATGGCACTCACCTGTGTTTCCAGAATGTGGGTGGCTAAGGCAGAAGGATTCCAGTCTAAGGAAGCCCTGGGCAGCATGGCAAAACCCTGTTGTTGTCCCCCTCACTACTCCCCAAAAGAGCAAGGGCTATAATTTCCTATCTTTTATTTATTCTGTAAAATATCTTCCCCATAGCATTATACTTTGCATATGCTTTAGGTGTTGACTCCAGGTTAGGTTTGAACTTTGATACCACACGATGATTCTTAGAACTGTCTGCAGTGAGCCAGGTGGTGGTGCACCCCTTTAATCCCAGCAGTTGGGAGGCAGAGATAGGTGGATCTCTGAGTTCAAGGCCAGCCTGGTCTACAGAGTGAGTTCAGAACAATCAGAACTACACAGAGAAACCCTGTCTCAGAAAAAAGACAAAAACAAACAAACAAAAGACCAAAACAACCACCAAAAAAAACTGTCTACAGTGAATTTAAGTCACTCATTTTAGACTGGGTTGTAGTTCAGTGGCAGAGTACTCCCCCAGCGAGAGCATGGCCCTGGATTTGGTCCCAAGTACCACCAAAAGTAATAACAGTCATAAGAACTCGTTTCCCAAAGTCACTAAATTCAGCATCTCTGTTGCAAACAAATGTACAGTTGTTGCCTATACAACAGTGAGCCCACCAGGCACAGTGGGTAGCTCAAAGCTCTTGGTCACATATATGGCCCAGGTCAAGTCCATGGGACACAAAACAAAAAGACATGAAAGTAGGAAAGGGACTTTGTAGGGACCATAGGAGTGGAAGGGAGATGACAGGCAGGGCTGAGAGTAATCAGAACACATTATTATATACACATGAAATTCTTCAAAAACAAGTTTAATTAATAAAAAAGTATTATGGGGGACTGGAGAGATGGCTCAGTAGTTGAGCACTGTCTGCTCTTTCAAAGGATCTGGGTTCAATACCCAGCACCACATGGCAATTCACAACTGTCTGTAACCCCAATTCCAAGGGATCTGACACCTTCACACTAATGCACATAAATACTTTTTTTAACGTGTTATAGAGTTTTAATAAGAGAGAGAACATTTGCTGTAGAGGACAGCCACAACCTGGATTTGGAGTCAAGGTGCAAGCCAAATCTAGCTGCTGGCTTGTTTGTGACCTGATGTAAGTCACTAAACCTGTGATAGCCCATTGTCTATAAAGTGAGGAATGAGAGTTAAATGTGAACAATAAAGTATGCAGCACTTTAAAGAGTTTGCTCATAGCTTTTTCAGTCAAGGCTTATTATCTTCTGTTTTTAGATACTCCTTCACACTAAGATTTTGGGCACCTTACCCTTGATGTGAAGATTAACGTGAGTTGTTTTGATAATGACGTACTTTCACAGTCTCTGGGCAGAGGGGCTATGGAACCTCAGGCTCTGCTCCTAACCCCTGAGTAGTCTGCACAGGGTGCCACTTGTCCTGTCCAAGCCCAGGCAGATGAACAGGGCAGCAGTCCTTGTCTTTGGTATTAGAGAAGGCAGGGAAGACTGTCCTAACAGGAAATGCATTTTTCTTTGTAGGTAAGGAAAGCTGCTTTGAGAGAATTGTGTCGAGGTTTGGAAAAAAAGTCACATATGTAGTGATTGGTGATGGACGAGATGAAGAAATTGCAGCCAAGCAGGTAACTGTGGAAAGGAAAAAATTGAGTTATGTGGTTGTGCATGAAGCAGTAAAGCCAGGTACAGTGGTGCACATGTGTATGTAATCCCTATACTCTGGAGGCAGTAGGAGGGCTGAGCTAGGTGTAGTTTGTTCGGGAAGAAGAAGAAAACAGTACACGCAATCGGGAATTGTGTTGTGGAGAAAAATCTTTGTTACTTTTGAAAGCCCTGAAAGTTTGTTCACATAGTTCCCCTATCACTATGCAGGCCCAGCCCTGGGTCATTCTTCCTTCTTGCAGGAAATAGTGGATAAGTTTGGGCTATCAAACCTAAAATCAGGTATATTAGCCAAGCATGATTGTGAGCACCCACAATCCTGACTACTTCGGTGAGAGTAGAGATGGCTCAAGCCAGGAGTTTGGATCAGCTTCAACTACATTAAAAGGCCCCATTTCTTTAAAGTAAGGTGACATACACTATTAGCTGTGAATAAAGATGGTTTCTTTACCATCTTTTGTGCCTGCTCGGCTGCTTCATGGGCAGCCTCCTTTGCCTTTTATTTCTTTATTTTTAGATTTAGAGCTATGGTTTACCAGCTATGACTACCCTGATTTTCTTCACACAGTTCATAGAAATCACAAAAAATGCTAGTGAAATATATGGTTGAAAAATCAGCCGGCATCATTATTTCATGATGTTTTCATTTGCTACTTGATAAAGCAATTCTAGAAGTTTTGATTCTCCAGTACTGCTTGGTCTGCCCTTCGGGAGACCATCAGTGGCTTCATTCTGGAGAATGAATCAGGAAGAGAAAGAGCTTGAGATTTAACAAAGTTCACTCCTAACCTGATGTCTGGAATCTGCTAGAAAGTATACCCTCCAGGGGCCCATGGTGTGTGTCTGAGTCCTTACAGACAGCCCCCAGCACTGAGGGTAAAAAATGAAATGAGTTCAGGACAGCCAGGACTACACAGAGAAACAAAATATCCTTAATAAAAATGTCCGAATGTAAACCAGAAAGCCTCAGGTTGCTCAGTTGGTATAAAGTACCAGGCTCTAAGTCTAAACATTAGGGGTTCAAACCCAAATAAAACTTAATTTAGATAAAAAAATGTCTGAGTGCCAGATGCTTTCTTTGAGTTCAAGGCCAGCCTGGTCTACAGAGCTAGTGTTAGAACAGCCAGGGCTACACAGAGAAACCCTGTCTCAAAACATAACACCCCACCCCCAAATTGTCTGAGTGTTTTATGCAACCCATCCTGCTTTCTGTCAGGAATCTTTCTGATAGCCTTTATGAAAGAAAACTAGTCTTCAGATGAATGTGCCCCAGGGATGAAGGGGCTGATCCTGAGCAACCTGCACAGAGGGTCCTGCCAGTCAGTGTCCTTTTTCCCACTCATGCCCTGATCTAGCACTGCCGCCCTCTCCTCTGCTGTGACTGACAATGCTACACAGTACTCTTGAGCAGCTGCACAGGGAAACCCAGCTGTAAACCAGAAGTGTCTAGACCTCAGCATTCCGCGTAATGCACAACCAGTTTGAACAATCAGGGTCCACTTCACAGAACATAGATTGTAGCACTTGGCGTCCCTTCCCGAATAGCCCATGTTATTCTTGGCACAATTCTGAAATGTGTTTGTCCTGATTTGGGGACTTAGGTAGTATTTGAGCCTGTTAGAGCTAAGGCTGATGGGAAACTGACTGTCTGCAAGGCAGTGAAACTTACCTTAGTACTAGCTTCCTTCCCAGCCTGCCAGTTGTAACAGGATCTCCTGTTGCTCAGACTGGCCTCAACCTTGTAATCCTCCTGCCTCAGCCTCCCAAGTGCTGGCATCACAGGCATTCACCACCACATTCAGAAATACTGGTCTCTTATCTGAGGCATTTTATTTGATTCTGAAGACCTCAAAAGCTATCTCTCATAAAAGCGCAGGTAGCATTAAAATCTCATAAGAATTCCTCGTGTCTGTATAGTGCCCTGTATTGTACAGAGTTCTTACACATGATGACATCTTCAGTGCTGTGAGGTGGGCAAGGATAGAAGGTTACCAAGAGCCTCCTGGAGACATCTGTGGAGGAGGGGTGGAAGGTGGGTCTCAGAAGTTGAGCTGACTAGCCTGCCTTCTTCTCTTCCAGCACAACATGCCCTTCTGGAGGATCACCAACCATGGTGACCTGGTGTCCCTGCACCAGGCTTTAGAGCTTGACTTCCTCTAACTGGGATGTGGAACTTCCTTCCTTGTGAGCTGCTTTTACCTCCCACAGGAGCCAGAGGCCAGACCCTTCTCTGCTGTCTCTCTGTCTCTGTCTCAGCGCCCCCTCCTCTTCTCTTGTGCTTTTTTTCTCTCTCCATGGAATGCTGGCGAGAACACAATCAGAACCAACAACTGCAGTTTTTGCTAAGAGTGAGCCGCGGCCCCATTGTACGGCGGGAGGCCGCTGGCTAGAGCAGCCGCTGTGCTGCAGCCGCCCACCGAGCTTTAGTTTTTGTGTCATTTGAAAAAGGAAGAACAAGAAAAGGCAATGCTTGGGGCACAGCTGTACTCCTGGTGCCTGGACGGACTGGGAGCTGCTCCTGTTCACACTGACGGAAAATGCGTCCCCTTGAGAACGCCTTCTGTAACCTTAGCTGTGGAGCTTCTCTCCCAGTGAATGGGTATGTTATTTTGTAGGTGAGGGTCTGGTCTTTGAAGCAGCTACCTTTTCTATGAAGAAAGCAGTGTGTACAGTTCCCGTGACAGTGATAATGGAAATACCTGAAATACCTCGTGACAGCACCGCCTCTTCAGTGGCTCCAGCTCTCTGCTCTCTCGGGAGGCTCCTCGCCGTCGAGAGGGCCCTGGTCACTTACTAACTTTAGACTATGGCATCTCCATCTTGTAAGCCTCAGTCTCCTTGCCAGTCCTCCTTCCTCTGTAACCAAATGGCACAGACAATAAATCTAAGCCTTTAGCTTGTAACTCAGAGGCTCTGTCCCCGGAGGCTTGGCCTCACACTGGAGAGAAGGGGCTCGGCTTCTTAGGAATTTCATCCTTGGCTCCTGAGCTAAGATTCCACCTCGTGCTCCTGCAGAGCAGTGTCTGTTCTGACCAGATGCTCCCTCTGTGGACTGCTCAGTCATCATATGCTGGGCTCACACTCCCTGCCCCGCATGTCTCACATCCACCTCTCTGCGCAGCTCTGGCCAGCCCCTGCCCACTCAATTCCAGTAGAAGTCCAAGAGCAGGCGATAGCTACTTTCTTCACAATGCACTTACATGGGAGTGGAAAGCAGGTAACTAGAATCAAAATCCAATTCCCCTGTGAAACACCCTACTTCTCAGATTCCATGCTGATGTGGGAGGCCAGGCTAGAAAGACATTCTTGACTCAAATGCTTGAAAATATAATCCTGAGCTAGGTGTATGAGCACCTCTCAGCCTGTCCCATGCCCCTTAGACAATTTGGAGGGGAACTGGGCCTAGTCCCGGTCTTCAAGCCCAGCTGGGGGGGGTTGTTTGGTTTGGTTTGGCGTTTTTTGTTTTGTTTGTTTTTTTGAAGGCACTATCTCCTTAAGACCAATGTGGATGCCTGCTTAATTGGGTTATACTTTTCTAGAATTGAGGAAATGTGCAGCTTTGACTCTCAGGGGGTCCTTGACCAGCCCCTAGCTATAGTCACTGTTCCCAGAGATGCTACAGTACAGAGGCAGGATTCCTCTCAATGCTAGGCTACCAGACAGCACACAAGACTGACACCATATTCAGAACTGTTGGACAGTGCTTCTGACACCAGCAGTCGGGGAAGGGGCTCATGCAGGAGGGGAGGCGGGTGTTTGGTCTTGGCTACTCATTTGGCTTTGTTTTGAGGTAGCGGTGGGAGAAAGGAGCTGGAGTCCAAGCTCGGCCTTACTAGGCTATTCCCCCCCTGCCCAGCCTTGATCCGTAACCCATCATAGAAAACTCCAGGATAAGTTTTACTTTGAAGTCCCAAATCCTTTCCTCATTGCCAGTGTGGTTTCTTGAACTGGACAGAGCCCACTTATTGGTGCTGTGCTTCAGGCTTACAAGACTGCCAAGTGATGACATACACTCCTCTGCACACAGGTACCACCAGACACTTTAGGGGAGACGCTGTTCTTAGAATATAATGCAGAACCCCTTTCCTTTTGCCCTGACTGGAGAGGCAAGGAGGTACTCTGAGCTCTGCAGCCACTGCTCTGGCAGCAGCCACCCTGTTAGGACAGACAGGAAGCAAAAGTGCATTTATGTCTCCCAGAACTGCTGCCCTTTGTGCCGACTCTCCCCTCCCTTTCACAAAGACTTGGGGAGGAAAATGAGCGGGCAGCATTAAGAAGACTTGGCGGTTATCAGCACCGGCCATTGGTGCAGAGGTCCAAGGTCTGAGCGCCCACAGGGCTGCTTACCACCATGTGTGACTACCGTGCCAGAGGATTTGATGCCGTCTTCTGGCCTCTTCAGGCACCAAGCACTTACATACATATAAGAAAACACATCAAATAAAGTCTTTTAAAAATTAAAAGCTGTTGGAAGTTAGAGCTGAAGGAAACTGGGTGCTTTCATCAAGAAGAGGCTGTCGTTACTGAAAGGAGCACCTTGAAGAAATTAGCTGGTGAATCCTTTCTCTGCTGGATCCTACATTCTGGAGGGTTGGTCTGCACATCTCATAGTGAGGACTCATCCTCGGAGTGTCTCTGGAGTGGCAGGAGCGCCCTGGGACACGAGGTGGCTTGACTTTCGAATGTAACACTGACTGTGCCTTAGCATCACTCTGTCCAGGGCCCTGGGGCAGCTGGTGATGTCTGGGAAGTGGGTACCTGCTCCAGAATTTATTTGGGCTTTTGATTTGTGGGTATTCTGTTTTCTCTGCAAGTTGGGTGTCAGAGCTAGTGTCCCTAGAGACTTGCCACAGCTTGTTTGCAGTCCACCCAAACTCAACCTTCATAGCTCCAAGTAGAATCTGACAGCCTCAGCTGCAAGCATGTGGCGCTTCTAGGCATACGTGTAATGGGAGTCATACAATTGACGGGAGCACTGGGCAAAGCACAGTGCTGTCCTGAGAGTACAGGCAAGCCTGACCTCCCTCGCCCCTCCCCAGGTTGTGGCTGAGGGCCTCCTTAAGTAGCTTGTGTCCCTTGTGCTCACCTGGTCTCCATCCTCAAGAAGCTACAACTATCCAGGCACATTCATTGTAGATGCCAAATTGGAATTCTGAGCTTCTTAAATAACCACAATAGGGAAAACTCTGCTGTCCCAGCCTCATCCTCGGGCCACCTGCCCTCTCTCTACCCTGAGTCGGCTCTAGTGAGCATGGCTCCCTGGCTGCCTCCTTGGACCCTGAGCAGAGCCATCTAAGGGCCATTTCTACTTGGATCACCACTCTCCCTCTGGACTCCAGATGCCTTTTAGCAGGAAAAGGCATCAGTTGGGTTAGATGTATTTATGTGACTCTGGGCATTTGTGGCTAGAGAGTCCTTGACCATAATGTTATATGTAATGGGAACTATCTTATAAACTTGAAAAAAATAAAAGTTTTTATTTTCTATACAGTTTTCTCCTTTGTCTTTTCTAAATAGAAGGTTAGCCCAGTTGCCTAGCTGTACAGGGTACTTATCAGGGCTTCATTAAGATAAGGATGTCACCTTTTCAATAACTGAGTCATTAATTTCACACATACAGTGATCAGTTGGTATATGTTGAAAAATAAAGAGAAAAGGTTTTAAAACTTTGCAAGAAAAATGTTTATTTGAATTGTTTCTAAAATACATTGCTTTTTAAGGTGTAGAAATGGAATAGATTTCATGACCTGTCAAGTGTGCTGAACTTTATTAAAAAGAAGTCAGTCTTTGTATGCTGAGTATAAGCTGCAAACCCAATAAAACTAACAAGCTACTATGAAACCTTTGATCTGGCCTGATTTCATGTCACATCAACCAGTTTTTCTTCATTCCTCCCCTTTAGTCTGATTGTCCCCCACTGGCTTCTGACAGCCTAGAAGCCTTTCTGCCTTTTATTCCAATGAAGGAAATTAGAATGTTTCTATTTCTGGGGGTTACATATATTGGCTCACAAGGTGAATTTCCTCTGGGAAGTGGACAGTTGTCTCGTGCCCTGGTTGAGCTTCTGAGCCAGGGTGCAAACTGAAGCAGACTGTTAGCTGCTGCTGCACCCTTGCTCAGTCACAGGTCCAGGTTCAGCGTCGAAGCTTTCCAAACCCAGACAGCAAGCACCTCTACCTCCTAACAAAGTGGCATTTCTTCTGCAAACCCTTCGGTGACGTGTAAGTTTTAAGGTAGTTTATTTTTCTAAAACACGTTTCTTCACAAAAGTTTTCATTCAGGTGTGGTGTTTGTAATCCTCAGAAACAGGCAAGATTGTCCAGAGTTTGGGCTAGTGTAAGCTATGGGTGTGGAACTTCATCTCTAATGTCCAAAACCCAAAACGTATGTCTCTTACTGGGTAATCTCCAAAGACATTTTCTAACTACAGGTAATGTCACTAATCTGGTTTTAAACTCTCTAAACTTTAAGAACATATAGAGCTTTGTATAGTAATCCCAGCCATTGGGAGGCTGAGGCAGGAAGATGGATTTAGAGCCTTCCTGAATAGGCTAGACAGTGTCATAAAACAAGGCCAGTATTGTAATGTTTCTAATTCTTTATTTGTATGTGTTTGTGCACCTGTACATGCATGTGCAAAGGCCAAAGGAGGATGTTGGAGCCCCTGGAACCAAAAATAGGTAGTTGTGAGCTATCCTGAGTGGGTACTGGGCAACCAAAACTCAGGCCTCTTAAATGCTGAGCTGTATCTTGAGCCTCGGCCCTGACATGTTTAAACCCGGGATTTTATAGATGGAGACAGGAGGATCAGTTTAGCCTCAGCTGCGTAATATGTTCCAAGCCAGCATAGGCTAGGCCCCATTTCAAAAACAAAGTGTACGTGAGTGTACTTTAGTTAGAATACTGTAAGTTTTATATAATATATGGCCATGTATTATACTAATACACTGTTTGGATTTATTTCAATGTTACCATCATTTGACAACTTCACCTGGAACACAGATGAAAGCTTAGCCAAAACTAAAATTCTAAACACATGTCGTGGTTTTGTTTTTGTAATATTTGTTTTTGTTTTGAGACAAGGTCTCATGCAGTCCAAGCTGGCCTCTGACTGTGTCACTGAGGAGGGGTCCCTGCCTAGAGTGGCAGGCACGCCATACCAGCCCAGCCCTCTACAGGGCTCTGCATAAACAGCACTGATTTCAGGTGTGTACCTACCTTTATACATTTATAGAACAGCCCTTCTGATGTATCTATTCTTTCGTGAGGTGAAGACAGAGGTAGGGATTGTTTTTCAGGCCCTTTTAACTTCAACAATCACCTGGGCTCCTTTCACTGGTCTGTGAAATTCAAGTCTGGAAATCACTTGGTGCTCTCTGTCTATAACATTCAGCACATAATTTTTAATATAAGAAGCACCTTCTCCCACAGCCTTGTCTCTCCAGACCCCACCTGCATCTCTGCAGCCTCCTTCGCTGGGGCCAGAAGCACCTACCGTCCTCTTGCGGTAGGATTGCTGCCCTTGCAAACATTATATCTCCCCAACATACCACATGACTCTGGGCTTCAGGCTGCAGTCGCTGCTGAAGCAGTCCTTCACCTTCAGGGCCTCGGTTTCTCAGGGGTCTTTCCTGACAGTTCTCTGTAAAGCTGTGGCTCCTACACACAACATGTACACCCCCCACTTCTCCATTGTTTTCCTTTCAGCGTTGGCACTGTGCTGATACATGTTTTGGCCACACCAATAAATGAGTGACCGGTAGAACTATCTTGGATCCCAGCACTGGGACCTAGGACCTTTTCTTTAGACCCTAGTACCTTTCTCCTATTCCCTGTCCTATCAGACCACAAACCTCTCAGATCGGAACGTCCCTCTCCACAGAACTGTCAGTCACGTCCCCATCCCAGGAGATACTTCACCTCTCACTCACAAAGGGCTCCCAACACTGTACCTTCCACCCAGCCCTCAGACTCACCTCCTAGCTGTATATTCTTCAGACCCAGACAGAGCTAAGAGATTGCACCAGAGTCTGCCCAGATGTGAGTTCTGCTGCCAGCCAAATAAGCAACCCACTCTGGCTCACCAGCTTCTGCATCTTGGAAAGCAAACCTAAGTTGGCCCACATCTCTTTTGCCAGTTTTAAGGGGTTCCAGGCAGGCCCCTGTCACCTCTCCGTAGTAGAAAGGGTAATAGAGTGCAGTTAATGGTACATACTGGTTTGGAGAATTTCATGAGGTTTTAATACTGTTAGCACGTGTTCTCCTTTCACACAGATTGAGGTAGGAGGTATGTATGCTGGTCAGAGTGAAAAATACTCACTGGACAGTACATAGCCTAGACCACAGGTCCGTGAAGGCACTTGGTAGAGGACCCAGAGCAGAGATGGCTGCATTGCAACACTGCAGGGCGTCGCTGGCCTCAGCTGTCGAAGTCTACTCAGGACCTGTCCAAATGGACAGGGAAAGAAGCTAGCAGCCAGTTCAAAAGTTAAGATGGTGCTCCCAGAACATAAAGTGCTCTCAGCATTTGTTGATTGAAGTGAGTGGATGTGGACGAAGTAGGGAAGCCCTGTCAAGAACGTCTCCCAGAATCCCAAGGTCTTCTAGAGCAGGCTAGGGAACCAGGAGACAGGTCACCTCCACCAATCTGAGAGGTGAGATTGGCAACAGTGTGAGGCTTTGGTGACTGCAAGCTCTACTGGGTGAAGAGGAAGAGAAAATGGCTTCTACGTGCATAGTCCCCGTGGCCCGTGCAAAACTCCACTCGTCTCATCTTCACTGGCTGACTCGGGCCCTGGCCTAGAGGACAGAACAACTCGTGGTTTGGCCTTGGGGAACAGTTGATGTGCTAACTCAGTGGCTCGCCGGTTAAAAAGCAACTTGGTATGTTCAGGAGGAAGAAGACTTCCGGACCCATCCATGGACCCACCCGTGGACCCACCCACAGTCCCGCCCACAGTCCCACCCACGGTCCCACCCACACTCGAATCCATGGCCCCATCCACTTGGTCAGGTCCCCAGTAGAAGCGAGGGTGCAGGCAGAGATAGTAGATCAGACGCAGAGCCTGTCCCAGGAAGAAGCAGGCTCCAACTGTAGTCAGCCACCTTGACAATAAGGACTCGTCAGGGGGCCAGGTGGGGGACATCACCACCGCGGTGACCAGCAGAGCACTGTCACTGAGGATGAAAATCAAGTGGATGACGGCCCGGCCTCGGGTGCGGCCCCGGGACATGCTGAACCAGGAGAAATAAAGGATGATTGCCACCATCATCCTGTATAGCCACTCAGAGTAAGGATCTGGCATAAAATTCGTGCCTTGAAGCCAGGCCCAGAACAACATTACCAGCCACAGGGTGAGGAAATGCAGGACCACATAGTAGGGGAAGAAAGCTGAGAACAAGGCAACGATGAAGATCCGGGGCCCCAACAGCAGCAGGTTCCACAGGAAGTAGATGGCAGAGGAGCTCCAGCCCAGATTAGGCTTGGAAGGAAGACAGGAACGCAAGGACCGGTGATAGTCCAGCAATGCCCACGAGATGCCCAGGAAGGATGAGAAGATGCCAAACCCTACCAAGAGCAAGAAGAAACAAGTCAGCCTGTGTGCAGCCTGCCTGGCAACCTCTCAAGGCTCACAGGAAACCCCACAGAGACCCTGAAGCAGGTCTGAGGAGCCCCAGCTCGTTTCAAGAGACACTTGGAGAACATTCAGTTAAGTTCCAGCAAGAGAGAGTGCTCTGCTTTCAAATGCTGCCCTGCTAACATTATTACATATAGCAGGGTGTGTGACATAAACACTGGACCGTGCCTTAGCTGTGCTCTAAGCCTAATCTAGGTTCTGTAGTCCTTCCTTTCCCAGGAAAGCCCGAGTTCCCAGGCTCTGAAAATCACCGGCTCCTGGCCCCTTTCTCCATGCTTAAGTAGGCATCTCTCACAGTGTAGCAGCAGGCATCCAGTAACAGCTGTCCTCAGGACTGGGAGAATGGCCTGTCCTCCCCTCCTCACTCTCCTCCACGTGCAGCCTGACCAAGATCCAGGAGTTTATGACAGGGCTCCTGTCCCACCTCTGCATTACTAGAATACTGGGGCCTCCAAGGAGGATGGAGTGATAAAGGCCTGCCCTACAGCGTGTCTTCCCTCACCTCTTCTGACTCTTAACAGGAGATTACTGAGACCTACTATGTGCCCGCGTGAGGCCTGTAGCTACCCCTATCTCTTAACTACCTACCAACTCCCTACCCTACAAACCCCTGACTGTTCCCTGGGGCTGCCCATCTAGACCCCACTCTGTTGCCAGAGGCCCCTGTCACAACCCAACCACCTCATTAACATAGCAATTACCTGTTTTGGTTCTTTGGTAATGTGAGGGGTTCTCCCAGGCCCCACTACAAGTGATGACAAGACAGGTTCCTTGGGAAGGTGCTGCAGAGGACCTTGAGGCATGAAGCAATGGGGAGCAAAAGGGGGTACCCTGGGCACACCTCAGGTGTGAGACAGAGCCTTGCTTAGTCTCAGGCTGAGCCAAAGTTTCTCACTGTCTAGATTTCTCTGAGGGTTTATGGGCCCTTGAGCCACCTGACTTTCCGGTCACTTGGTACACCTACTATAACCATGTGTTTTACTGGCGACTGTTTAGGCTGGGTGGAGGCTCTGTGTATCTTGTTCACTGCTGTGTCCCCAGAACAAACTTGAGTGTGTGGAGGTGCTCTGTGGGGACCAAAAGAAGTCCTGAATGGATGTGTATCACTGCCATGAGCACGGCCACAGCAGGGACCCCAATGCCTCAGATCCCCCCGGACTGCAGAGATTTAGAAACAGAGATTTAGTTAAACACCTTTAACTAAAACCAGTATATGCACAAATTGTCAACTTCAGCTTCCTCCTCTCATGACTCAACCAGAGATGGATCCCCTACAGAGATCTCCAGATGTGCTAAGCTGCTGTGTCAGAGCTCAAGGTCCACCTGATCCCAGCTTTTTAGAGTGTCTTGTTTTTTCATTCTGGTTGCCAATTAGCTCAATCCCTAAACCATGCAGGTTGAGGCAGAGATCAATAAAGTACCAATTACCTAACAAACCTATTATGTGTCAGGTAACCATATTTTATTACCATCAAAATAATAAAAAGTACAGCATTGGGGAAGCAGAAGCAGGAGGATTCCTGTGAGTTCAAGGCCAACCTGGTCTACATAATAACTACCAGGCCAGCCTGGCCTACACAGTGATACCCTGTCTCAAAAATAAAAGACGGAAAGAAATACACCTGTCACTGACCTCTGGTTTCTGCATCTACATATGCACCTATAAATACACACAAACATGTACACACATACACAAAACAAGAAATAGTATGTACCAGACTCTGGGCTTTATATACTTAATCTCATTACCCCATGAGATAGGTGCACTTATTATGCCCTTGTTCTCAGATGAGAACAAGTCACTTTTCTAAGTTCATGCAGCCTAAAAATGACTTTAGGTCAACTGCCTAAAGCTCAATCTCCCAATCTTTTCATCTGCCTACGAGTGAGAATTGGGAGGGCCACCAAAGGCGAGAGTCGCCGGCCCAGCACTCACACTGGTAGTATTCGGCCTGGCCACTCTGCAACACGATAGCCAGCACCAGCGTGAGCTGCGGTGTTGCCTCCACGAAGCTCTCGAAGAGCCGCAGCATGCTGATATCCATGGAGAGGAAGTCTGCATAGGCCAGGTCATACTCAGATGGCAGCTCCTGCTGCCACATCAGCAACCCCTGCTGCAGCCCTTGAAAGCACCTAGGTAGAACACACACATGCCCAAGTGGGCCAGGTTAGCAGTCTGAATTCTTCCATTTCCTACCACCAAGTGCCTTCCTGCCCAGCTTATCACTTACGATCGGTGGAACCTAGGGCAAGCCACCTAACGTCACGGAACCGGTGTCCTCATTCGGAAAGGGGGTCAGGCATGATCCCAAGTTTATCACAACCCCGTTCTACTTACTCACAGAAGCCCCATTTGAGAGAAGGGAAATGGAATTAAGAAGCAAACAGGAGGGGCCTGAGAGATGGCTTAGTAGGTAACTGAATTCACTGCTCTTGCAGAGGACCGGAGCTTAGCTCCCAGCACCACATGAGGTGACTCACCTGTAACTAAATCCAAGGGATCCTACATCCTCTTCTCTTCCGGCCTACCTGTAATAACTGTCCTTCATACTCATCAGAGCTGTACTTGTGATGATGCAATCCCTCAGGCAAAATGCAGCCATTCAGAGCTGCCTCCCCACAGCTGGAGACTACATGCAGCTTTGTCAAGATATGAGAATGCCACAAGGGATTCTGGATCCAGCCATCCCATCCCAACCCACAGCATACCAGGAAGCCCTGCTGAATCACATGACCTTGGCCCCTCGGTGTCACTTTCTTCCATCTCACCCAAGGGCCTGGTCATGACTAAAACATTCCTCAGGCCAGCACTGTGCCAGGGACTTTCTCTGCTGTCTTCTCTTCTGGCTGAACTTGCCCAGTTCAGAACCAGTCTGTGTCCAGCCTGGCTGGTTCCAGGGACACAGATGAGTCAAGCAGGACCCATCTCTGCCCTCTTCCTGATGGGGAAGGACATGTTCAGAGAAAAGGATAGAAATGAAAAAGAAAAGGAAGGGGTAGTGTCCTGGAAGTGGGGGCTCCTGACACTCACAGGTGACCCAGGCAAGCATGAAGCTAACCGTGCCAGGATAATTTACCAACATGTGTCTTTAATCTGCCCAGGACACCAGAAGCAAATATTGCCATACAAACTAGAACACTGAGTCAAACTGAGACCCAATGGTTAAAAGCATTGTTTGCTCTACATGAGGACCTGAGTTCAATTCCCAGCACCCACATGGCAGCTCACAACTGTCTAACTCCAGGCCTGACACCCTCACACCAATGCACATAAAATAAATAAATTAAAAAAAAAAAAAAACAACGAGACTCAGGGAGGTCCTATTCACACAAAAATAATAAGACAGGCGGTGTGCCACACGCTTTTAATCCCAGCACTCTGAAGGCAGGGGTACCTGGATCTCTTGAGTTCCGGGACAGCCAGGGCTACACAGGAAAACCTTGTCTCAAAAAACCAACCAAACGAACGAACTAAATAAACGCAGTCCTCAGACCCATGTTACACCAGGGACTTTCTCACTATCCTCACGTCTGGCTGTGCAGCCTGCCGTCCTCACATAACTACCATTTAGTACACCAAAAGCAGCACAAGAGAAACACAGAATTCACAGGTGGCAAATGCCAAACCTGGGTCCTGGAAAACATCTGTCTCGAAGTCCCAGAAGCCCCCTTCATCTTTCCTGGACCTGTGTCTTCACCAGTGCCCAGGGGAAGACTGGACTGGCCCTGCCGGCTGTCAACCCACCACGTTCCCCTTTCCTCGACGGGCCAGGCACTCACCTGTACAGGTAGCCGAGCTGCAGCAGGTGCAGCACCGCCAGGAAACGTCGCGAGGGCAGCGACGCGTGCAGCTCCGGGGGGTCGGCTGTCAACCAAATCCAGCTGAAGAGCTGCAGCTGCACCGAAGAGAAGCCCAGCAGCGCCAGCACCAGCGCGGCCCACAGGTAACGGCCAACGAGAAAGTACTGGACGGTGGCCCACAGGTCGCAGGCCAGGTCCAGCAGGAAAGACAGGGTGCCTCCCGAGACCACGACCAGTTGCAAGAACACATGAGTGCTCTGCGAAGAGGGCATGGCCCTCCAGGCAGCCCTGCCACCGCGGACCTGCCCTGCAGCCCCCGCTCAATGGGCAGGAAGAGGGCGGGGCAGCCCTCCGGGAGGCCGGGCTGCTGGGCGGAACTTCCCCTTCTCGCCCTGTCCGGGGAGGAGCGAGCCCGCGACCCCGCCCCACAGCCGGTCCCTCCGCCCAGGCCCCGCCCCCAGCCCGCCTCGTTCGAAGTCCGCCTTCCACTGGTTTGGGTTTTACGTTTGCGGCTCCAGGGAGCAAGAATGACTAGAGTCCGGTCACGGTTGCACTGTTGCGAAACCAAACCAGCAAAGTTTTTAAAAAAATACCTAGGGGTTTTGCAGACCACATGGCCGCCCAGTTCAGGCCTTGAGCAGGGATTACATCCAGGGCTCAGGATCTCCAGGGCCCATGGTAGTTTGATACGTATTAAACAGAATAATGAACAAAGACGTGTACCACATGCATGTTTTGTACATAAAACATGAAACTTGGAAGAAACGTGCTTCGTAGGGACCTCTCTGGTGAACCCAAAAGTCCCATCCCAGTTTACTCTCCGGAGACAGGGGAGACCGGTGGCAAAGTTTATCTCTACAATGGATGACGTTGCCCAATGTCACCAGGGGAAAGATGACCCTGGTTAGGGTAGGCTGGCAGTGCCCACAGTCACAGCACGGCCAAATCGAGCAGGCTCGGCAGCAGAGTCAAGACCAGCAGGAAACCAGGCACCAGCTTGGCGCCCAGACCATGCAAGCAGGTAGCGTAAGGGCTGAAGGCCACCTGTTGCATGGCACACACGTGTTCAGCGCGGCAGATGTCCCCGCAGGTCGAATGGTCGTAGCTGACCGAGTTGTAGACGTAATAACGCTGCAGGAAGTGAGGCTCGCTGGCGATTCGGGTCAGTGCCGTGTGCATGGAGCTGGTGCCTGCATCCTGCACCCGGTAGGCCTCTGTCAGGCGGTATTCCTGCTCCCAGTGTGGGGTCTCGTGTGCACTGGCCTGGCTCAGGTTCAGGAAGTAGGTCACCACGTCCTGGGTTAGAGACATGGGGTAAGTCAGCAATGAGCAGTTGATTAGTCGTACCCACAACCCAGCCTGGCCCCAGGCTCTCCAGAGCAACCGCAAGGGCTGCTGCTTGTCACCCTGGGCTTGGTTCTGATGAGGTGATTGTACCCCCATTCTCCTGAAGATATGGAGGCCTAAAGGGGTTGTTACGGTTTGAATCTGAAGTGTCCCCCACAGGCTTGTTTTGAGTGTTTGTTCCCCAGCTGGTAGCACCATTTTGGGTGGCTATGGAATTTTTAGGAGGTGAATTCTAACTGGCAAAAGCAGGCCTTTGAAGCTCGTTCTGGGTCGGTTGCTCCCGACTCATATGAGGAGCCTGGAATTCGCCCCTGCATGCCACCCTTAACTCTGCCAGGCCCTCCCCACCACGATGCAGGAACATGCTCTGAACCCCTGATACTGGGACTGCCATCACAGTAACTTTGCCTTCTCAGAGCGTGCCGGGGTGGGATTAGAACACAGATTGCTTGACTCACTACGTGCGCGCTTCCTGTCCCGCCAAACTGACAGGCACCACGCGCTGGCCACAGGAGCGCTGATGCTCAGCAAACCTTTACAGAATGAAGGGGGAGTAATCGTGGCAGCAGCAGGGAGGTGAGGGTAGGGAGTGCCTGGCCGGAAGAGGACACAGAACGGTGGCTGACAGGGGTCTCGCATTCAGACAAGACCCTCTGGGGCTCAGCAGTGCCTTGAGACCTAGAAAAGACTCTCAGGTGAAATGTCTGGCTAAACGGTGGGAACTGCGTGTGCCGGGCACATGCCATCATTGCACTAAGTCCTCTTTGTACCGTGACTTCAGGTGTATGGAGGAGGCACCGCAGTGAGCATGCAGACAACAGGCCAGCAGGATGGATTCCCATAATCCACGTGATGGAAGGCACACACACCCACCCCTCAAACCTAAGCAAGAGATGGCTTTGCAGTTAAGAGGAACTTTTTTTTTTAATTTCTGATTTTTAATTGTGTGAGGTAGAGTATACGAACATGTATGCAAGCACCCACAAAAGCCAGAGAAAGGTGTCAGATTCTCTGGAATTAGAGCTACAGGCAGTTGGGGTGCTCTACAAAAGCAGTAAAATACTGATAACCACTGAGCCATCCCTCCAACTTTCAAGGGCACCTTGTGGACAACTATGAGGAACTGAGTTGTATCCTAGCTCATTCTCTCTCGCTCCCTTGCTCTCTCGTCCCTCAGACAGGACAGGGCGCTGTGGCTCACAGCTGTAATCCCAGTACTCAGGCAACTGAGGCAAAAAGGTTGTATCAGGACTGGAGAGATGGCTCAGTGGTTCAGAGCACTGGCTGTTCTTTCAGAGAACAGGGTTCAATCCCCAGCACCCAGAGAGCAGCTCACAGGTGTCTGTAACTCCAATTCCAGGGGGCTCTATACCCTCACACAGACACACATGCAGACAAAACACCAATGAAGTAATCATTAGAAGAAGGAAGAAGAGGAGAAAGAGAGGGAGGGAGGGAAGGAAGGTTGCATCAAGTCTCTGTCAGAAAAACCAGGCTCCTCAGCCTCTGAAACGCCTTTAGGATCAAATACTTGTCAGCACGCTGGCCCAGCCACTGCCCTGTGGCGGCTGGTCTCCGCAGACTTTGGTCGCAGCAGTCTGCTTTTTGTCCGGCGGACGGGGTGATTTTGTGAGACTGTGAGTCAGAACAGTTCACACTTCCGTCCCCAGCTTTCCAGATGCAGATTTCTCCACATGACCTTGACCTGGCCTCACGCTTTCCACTCTCCCTTTGTGCTCAGAGGTCACTCATCTCCGTGCTCTTCCCCTGAAACACCCAGCCCCTTCCCACCCCAGGGCATCTGACTTGCTGTTCCCTCTCTCCTGCGCTCCCTACAAGCCCAGCTGGCTCACTCAATTTACACGGAACTCAACTGCTTCCGTCCTTCTGACAGTTCCCCCGTATCGTCTATGTGACACAGCCCACACACTCCAAAATCATCAGCACCTTCACCCTCCCTTTGACCCTCCTTCCCTCTCTGCCTCCCTTTTTATCAGTGTCGGAAATCAAACCTCCTGTGTCCTCCACGCTAAGCAAGCACTTTGCTGCTGAGCTGCAGGCACAGCCCCCCACCCCACTACACACCCTTTCTGAGACAGGGTCTTCTTGCTAGGTTCCTATCTGGTCTTGAACTCACTATGTAGTCCAAGCTGGCTTTAAATTTGACCCTGGTGCCTCAGCCTCCCACGTGCCCAGTATTACAGTCCTGTGGCAGCGAGTCCAGAAGCTCCCCTGCTTCGCTGTCTCCCATGCTAAACTGTGTTTGTTTGTTTACTGTCTTCCTCCTGGAGGGATTCGGTACAGGACAGTGGTTACTCTTTGTTTGTGCATCTCTGAGCTTCGAACAGGGCCTGGCATGTGGCCCATACTTAGTACATTTTGCTAAATGAATGAAGTAGCACTTCCTTGTCATTTCAACAATCCCAGCAACTCCTAGGAAGTGAAGACACGCTCCGGAGTTGGGGCCGGGTCCAAGTTGGTGAGTGGGAAGTGGCAATGGGCTTGAGCTCAGCTCTTCCCTATCAGCCTAAGGAGAGGTGATTTTATCTTCAGGGCACCGGGAGATATTTGAGGTCTGTGGGCAACAGAGCGGCAACATGGAGTCAGTGCTTTAGGAAGAGGAATCCCTTCTGGAAGTGGCGGCAGGGAGACCAGGTAGGGGACAGTGACAGCGATCTAGAACAAAGAAAGACTTGGGGGAAGGATTGACCTGACTTGGTGGCAGGTGGCTCCCTTCCAAGCCTCAAGCGGTCAGCAGCAAGTGGGTTCCTGGGGGTTCCTGAAGGTTCAGGCTCCCCTGCCCCTGGCCCCAGCAACCCCACGCTCCTAACCTGCAGGTTGAGTGTCGCTCGATCATACTCGAAGAGACGAATGCCCGGATTGTTGGCCCCATTGACCACTCCAGGTAATGTGGTCTTCCATGGGGTGACCCCAGGGGTGAGGAACATGACGCTTATGGGGGCACCTTTAGGGGAGAAAGACAATGGGCTGAAAGGGGCAAAGGAAGGAGGCGGCTGGCGGGGGTGGGGGCTGTCCCCTTAAGTTGGAGTACCTGCATTGTCGTAGAACATTCGGAAGCTGTCAGTGTGATGGTGCCCGAAGAACTGGCCCGCTATAACACGATGGTGCTTCTGGACCACCCTCAGGTACTGCTCGTTGAAGCTTTCTCGGAACCAGGCCTTCTCCTGTGTCTTCTCAAAAAACCCTGGGGGCACGTGGCCGATAATGTACACCTGCAAGAGAGAGGTAGAGAGATGGGAGATGCTCTCTCCAGTTCCCCCATTGCCCTCCAAAACCTGCCCGCGTCCCCCAAGGCAGGCGGACTGGCTTCCGAACGCTGCCCCAAGGCACCTCTGCCACAAACTCTTCCCAATCCTCCAAAGAGTGCTCCTCTCTTCTCAGAGCTGGGGCATATCCTCCTTGCCTGTGTGAGAACACTGCACGGTCACGTGCCTCTGGGCTTTATGGTGGCCCTAAGCCGCCAGGGCACTGGGCCACCATTGCAAAGAGCAGAATGAAGGCAGAATTAAGAGCATGTGCTGCTCAGCCATGCTTGCAGCAGCTTTATCCATAAGAGCCAGAATCTGGAAACAACCCAGATGTCCCTCACCTGAAAAATGGGTACAGAAATTGGGTACATTTACACAATGAAATACTACTTAGGAATTAAAAACAAGGAAATCATGAAATTTGCAGGCAAATGGTGGGAACCAGAAAAGATCATCCTGAGTGAGGAATCCCAGAAGCAGAAAGACACACATGGTATATACTCACTTATAAGTGGATATTAGACATATAAAATAGGATAAACATACTAAAATCTGTACACCTAAAGAAGCTAAGCAAGAAGGAAGACCCTGGGTAAGATGATCAATCCTCACTCAGAAAGACAAACGGTATGGACATCAAAAGAAGCAGAAAACAGGGAACAGAACAGAAGCCTACCCAGAGGGACTCTGAAAGACTCTACCCAGCAGGGTATCAAAGCAGATGCTGAGACTCATAGTCAAACTTTGAGCAGAGTGCAGGGAATCTTATGAAAGAAGTGGGAGATAGAAAGATCTGGAGGGGACAGGAGCTCCACAATGAGAGAAACAGAACCCAAAAATCTGGGCCCAGGGGTCTTTTCTGAGACTGATACTCCAACCAAGGATCATCCATGGAGAGAACCTAGAATCCCTGCACAGATGTAGCCCATGGAAGCTAAGTCTCCAAGTGGGTACCCTAGTAAGGGGAACAGGGGCTGTCTCTGACATGAACTCCATAACTGGCTCTTTGATCACCACCCCCTGGAAGGGGAGCCCACTTGCCAGGCCACAGAGGAAGACAACACAGCCAGTCCTGATGAGACCTGATAGGCTACGGTCAGATGGAAGGGAAGGAGGATCTCCCCAATTGGTGGACTTGGAGAGGGACATGGGAGGAGATGAGGGAAGGAGGGTGGAATTGGGAGGGGGCTACATCTGGGATACAAAGTGAATAAACTGTAATTAATAATAAAAAATAAATTAATTTAAAAAAAAAAAGAGCATGCCCTTAGCCAGAATTGTCCACCGGGTGGAGCACCACTAAATTAAATGAGGGGATCCAGCTAAAGCACTAAGCCCTGAGCTGGCTGTCAGCACCGGCCACAAGTCCTCCTGAGGTGTGCTGGGCGATGCCCGGACTTAGCCATAAGCCACTGTGCCAGTCCTTGAACAGCTGCTGGCCCAGCAGACAAGATGGACACACCTAACATCCAACACCTCCTTGGGTACAGTGGGCCCCGCCGCCACGGGTATGGTAGCAATGGAGAGACATCTGAACTTGGAGCAAGGAGACTGGGGTTCTAGGCTTCGGATTACTGCGTGACGAGACCGTCACAGCTCTTTGAGGCCCTAAGTGTCTTCACATGCAGCGGGCTTTACTTCTTCAACTCACAGGGAAGAAGCCTCTCTGGGCCTAGGCTGGTGCAGGGCCTTCTGGGATGCGAGCAGCCTCACCGGGTGTGGGGTGTGTAAGTCTGTGCCTGGTGGGAGACTCATTTCAGGAGGTACGCCAGGGCCACAGGAAGGAGCAGGAACGCTTACCATTTCCCCGTCCCGAGACGCATTGCTCAGCACATCTCCCAGCCACTGAAACTGCTGGCCGGGGTCGGCCATGCCGGCTGTCTGCTCATTGCTGCTGTAGTACAGATTGGTATTGAGGACCACAACTCGCCCCGCCCTGTCAGGACCCGGCAACTTCTCAGAATAGAAGGCACCTAGGATGTCACAGCCGGGAGAGCCTCAATTTCTGACTTCTTTCCCTGGTGCCCTCCCTTCCCATAACAGAGGCATCTAGGGGTAAGGTTCTAGAGTTCTAATCCTCGCCCTATCATTCACTGGCTGTGGGACTTGGAAAAGTTACTTCAACCCTCTCTGCTCAATATTGTTCATCTGGATAATGGACTAACAATCTAATCTAAATCTGATTTAAATCTAATGTAAATTATTTTAAATCTAATCTAAAATCTAATGTAATCTAAATCTAGAGCCTCAAGGTGACGTGTGGTCTCTCTGCAGATCTGCTGCTGGCCCTCTTCCAGCCAGCCCTCTGCCCCAGGAGCTGACCTATTTAAGACTAAACGAATGGGCTTCTGTGCCCACTGGGCTATGGTTTGATCAACAAGGAATCCCAGTAACAGGAGACAGAGAAGGGTCAGAGAAGAAAGAGTCAGGGGAACTCCGGGCTGGCTAGGTCTCTCCACCAGTCATTCTCAACTGAGCGACGTGGCCTCCAAGGGACATCTGTCAATGTTCAGAGACACATCTGGTGGTCACACTGGAGGTGTGAGCGGCATCGAGTAGACAGAGGTCAGAGACACCACTAAACACCCTACTTGTAGTGAGGATTCTGGAATTTCAGTTTCTTTAAAAAACAAAAACAACAACAAAAAAAACAACAACAACACAGAAATAGCCCATCTTTAATCCCAGCACTTGGGAGGTAGAGGCAGGCGGATCTCTGAGTTTGAGGCCAGCCTGTTCTACAAAGTGAGTCCAGGATAGCCAAGGCTACACAGAGAAACCCTGTCTCAAAAAAACCAAACCAAACAAACAAACAAAACTACAAATATTAAACTGTGCTTTTGTTTTAACCCGAGCTGAAGGGTGTGGGGCTGCTTTGAACTCTCCGCAGCGGCTGACTACATCTGCCTCCTGTTCTAGGACAGTGTGGCTTTTTCAGCCACAGAGAAATTTCTGTGACATTTGGAATTCGGGGAATTTTTCAGAGCGTACATCAATCCGAGGGCCCCGAGAGTGGGTGTCGGTGGTGGCTGGTCATTTAGGAAGGTTGTCTGGGGTTTGATAGTAGCCGTGGTCAAAGGAGAAACAAAAGGAAAGAAATTAGATTCGAAGATTTTCCTAATCTCACTCCCCTCTCTATCCTTGTTTCTCTCCTATCTGGTGTTAGGGGGGGAACTGGGAGTGGGGGTGAGGGGAGGGATAAAGGGTGGGAAAAAGGAAGAACACGAAAAACAGCAAACACCAGCAACACCTACTTTTGTGGAAACAGAACAGCTCTGCCAGAAAAGGAGCCGCCAGCCCACAAGGCCGGTAGCTGCCCAAGTTCTAGTCAGCTTGAGCCAAAGTTCCTCAGCGGGCTGCTGAGGATGGGGCCTGCACTCACTGCCTCAGGATCACCTCTACCGCTCTGAGGTAAGCACATGGGCTTTGGAATCACCCCCGATTCTCTTCCCAACTCCCTTGTCCAGCGAGCCCTGTGACCTCAGCCTCCTTCTCTCACTCCGTAAAATGGGGACAAACTCTGCAGCTGTTTCAGGGCTTCCTGTGAAGATGGACTCAGATCGGACCCTGCCTGGCATACAACATGTGTCCTTGTGGTAAGAGGTCCCATTAAATACCTCCTTTGAAGAGCTCAAAGGACTCATTACTAAGCCAGGGTCTCCACATTCCCGCCACCTGATGGTAGATGCTGTTGCTCTCTGCTGGGAACTGGTTTTTCGGGTGAAAGTCATGATTTCCCAGCGCAGCATAGACTTTAGTATCTGAAGGGAAAAGAAGAAATATTACCAAAATATACAAGAGGACCCAGACCTCTTCAGCAGCCACTGGCCCTCAAAGCCAGAGGGGAAGGGAGATAACACAGTGAAGAGAAAAGCAAAGATAGGCAGAAAACCACAACCAGATAGCATCTGGCCAGAGCTTCATTGAGAACCAGGGAGGAAGAGTCCTGAGCTCTAGGATCCCATTTCCGAACCCTATCCTAGCAGGGGACACCCTGACCAGAAAGGAGGCCCCCAGGACGATAAGAGGGAAAAGCAATTCCTCATGGTGAACAGCCTCTTGGGTTCTTATCAGTTACAGCATCCTGCTTCAGGGAGGAGGTCTTCGGATTTTCCCTCAATTCAGTTGAGTCAACAAATCTTGTATTGCACACCTGCCATATGGCAGCGAGGACCTGGGCACCAGGCTTTCAGACTGAGCAGCATTGCGTAGACAGTGAATAATTAGATATGTGAGGATTGTTTGCTGTAGGAGGGGAGGGATGGAAAATCCCTCCTTCTGGTGGACTAGAAATGTGACTAAGATGATTAGGAGGGCCCAGGAGACTGCCTCATGCTAGCTTTTTATGTTGTGATTATAGGTGAGTTGTGTTTGTTTTGTTTTGTTTTCTGAGATGTGGTCGCAATGTGAAGCCCAGCCTGACCTTGAACTCTGTATCTTCTTGCCTCCACCTGACTGCTAGGATTACAGATGTGCTCCGGTGCCTCAAGCTCATTTCTGCTTTCATTTAGTCTCTGTGTCTGGCATGCAGTAGGTGCTTAATAAATATTTGACAATGAACAACAACAACAGAAGATTCTCGGGAAAAGCTAGGCAGGGTGGCACACACCTTTAATCCCAGCAGAGGCAGGCAGATCTCTGTGAGTTCGAGGCCAGCCTGGTCTTCAGAACCAGTTTTAGGACAGCCGAAGGCAACACGGAGAAACCCCACCTCCAGAAACCAATGACAAACAGTAACTCCTGCTACTAAAGAGGCTGAAATGAGAAGACTGCAAATTCCCGTCCTTCCTGGGCTACAGGTGAGTTCAAGGCCAACCTGATGAACCTTAGTAAAACCTGCTCTGAAAATGGGCTAGGGATATAGCTCCTGGGAGGGCACCTGCCTCACCTAGCAAGCAAGAGTGCCTAGGCTCAGCCCCAGAACCTCAGGAGAGAGAGGAGCCATCTGAGAGAAAGCACAACCCCCCAGCACCCTGGCTGATGAGAAAGGAAAGAGCCCTGTGCACTGTTCACTGTGGGCCGGGTTCCACACAAGCAGAGGTGGGACCCACACTTTATTCAGCGTGTGCCCCTACTTCCCGCCCTACTAACTCAGTAATAATCATTAACTGACTGAATGAGGGAATAAACTCTTACCCTCAGACCGAAGCCATGGAGCAGGCCTCTTAATTTCCCACATGAAAGGAGGAGGAAACTCCCCAGGTCAGCCCTTTCTTCTCTCCACCTCCACCCCTTTGAGTTTTTTGTTTGTTTTCAAGCTGAGAATCCAACCTATAGCCATGCACTCTACCACTGAGCCACATTCCTGGCTCACTGCTCATTTTGAACGAATTCTTTGACCTACATGTCTGTAGCCTACATCTACAGAATGTGAGAACTGTTCTGCTGACCCATGTTATAACTCTTTTTGGGATCTTCCACTATGGTCCCATTTTAAGATCTCTCAAAATGAGGTGTGTCTTCCCCCCCATGGCTGTTAACAAACAAAAACAAAAACGTGGCATTCTTTAATGGGTGGTCCTTTTCTTCACGGCCATATATAAAATGATCCACCTTACAGCAGTTCTTGATCAATGTGACATTGACTTTACAAAATCTGTAACGTCCACGCACGTGTCAAATCCTGGTCAATGAAGTGTTTTCTGGTTTTGTTTGGTTCGGTTTCGTGTATGTGGTATATATGTGAGTGTGGATGAGGCCGAAGGTTGAAAGTGGACTACCCTCCCCAGTCACTTTATTTTTTAATTGTCTCGCTGTCATCTTGGCTACAGTTTAATGTAGGGGATCTGAACAGATTTGGGTCTTCCTGCCTATGGGACAAGGTACCACCTAAGTCATCTGCTCAGCCCCCAATAAATGCTTTCCTATCCATTCTCTCATCTTTATTCTAGAAGTGCTGTGTGGCCCAGAGGAAAGAGGCTCAGCATTGGGTATGAGTCTGAATCCCTCACTAGAAAGTGACACCCAACCCATCATTCCCACTGCAACAGGGGTTAAAAAAACCATTGCTGGGGGTGGGCGAATAGCCCATCTGGACCCTAAGCAGTGACCTTCGCTGGAAGGACAAGCCTATATTCATGGAACATGCAAGGCTGAGTTAGATAAGCTGGACAGATCCAGGCGTCTCTACAGAGGTCAGTTTATGTCAAGGAAGGAGACCAAGGGAACAGGAGCGGTGCCCATAAGGGAGCATAGAGCCCCACACTGGCCACGTGACCCTGACCAGTTCACTTGATGCCCACACTCACATTCTTCATTAGGAAAACTCTAACAGCTCCTGTTGGCAGTTGTCATGATAATGGATGCGCTCAGGCCTGACAGATTTTTAGAGCAGCCCTTGATATATTCAGCGTTGTCTATTTTTAGCACCAGGATTCTGTATGCGGATCCCAGGGGCCCATGACTGCCCTTTAGGAGGAGCAGAGGAAGATAGGGGCGGACACTGGTAAGCAGCTATCTCAGGTTCCCAGTTGGTAGTCTGTGGGCCTGATTCAGCCCCCAGGGCCTTGCGTTTTGCATGGCCCATCTAAAACCATCTCCAAGAGCCAATAGCTGGGGTACACAGACCCTCTTTTCCCTGTCATGTCCCTCACTACCACTCCCTGCCCACTCTGCCTTGCTTGAAAAGCTTAGGCAGTGCTGAGCAACAGCACTTTGGCCGGAAGCAGCATCTCCCAGGGGCCTGGCAGACGGATGGTCTGAGGACAGCAGACACCAGCTCAGCGACAGGCCAGGACACAGAGGCCATGTGTGAGCCTGGGTGAGGCCTGCCAGGGATGCCCTGTGTAGACACCATGAGATGCGAGGCTGGCATTAGACAGAGAAGAGTGTAAGATGGAGGAATGGTGGGCAATTCTTTGGCGGCCACCTATGTTTCCACAGGCCAGTGAACTGGGAGGATTTCGCAAAAGGTGAGAAATGGCTGCCGTCAAGCCTTTGAAACCTGGAGGCAGCCATTGTCAGTAAAGGTCTGCACGCCAGCTCTCCTGCTGCTGTGCCCCGCGCCAGGCTCACCAAGGGATCAGGAAATCAGTCCTACCTGGAAAGACCTCCCTGATGAGATTGGTCAGGCGTTCCACAATTGCCAACACGGCGGCCTCCCCGAGGCTCTCACTGGGGACGTGAGGGGTGTCGTCCCTGTAAAACACCAGTGCAAGGGAGAACCAGGAGTGAGAGGGAAGCTGGCCATGTGGGCTCACCACGTCCACGCGACAAAGCAGGGGTAAGCTGGGCCGCAGCCCGGCAAGACAGAATCCAAACCCAGGCTCTGCCATTTCAGCGCCTGCTGTGAAGCCCTGGGTTGGTTGTCTGCCTGTCCCAGCCTCTGTTGGCTCATCTGTAAAATGGATAATGACGGGTACCTAATGATAGAGTCACACACCCTGAATAAAAACAAAACAGCTGACTTCTACATGTTATCTTCCAAGAAACTGCAGCTCTCTCGGAAATGTCTCTACAACTAAACAGCTATAGGAACCCTAGGAATCGTCTCATTCAGCTCTGCCAGTCCCCAGAGGCATCTAGAAGAATGCTGTGCTTGGGAAAGAATGATGCATTTCCCAGCGACTCTCCCACAGGACCTGTGTATTTCAGAGCGTTCCAGTTTTTAAGGGCCCCTCTTCAAAGCCCCTCCCCCAGAGCAAGATCCCTGGTAGGAGTCTATTGAGTCCTGGGCCCAAGAAAAGGAGAACTGACCAAGAGGTGGTGCACGCCTGTAATCCCAGTACCCAGGAGGCAGAGGCAGGCGGACCTCTGAGTTCAAGGCCAGCCTGGTCTACAGAGGAAGTTCCAGGACAGCCAGAGCTACATAGCAAGACCTTGTCTTGAGGGGGCTGGAGAGATGGCTCAGAGGTTAAGAGCACCGGCTGCTCTTCCAGAGGTCTAGAGTTCAATTCCCGGCAACCATGTGATGGCTCACAACCATATATAATGAGATCTGGTGCCCTCTTCTGTCATACATACAGACAGAACACTGTATACATAATAAATAAGTAAATCTTAAAAAAAAAAAAAGACCTTGTCTTGAAACAGTGACACCCCACCCCCACCCAGGTCCACCTGAGACACTGCCACATTCCTTAAACTGTAGCCTTTCCTCTCACGCTGCCCAGGGCCCTAATCCTGGATGCTCAGCTGACGTAAAGGGCCCGGCTCGTGTGTGTCACGTGACTGTTCTCACCCTGTCCAGAAAATGAAGTCAGGCTTTGGCTCGATCTCCTTCATGGCGTAGATGGAGGAGTTGACAAGGGCCCACGGAGAGTCGCAGAGGTAGTCACCCCAGGGGCCGGGGTTTGGCACAGGCCGGGATCCAGCCGACGGACACACCTGGAGGGGGTCTTTCGATACAGTGTAGTTGGGGTCCAGATGCAGGTCAGAGATGTGCCAAAACCTCCCTGTAGGAAAGAGAACCCCCTCAGAGCTGCATGAGGAAGAAGCCCTGAGGCTAAACGCAGGCTCCTCGGGGCCAGATTTCAAGAAGTCCCACAGCCCAGCTCTGCCCAGCCTGTGACCTTTTGGAGAGGGTCTCACAATTGCCCATCCTGGTACCAACAGCAGGTTACATAAGGGATGGGACCATGTGAACCTCGTAGTGCTGAGCGGGATGCTGGTGTGCAAGTAGAGGTACAGGTTAAACACTCTGCTCCCACCTCGGAGCTATGAGGCCTTGGGCAAGCCAGGTCACTCAGTCCAGACCCTGGAGGACCCCATGGGATATGAGCAAAAGATCAACCCTGAGGGAGATCTAACATATGAGCTGGGAGGCCGTGCAGTCCCTGGGGAGTACGTGTGGAGATGAGTGTGAGCAGTCAGGGCGGAGGAGGGTGCAATCATGTGGGACGGGGGCTGGTGATTCTGGACATAGCACACGCTGAAGGGAAGCATGCTTTTGATGGTGGCTGACTGGATTTCGATCCAAACCAAGAGAAGCTGGCATAGTACAGAAGAAGGAAATAGAAGAAGGAGGTGAGGTAAAGCATGGGGCTCTGTGACCAGTCCCTCTTTGGCTTTGAACCCAGGATCCTCCTGCATGAGCCTCCCAAGCACATGGCCACACCCAGCTCTTGACAACAGCACACTGAAAGCAGGTCCAGCCTCTGCCCTCAGTCTTGTGTTTTGGGCTGAGGTAAGGGGATTACCTCACCCTCCATCACCCATCACTTCCTCCTTCACTTCCTTAAACAGAAGGAACAGCCAACATCCTTCCCTACTGGAAGCTGAGCTTGGGGCTAGGACCAGGACACCCTGAATGTGGCACCCAAACAGGTCCTCAACTTTCCTGCTGGGTGACTTTAAGGTCTTGCCTACCAAAAAAAACAAAACAAAACAAAAGACCTTGCCCACCACTCCTGACCTATGCCTGATTTGGGGAAAGGACCTGAAACTTGCTTACACTAAGATATAAATGACTGATTAAGCAAATCATTACCCTTCTAATGTGATTTATACCTGCCCCACCCAAAGCCCTGGAAAGTTTGGATGACTATCTTCACTGCCCTGATAAGGAAGCAAAGGTTCAGAGGTCAACAGCCCTGAGATCATATGGCCAAAGGCAGGAGTCCTATGGCTCAGCAATCACATGTCCCTAGAGTCTGAGCCCTAGGACACCGGCCCAACGTGCTTTTAGGACTGTTGACCTCTGAACTCTGCAGACTCTCCAGGGAGACTTTAGCTATAGGCAGCCTGCTTCTGGGTTGCCTAGTAACCTATGATGTCATCATATGTGGCCCACCAGTTGTTTGACAGGCCCAGCTCAGGTGCGCATGCACAAGCTAAAAAGGACAAACCCACTACTTTGTCTCTCTCTCGCTCTCCTCCCTCCTGGGGACCCCTCTCGATTTCCTTTCCCCCTCTGTCTCTCCACCTCCATCCAATAAATCTCTTTCATATAATATCTGCTGTGTGCGTGGCATCATTTTTAAATACATACTAACAGATGTGACTACTGTCCCGTGAGCCCAGTACCCTAGTGTTTTACATTGGCATCTTATTCAACTGCACGTGCCTGCATTTTGATTTTTTTTTTTTTACGGAACCTTTGTTTATAATGGAGTTTTGTTGGGATGACCCACAAACATTGTATTTACTGGCAATGAAAAAGTGTGTCCTTGTGTTCACAATTGTTAATTGCTGGGCTGGCACACCGGGCTACCGGGAAATGTAAATGTTTGTCAATTTCTCATGGCCCGGAAAAGAAAGCGAGCTGAGGTGGGGAAGGTCACAGAGCCCCAAAGCCCCGCCCGAACAAGAATTGTGACTCTTTGCATAATAAAGAGCTGGAGAAGAAGTTGGGGACAAAGGATGACAGGACAGATACAGCATCTGGAGAGGAAAGAAGAATGGGGAGGGGCTAGGCAGAGAAAGCCACGTGGAGGGACGGGATGGCGGAGAAGCCGGGCTAAGTTAAAAGCTGGCTGGGACACTGCCCCAGCCAAAACGCCAAGCCTTAAGCTATATAGATGTCTCCGTGTCTTTATCATTAAACCACAAGGGGACCCCGAAAGCCACGCAGTAGGATTTAACCTTTCCACACAGATATCAACCCCTAGTGGATTTGAAATTATTCCCCCAGGAACAAAACTGTAGGTTAGAATAAAGGAATTAAGTAGCCCATCCTAATCAACAGCTGGACTAGCTGGTGTGCCTTCCGGGGGCCCAAGCATCTGCTAGCTCATGCCTGTGGCCATGTTTTAAGCCAAACTAGCCAACCTAATGCAGCAAGCTGACACCAACTTCTGTCTGGTATCAACCACCCAGACTCCTGACCCGGGCAGAAGCCATTGCCCGGCCTCGAGGAGGATCTTTCTCAATTAACCACAAGCAGCCACTTGGTTTCTCTAGTATCAGCCAAAGTGCACATGTCTTCATTCCCGAAAGTCCTGGCTAGTGGTGAGGTAAGGCCAGTTGTCACTTTCTAGTAAAAATGAAACTACACCCAGCCTCCCTAGCACTTCTGAATGTGGTGTGTGTGTGCGTGTGTGTGTGCGTGCCTGTGTGTGTGTGTTTAAGTGTTGCTGTGAATCAAACTCAGGGTGTCCTGCATGCTCTACTACTGAACCCCTACCCCTCTCCCCTCAAGAGTTCAGGTGATCTTTCCATTCAACCTTCCAAATAATTGGCAAATTGGTTGAAGTAAGGTTTTGGGGGGATGGGGGAATGAGGGTGTTTCAAGACAGGTTTTGTGTGTGTGTGTGTGTGTGTGTGTGTGTGTGTGTGTGTCTATCCTTGGCTGTTCTGGAACTGTACATCAGACTGGCCTGGAACTTGGAGATTGGCCTGCCTCTGCTGGGACTAAAGGTGTGTGCCTCCACTGTTTACTTGACAGATAAGGAAACCTGACAGATGAGTTCAAAGTCACCCTCTCTCAAGGCAGACAGGGTAACATTGCCACAGTTAATCTTAATCCCAGGAAAACTGGCTATTATATGTCATCCGTAAGGAAGGGGAGGGTGCACCCAGCAAGTGTAGTCATGCCCACCTGTAATCCCAAAATTTAGGAGGTGGAGACAGGAAGATGAGAAGTTCAAGAGCAGCCTGGGGCTAGAGAGATAACTCAATGGGTAGATTCTAGTGCACCCACACAAACAGGACATCCTTTACCATAATGCCAGCTCTACCAGGGGCAGAGAGAGGAGGAGGGCTGGGACTTGTGACTCCCAGGCTAGCTGAGAAAATGCAAGCCCCAGACTTGGGGAGAGACCCTGCCTCAAAGGAATTGATGGATAACGATACAGGGAGACACTTAATGCTTTCTCCACACACTTGCACATAGGCACACAAAAAATTAATTAAATCTTAAAAAATGAGAGCAGAGACTTCAGGCCAAGGATCTTGTTAGAATTCAGATGCTTTATACACTGTTTGAATAGAGGAGCTACTCACTCTATTAAAAAGGTAAGCCACTCTCTGACCCAGTGGCAAAGTCTGACCTTCATACACACACACACACACACACACACACACACACACGGGATGGCACATATGTGTGCACATGCATATAAATAAGTAAATAAAGATTTTTGAAAGAAAGAAAATAAAATGAACCTTAAAAAAAAAAAAACACACAAAGAGCCAGGCAGTGGTAGCTCAAGAGGCAGAAGCAATCAGATCTCTGTGAGTTCAAGGCCAGCCTAGTCTGCAGAATAAGTTCCAGGACAGCCAGGGCTACACTGAGAAACCCTGTCTTGGAAAACAAACAAACAAACCAAAAAGAAGAAAGTTTGGCCCAACCCCTGGCCTTCCTCCTATTGACCCACAGTACCAGAGGCTCCTTTACCCATTGCTGATCACAGACCCAGAGCCCAGGGCCTAGTAAAATATCTACGACCTAATAAAGAAAAAAAAAAAAACTATTCCATAAAAATTAAAATTTCCTTTTAAAAAATAATACTTAAAAATTCACTGAAGCCATAAACGATGTAGAATATGTTTGTTAGTAGACAAGGTCTTACTCTGTATCTTTGGCTGTCCTGGAACTTACTATGTAGACCAGGCTGGCCTCAAACTCACAGAGACCCAACTGCTTCTGCTTCCTGAGTGCTGGGACTAATGGCATGCACCTCTTCTCAGGCCTGTCTTCCTGCAGTATAGGATATTTAGATAGAACAGGTTCTCTGAGAGCCCTCTCCGATTCCACGCGCTGTCAGTTATCACAGTAACCCACACTACAAGGTGCCCTTGGCCCGACTTCAGTCCTTTGCTATGGCCATTCAGCAATATTCCAGAGCACTGCATGGGCAGACAAGATGGCCCAGCAGGTAGGCACTTGCTGCCAACCCTGAAAACCTGAGTCGGATGCCAGGGATGGGCGTGGTGGAGGGAGGGCACTGACTTTTGTAAGCTGTCCTTTGACTTCCACATGTGCGCCCCGACACAAGCTCACGTGTGTGCGCAGCACCTCCTGCTCCTGAGCTAACTACACAGCCACCCGGCCAAACACCCTCCCCAGCCACGTGGACCCGTCCTGCCATGCTCCCTGGCCAGCCCTCTCCCTCGGCCCTGATGCAGCCTTCGGGGACATTCCTGACCTCGCTGACTCACACTGGTGGGTGACACGTCCACCAGCGGAGTGTCACACAGCTGCCCGGGACGGTATCCCCACTCTTGGCTAAAGACGGTACCATGCACAGCTCCCAGCTCAGTGGAGGTTGCTCGGATTTGGGGACAAAACCGGCTTTGGGGTTGCCTAGCAACTAATGATGCCATCTTGTGTTGCCGGCCAGGTGGCCACACCTGGAAGGCGTGGTTACCTTGCCCCTTAAAGGGACAATCCGCTCTCTTGCCCTCTTACTCTCTTGTTCCTTTCTCTATCGGGGCGCCCGCCTTCCCCCCTTCTCTCTCTCTTTTTCCCCATCATGTCCTGCTCTCCACCTAATAAATCCCTTTCATGTAAGATCTGTTGTGAGCCTCACCCAGTCATAAATCGGCCCTAACTCTCAGAGATGGCTGCTGTTGAATTGGTAATTAGGCAGTCCCCTGTTCACCGGAAGACCCTGAACACCCAGGTGCTGTAGTGTTGGGGTAACCTATTCCTACACCGTATCAACTGACTTTGAAAGTGTGGCCCTGTGTTGCCTTTCTTTCTTTTTCCCTTTTTCGAGGCAGGGTTTCTCTGTGTAGCCTTGGCTGTGTTGAACCCACTGAAATCCGCCTGCCCCTGCCTCCCAGAGCGCTTGGATTGGAGCTAGTGTCCCTGTATTTTCAATTGTTCGTTGCTGTGGGAGCCGCGCCAGGTGCTGGCAGGATATGTAAAGGTCACTTCCTCCACCTGCCCCAAAAGAGGCTTCTTTGAGATTATCATGTTAAAAAGCAAGCTGCTGTGGGGGAAAGTCAGGAAGGTCATCCTGCCCTCCGGCTGGGCAGCTGTAAAATACAGACCGGGCGGTGAACCGCGGCAGATGGGCTCAGAATGAGAAAGGCGTGGCACCTTCCTCTATGCTAATAACTTTTTTTTTTTTTGTATGAGAAAGGAAAGTGGCTCTTGTTTAATACACGGCTGAATCTGGGGCAGAGGGACAGACTCAGAGCAGGAGCGGGGCCAAGAAATCGGGTGGTCAAGTTAGTAGCTGAGAGACTGCCCCAGCAAACAAGCTAACAGCCTTGTACCACACAGATGTCTCCATGTGTCTTTACTATTATTAAACCCCAAGCAGGACCCCGGAAAGCTGCTGCAATACCATGGGATTCTTTGGGGGCTTTTTGTTTTGTTTTTTTGGGTCAGGATTTTTTTTTGTGTTGCCTTGGCTGTCCTGGACTTGATTTGTAGACCAGGCTAGCCTCAGACTCACAGAGATCTGTCTCCCTGGGATTAAAGGCATATGCCATAGAGAATAATTTTATGTGCATTAGTGTGAAGCTGTCAGATCCATTGGTATTGGTGGTACAGGCAGATGTGGGTGCTGAGAATTGTACCCGGGTCCTTTGGAAGAGCAAACAGTGCTCTTAACCACTGAGCCATCTCTCCAGCCTGAGACAGGCTTTTTAAAATTTATTTTTCCTTTTTGCTATTTTTAATCATGTGTATGGGGGAGGTGTACACTTGTGAGTGTAGGTGCCTATGGAGGCCAGAGGTGTGGGATCCCCTGCAGCTGGACTTACAGGCAATTGTGAGTCCCCTCACATGGGTGCTGGGAATGGAACCCCGGTCCTGCAAGAGCAACACATGTTCTTAATGGCTGAGCCATCTCTCCAGCTCCTGGAATTCTTTTCTAAATTTGTTTTTTTTTTTTTTAAATACATATGTGCATTCCAGCAAACTTGAAGAAAATAGAAAAGATAGTCTTTAAAAGAAAAATCTACCATTCCAGGAAAAGCATGGAAGGGCACGCAGCTTACAGCAAATGAGCAAAATGTTTGCCCTGACTGAGATCTCGGGCAGGCATTGTGACCCACGAGCCTCAGGTGAGATGAGTATGGTGGTTAACAGCTACTCTGCTGAGACTACCCAGATGTGGTGGTGTGTCCGAGTGGTCTTGGCTACTTGGGTGACAGATGGTCAGGAGGGTCACTTGAGTTCAGGAGTTCAAGGCCAGCCTGAGCAACCCAGTGAACATCCTGAGTCTGTACAGGTTGGCCCAGCAGTAAAGGTGCTGTCAGCAAGCCGGATGACCTGAGTGGGATCCCGGGGGCCTCCAGGGCGGAAGGAGACAGCTAACTCCACACAGTGTGAGTGTCTGCTGTGTGTGGAGACGTACCTGTTCTACATTTTTAAAATTAAGGCTTGCATTTCTTTTATTTTCAAATAAGTTTTAAAAAGACAGTTTTCCAAGAACCTAATGCCAAGTGTAAGGTCACTGAAAATGCTCAGTAACCATTCACGTCCCTGTCCACAGCTGGACAGCCTGGGTTCAGGTCTGGGCACACCAGCTGTGTAATCCTGGATACTTCTCTCCAGGTCAGTTTTTCTGTGTAAAATAGGCTTCGTTGTTGTGAAGATATTATGCAAAAAAATCAGGAGTGCAGGGGCTGGAGAGATGGCTCAGTGGTTAAGAGCACTGGCTGCTTCCAGAGGTCCCAGGTTCAATTCCCAGCACCCACATGACAGCTCACAACTGTCTGTAATTCCAGTTCCAGAGCATCTTCTGGCCTCCACAGGGCACTGGGCACACATGGTACACAGCATGCCAGCAATCCACCCACGCATGTAAAAACAATAATCTTTCTCCAGCAGTGGCTTGCTGATCCGCCCTGCTAGCCTGACTGCTTTTCTGATTTGTAGTTTAAAAAGTTTCATTTTTGGCTGGTGTGGTAGCACTCAACTTTAATCCCAACCCTTGACAGGCAGAGGCAGGTGGATCTCGAGTATAAAGCCAGACTGAACTACAAAGCAACTTCCAGGCTAGCCAGGGCTGCACAGTAAGACCACAGACTCAAGGGAAAAAAAATAAAAGCCTTCAAGGTCACCTTGGAATAGTATACATTTTTCTGCTTATGCTGGTTTTCTCCTTGGTTGTTATTTTGTCCCAGCTGAGGAAATGCTTCCTCCTTGATGACCTGAATTTTCTTTTCTGCTTTCTTCCTGGTTCCTACACTCACCCAGGGTACAGAGATGGGCTTTTAACTATTTTTTTTAAAACATTTATGTACTGGGTGAGCATACACTACTATACTCACATGGAGGTCAGAAGGCACACACCTTTCATCATGTGGCCTTGGGGAACTGAACTCCTGTTTGTCAGTCTTGGTGACAGACACCTTCGCTTGCTGAGCCAGCTTGCCAGCCCTTAGCCAGTGTGTTTTGTGTGTTTCTTTGTTGGAATCCCAAGGAAGGATCCAGCTCATTTGGACAACCACAGAGCTACACTTGAGCCTTCAGAGTGTCCTGATTGAGTTCATGAATCTTTCTGGCCACCTGCTTCTACTCAGTGGCTGGCTCTCATGGACCGAACCCTAAGCCAACTCAGCGTGCCCCTGGCAAAGTCAGTGTCCAGCCTCTGGCAGGCTGCTGCTCCCACTTAAAATCCTCTAGCTCAGGTAGCCTTTCTGGGTTTTTTTTATATTACTATTATTATTTTATTTGTTTGTTTGTTGTTTTTCTCTGTGTAGCTTTGGCCCTCCTGGACTCACTCTGAACTACCTGCCTCTGCCTCCTCAAGTGCTGGGATTTCAGGAGAGTGCAGCTGTACCCGGCTTTGTTTTTTGTTGTTGTTGTTGTTTGATTTTTGTTGGTGGTGGCTTTGTTTTTTTGTTTTTTTTTTTAAGTTTTGGAACCGTGTTCCATGTATCCTAGGCTGCCCTTGAAGTCTATCTACCAACTGAGCTACACCACACAGCCTTGATGGCTAACTCTTCTGCACTTTAACCTCTAAGCTGCCTTACATTTTCTGCGCCTTCTGTGAGTTGATCTCAGCAGCCCAGACCCCATCCCCCACCCACACCCCCCGGTTCCCAGTAGGAAACAAAGACAGCAGGTTTCACGGTGGCCCTACCTAGTTCAGCTCTTGCGACTCCCCAGGGGGCCAGAAATATCAGCCACGGGAGCAACGCCATCCTCTTCATCTTCAAGGTCACTCACGGCGGCTGAGGCTCCTCCAGGTCTGTCCGCTCCGCAGTCTCCTACCAACTTCTGTCCAGCCACGTGTCTGGGCAGAACTTCCCGTCTGGCTGCTACCTTTGATCCAAGTTATCTCTGGCGGCTGGCTGCTCTTTCTTTCCCTCCTCTGCCCCTTTGGGCGTGAGCTCGATGAGAGGGAGATTTTGCAGGTCTCCGTGGAAACCACATCTGTGTTGCAAGATGCTGTATTAAAGCCCCGACTTTTCGAGAGAAATACAGAACTAAGAGCAAGATGATTGGAAACCACAGCAAGCACCTTCCACTCACGATCTCCTTGCAGAACAGCAACAGGAATGAATTAATTGGTTGGCTGTGGCCACCGAGAGGCCTTAAATGCTCGTTGGAGATGCGAGAATACAAGAACCGAAACTTAAGCCAGATGTGGTAACACTCATGCACCGATGATGCCAGCACTCTTGAGGTGGAGGCAGAGGATTAGGAGTTCAAAGCCATCTTAGGCCACAGGATGACTTTGAGGCAGTCTGAAGTACATGAGACTTTGTTACAAAAAACACTTAAGGGTTCTTCACGGTTGATGCCAGGAGCTGGGAACTACCCGAAACCGGGCAACAGGAAGGTGGTGGTGTCCAGCTGAACCTGCCCTTAGGAGACTGAGGGCTGACTCACCTCTGCAGGTTACGCAACCTGAGAAGGGTGAGGAGGGACCTGGCTCAGTCTGAGGAAGATGATGAGAGGTTTCTGGGAGGAGAGGGCATAGGCTTTGGAGTTTTTGGTTTTCTTGTTGTTAGTGATGGTTCGGGTTGTCTTTTTGTGCTTTTTGTTGTTGTTTGCAAGGGGATTGAAACCCAGGTCCTCAGTCTACCTCACAGCCCTACCCCCACACTTAACCAGCTTGAACTTAATGAACAAAGAGAAAACCGGTTGTAGGGGATTTGGCGGGGGCGTCACAGAGGCAGGAGGAGTGGAGAGGGGTTAGTGTTGCAAGGGAGCCATGAGGAGTGGGGATAGAACAGACTTAGGGGCTGAGGCCAGGAAAGCAGGCAGGAGCCAGGCTTCGCTTGGGCATCTGAGCTGAGAGATTTGGTGAGCCAGGAAGAGGATCAGAGACAAACCTGGGACTGGAGAAGACTAGAAGACAGCTCAGCAGTTAACAGCACTTGATCTTGCAGGAGACTCAGGATTGGTTTCCATCCACTGTTTGGAGACTGTAACTCCTGTTCCAGGGGATCTAGTGCCCTCTTCTGGCCTCCACAGGTCCCAAACATGGACACAGTGCACATATGTGAAGAAAACCCCTCATACACATGAAATACAAATAAATAAATAAATCTCTCTCTTTTGAGACAGGGTTTCTCTGTGTAACATCCCTGGCTGTCCTGGAACGAACTCTGTAGACAAGACTGGTCTTGAACTCAGAGATTCACTTGCCTTTGCCTCCCAAGTGCGGGGATTAAAGGTGTGTGTCAACACAAACAGCCTAAATAAATCTTAAAAAAAAAAAAGTTCAATCTGAATTTCAGAAAGGTGAATACAGGGAGAGAACAGCAGCACAGCAGCCAGGAAAGTTGTCTTGTTCCATTTTCTGTTACTATATCAGAAGACCAAGACTGGGTAACTTGTAAAGAACAGAAATGTGTGGCTGGGTGATGGTGGTACATGCCTTTAAACCCAGCATGGGAAGCAGGGGCAGGTAGATCTCTCTGAGTTCAATGCCCAGCCTGGTTTACAGAGTGAGTTCCAGGACAGCCAAGGCTAAAGCAGGGAAAGCTTGTCTCAAAAAACAAAACAGAAACATGTTAGCTCACATTCCTGGAAGCTCAGAAGGCTAAAGTCAAGGTGCTCATATGTTATGGGGTCCCTGCAGGTGTCATGACTAGCAGGAAAACCACAAAGAGGTGAGAATGAACATTCTGTACAGCCAGACTTGGTCAGTCAAACTGGATCAAAACTTCCCGAGAGTCTGATTGTATGCTTTAATTTTCTTACACATTTAAACACAGTAAAACTTTGTGGGAGGAGGAAACTCCCCACATGACAATCCTCACAACTAAAGCTTCAGGGATGGCTACAGTAATTCCCTTGCAAAATACCCTGTTATAGCAAAGTACTTGAGACCTTTACTCACAAGAATGAGCTCTGCTAGGTGGTGGTGCCACACACCTTTAATCCCAGCAGTCAGGAAAGAGAGACAGGTAGATCTCTGTAGTGAGAATTTTGGAATTTTGGTTTCTTTAAAAAAAAAAAACAACACAGCAATTGGGCTGGAGAGATGGCTCAGTGGTTAAGAGCACTGTCTGCTCTTCCAAAGGACCCGGGGTTCAACCCAGCACCCACATGGCAGCTCACAACTGTCTGTAACTCCAGGTCCAAGGGATCTGACACCTTCACACTGATGCACATAAAATAAAATTTAAATAAATTATTTAAAAAATTTAAAAAACACACCAATAGGGCTGGAGAGCTGGCCAAGAGGTTAAGAGCACTGGCTGTCCTTCCTGAGTTCAATTCCCAGCAATCACATGATGGCTCACAACCATTTGTAATCAGATCTGGTGCCCTCTTCTGGTGTGCAGACACACATGCAGGCAGAATACTGTATAAATAGTAAATAAGTCTTTTTTTTTTTTTTTTAAACCATAGCAATATTATAAGAATATGTTGGGACCGGAGGCACGGCGGACGGCGTTCACGCCGCCCAGGCTCGCGCGCTTCTGCAGCAGTGCATGCATGCTCGCTTGCAAGCGGCCCGGCCGAGGGGGACGCCGAGCAGTGGGTGGAGATTCGGAGAGGATTGGTGATCTATGTGTGTTTCTTCAAGGGAGCTGACACAGACCTTCTTCCCAAAATGGCTAATACGCTGTTGAATGTGAAATTGAGTGAGACAGAAAGCGGCAAGCACGTGTCCATCCTAGAACTGCCTGGCGACGTTCTGATCATCCCTCAGGCCACCCTCGGGGGCAGGGCCAAAGGGAGAAGCGTGCGGTACCACTCCAGCTGCGGAAAGGAGGAAGGTTTAGCCCTGTACTCGCAGTTTGTCAGCCTGTGTGAAAAGCCGCGGCCTCCAACAGCAAGTGTGCGGGAGCCGGGCTCTCGGTGGTGCACAGCAAGTTCGGAAGCAGGCAGGTGCTGCAGCTGGACACCAACGGGCCCTACACACACCTACTTGAGTTCTGAAAGCTTCCTCTCCACAGCTGCTTCCTGGCGTACAAGGACCCGGACTGTTGGTCGGGCTTTCTGTTTTGTTCTGTTTGTTCCTTTGTTCTTTTTTTTTTTCCCCCTTCATCTTGAAGATACAGATCTGCAACGTATGTAGGCAAGAAAATCCTGGATCCAAGCTAGGCATATTGGCACATTCCTTTAATCCCAGTCTTCCGCGAGGCAGAGGCAAGCAGGTTTCTGTGAGTTCCAGGGCAGTCTGGTTTACACGGTGAGTTCTAGGACTGGCCAGAACTACATGATGAGACCCTGCCTCGAAAATCCAAAAATAAATAAGCATATACAAATAAAAATAAATATTAACAACTTAAAAGATATTTTTAAATGCAAAATAAATTACCAGAAATAGAAAAAAAAGAATATGTTTTTGTTTTAATCCCACGTGTGGGGATATGGGCTGCTTTGCAGCAGCTGACTGTGATTTGCCTCGTGCTCTAGCAAGGGTGTGACTTTGCCAGCTGCAGATAGTTTCTGCAATTGTGTGACGTTTGGAATTCTGAGGACTTTTCAGAGGGTGTAAATGCTAGGGCCCTGTAGGCGTCGTGGGTTGTTGGTTGCTGTTGCTCATCGTTTGTTAAGTAGTTGTACACGAAGAAGAAACAGAAAAAAGAAAAATTTAGAAATCCTAAAAGCAAAGATCAGACTTTTCCAAAGAGCTCAACACTCCTAGTCAGCAGGAAGTAGTCTAAGGATAACATAGCCCCCTCTCTGACCCGTGACTTCATTCAGGGATCTCTTTCTTCTCTATCCGTTTTTTTTTTCCTCTTATCTAGTGTAAGGGGCTTGAAAAGGTGGAAGAAAAGGGGGCAGAGAAGAGTGGAAGAAAGAAGCCAGTGAGGTTCCAGCAGCAGGATGGATGCTGCCTGATGAACCAACAACCCGCTGGGGAGTTCAAGTTTGTCTCATAGAGAATTTAAGCCAGCCTGGGCTACAGGAGACCCTGCCCAACAAAACATAGATGGCAAGAAGTGTAGGTCAGGTTGCTTGGCTGTCTTGCCCCAGAGCCTGGGAAGAAAGAAGGAAGGAGAGAGGAAGGGAGGAAGTGAAAGGGGATGGCAGAGGGGAAAGAAGGGAGAGGGAGGGAAACCCTTTTCCTTCAGAATGGTACAGCCTTTTCCTATGAGTAGAGTACCGCAGGGTTAAGTTCTGTCCCCATCCAGAGCCCTGCATCACCCAGAGAAAACAGGTGACGAAATGAGTCTGAATTTTCTGCCAGGGAAAAGAAAGAACATATAGAGTTCAGAGAATGAGTGTAGTTGATTTACCCACTGTACTTCAGTGTGGCTTTCCTTTGAATCAAAGTGCTGGAAGGTATGTGAGACGTGCTGAGGTCAGCTCGGACGGTGATCCATGGGACTAGGGACCAAGGAGTCAAGGACTGCTGCCTCCCCCGGGCTGAACAGATAGTAACTACTAGGCCTGGAATTGGAATGAGTAGGGAGGGCTCCTCCTAAATCCGTCTCCTCGGGGGTGCTGGAGCTGTTGTGTTGTGCAAGCTATCAACTGGCCCGCCTTTACAGTCCTGACAACATCCTATGTCAGTGCCTGCATCCTATGACATTCGTCTGGGCCAGGTATTTAGTGGCTGGTTTGCCACTCTTTCCCTCTCTCCCTCTCTCGCTCTCTCCTGCTCTCTCTCTTTCTCTACTTGGTCTCAAACTAACTCCAGAAATCTGTTTTAATCTTCTGGCTCCTTCTTACTCTCTGTCTCATTTGGTCTTCATTTGGGTTCTCTTTCTGCAACCTGTCTCTCTATTACTGTCCTGGTGAAACTGCCTCTTCTTCTCTCTCTACATTGCCCCGTAAGTAGCTTCCCTTTCCTCTCTCTCCTGGTGAGAGTTGGGCATATCCTATTCTGTCAAGTCTTTCACTATTTCTGCCACTCAATTAAACATCACTTTCAAACATGGGTGCTTCCTTCTACAAACTAACTTTACCTTCATTGTTCGGGATTAAAGGCATGTACCACCACACCTGGATCTAAGCTTTTCTTTACCTGAAACTTGCTCTATACCAGGCTGGCCTTGAACTCAGATCTGCTTGCCTCTGTCTGCTGGATTAAGGACACAGTTGTATTCCAGCCTCACCACATAGACCTAGAAGGTCTTTGGATGTGATCTCTTGCCAAAACAGGCCATGTTCTGAATTAACATTCCTCTATAGTTCCCTGTCACATGAGCTGTGCTGAACTAAATGATGTGATGTGAAACATTTCCCAACCCCTAAGAGTTTATAAAGAAAATCAGACCCTTCTTGTGTTCTGGGGATTAGCCCCAGACTTTTTTAGGGGATTTGGTCTAAAGATGAGTGTTCTCCGAAGGAGCCTCTGCCATCCACCCTTCCCAGTGGTGCCTGTGTCTCTCTTTCCTGCTTTCCCTGTGTCACTCTCTCCTCACTTTTAAAATAAATATATTTATTATGTATTTTTTATGTAGAAGTACTCTGTCTCCATTCACACCTACATGCTAGAAGAGGACATCAGATCCCTTGTCCTGCTGGGAATTGAACTCAGGACCTCTGGAAGAGCAGCCAGTGCTCTTCTGAGTCACCTCACCAGCTTGACCCGTCCTGCAGCAAGTCGAGCAGGGTCTGCCTGAAAGAGGGAGTGGGAATGACAGGGACAGAGACACGAAGAATGGGGTCAGGACAGGTTTCCGATGAAGAGTTATTAGCCACTCAAGCAGTTTTTTTTAAAGCAAAAAGCCACAAGCAACTTCCTCACGGCAACAGCCCATTTGCTTCACTTGGCAAAACATCCAAGGATTCACTCAAGGTTACACAGTTTGTCATCTAGTTCTCAGGAACAGGGTGCCCTGCTGGAGAAACTGCCAAGGTCCTCTGAGAAACTGAACTTTAGATGAAACCCACATCTGCCAAGGCCAAGGGGCAAAATTCCATTACCAGACTCCTTCACCAGCTCCCTGATTCTCACTCTTAATGATGCTCCTCTCCAGGCTTCAGAGGAAACTTTGTCTCTCCTTAAACTCCCATTATGCTTAGAGCTCCATGGACTATATTGTTCTCTGTCTCACCTCAACGCATCACAACCGTGAGGCCCTTTTATTAATAAATTCATTCTGAAGGGAACTTCTGTGTCAGCTTTCCTTCGAGGACCAACCTATTGCTGCTGTTGTACTTGTTTTTTAAACATCCCTTCTTAAAATGACCCCCAAGTATGTACGACTCTTAGCAACTGTAATTTCTACAATCCCCAGCACTATGAATCTTGGGGTAAACTGACAAAAGAGTCATACATATGGTGGCTTGAGCCAATAATCCCAACAGCTGGGAGTGTGGGGCATGAGTTTAGAGATAACCTGGGCTAAAAGGCTGAGTTCCAGACAGGCCTGTGCTACAGTGTGAACCTGTCTTAAAACAGAAAAGTCAAAGCAGCCGCAGCTAAGAGGCAAGTACTCTCCAGGCTCACTCCCATCTTCCTTTCAACCCCAGAACCTTAACTACGCATGGAAAGCCAACACCTAGTAACAATGTCCTTGTGGATTGGAGTACAAAGCAGCCAAGTACTAGTGACCTTTGGTCACATGTGGCCTCTGAGCCTCTAAAAAAACAGCCTGCAATTGTGGTAGATCTGAGGTTCAGGTCCACAGAAAACTTAGTCCAAGAAGATGAAAAATGACGTCATAGGGACTGAGTCTAAAAAAGCTGCTATCTAACCCAGGCAATGAGAGCACAGGCAAGTTGCCCTCTGTACTCATTCATGAACCTCTTAATTCACTCACTCAATAAATGCTCACCAAGCAGCTTCTTCATGTCAGACATTGCCAGGTACAGGGGAAATAATAATGAGCAGCTTATAGTTTAGGGAGAGAAGTGGGCTTTGGAAAGATTCCTATAGCTACATATAGAATTATAACTGCTGCTCTAAAAACCTTTCTGGAGGTGGTCTTTTACTGCTTTGTGGGTTCTTCTTTTTCCTACCCTTTGTCCCCTTGGTTTTACCTCCTGTCACTAGATAGGAGAGAAAGAAAGTGAGGGAAGGAGAGAATCTAATTGTTGCAGGATATTTGATCCTATTATGAATCCTGAGATTGTGAACTATAACACACACACACACACACACCCGTGTTCTTGTTTGGTGTGGCTCAGCCCTAGCACACACCTTTATTCCAAGAGCTTTCCGTACACAGGGTTTAATAAAGTTAACCCTAAATCAAGATGTGGAGCAAGTAACCAAATGACAGGGATTAAACAGAAAGGAAGGAGTTTGACTTAAAGAGTATTTGAGACATTTGTGGAGAAGAAGAAAGAACTTTTGGCTTTTTCTATCTGGGCTGTCAGCTGAGCTAGCAAGGTTTTGACCTTGGGCTTTTGGTTTTTGGCTTTTTCCTTTGGGATGTGAACTAAGTAGTAAGGTCAGTTGGATGTTTTCTCTGCTTCTCTAAGCTAGCAGGTTTTCACTCCAGCATCTGGCTCCTGAGTCTTCACTGGCAAAATTGAATGGTTGGTATTTTCATTCTTTCTAACATAGAATTTCTTCTTTGAGCATGACTACTAACAAACTTCAACCAACCCCATTCAACAACCAACAACCACCCACCCACCTATCATGGCTCTAGAACTGATATAGCCTTCAAAGGTCACACAGTCACAGAAACTATCTGTAGCTGGCAAAAAATCACACCTCTGCTAGAGCACTAGGCAAATTGTAGTCAGCTGCTTCGAAGAAGTCCCATATCTCCACACCTGGGATTAAAATGAAAACATATTCAGGTACTATTTCTGTGTTTTTCAAAAGAAACCAAAATTCCAGTATTTTCACCACATTTTCTTTTAAATTGTATGGAGGAGACAGTAAAGGCCTTAGAGCACAGAAGTGAAGAGGCCATAAAATAATTGTTAGGGGGCCTGCAGAGATGGCTGTTCTTCCAGAGGACCTGGATTCAATATCTAGCACCCATACGATGGCTTACAACAGTCTATAAACCCAGACCTCTTCTGGGCTCCATGGGCACCAGACACACATGTAGGCAAAACACTCCTACACATGAATTTTTGGGGTTTGTTTGTATGTTTGTTTGAGACAGGGTCTCTCTACATAGTCCTGGCTGTCCTAAGACTCACTATATAGACCAGACTGGTCTTGAACTCACAGAAATCCATCTGCCTCTGCCTGCAAACTGCTGTGATTAAAAGTATGTGTCACTATACCCAACTTAAAATAAGGGTTTTGGCTGGATGTGGTGGATCTCTGTGAGGTCAAGGCCAGCCTGGTCTAGAGTGAGTCCAACAACAGCCAAGGCCACACAGAAAAACCCTGTCTCAAAAAAGGGGGTGAGGGAGGGAAGCTGGAGAGATGGCTCAGCAGTTGGGAGCACTGGCTGCTCTTCCAGAGGACCTGGGTTTGGTCCCAGCACCACATGGCAGCTCACAACTGTCTGTAACTCCAATTCCAGGGGATCTGACATTTTCAGACAGACACACATGCAGGCAAAACACCAATGCACATAAAATAAGTAAATCTTTTTTTAAAAAATAAGGGTATTTTTAAAAGAATACATGTTTCTTGGGCTGGAGAGCTTGTCTCAGTGGTTAAGGGCAGTGGCTGCTTTTCCAGAGGGCCTGAATTTAATTCCCAGAACTGTCTGAGTTTACTACTACTGTCTGTAACTCCAGCTTCAGAGCATCTGACACTCTCACACAGGCATACATGCAGACAAAACACCAATACACAGAATATAAATAATTTTTTAAAATAATAAATGTCCTTCTTCATCAGTGGCTTGCAGATCTTTCCTGCTACGTCTGTCTACTTTTCTGAATTGTATGTCAAACAGTGTAAGTATTAGCAGGATATGGTGATGCGTGCTTTTTTTTTTTCCCCATGGGGTTTTGAGACAGGGGTTTTTGTTTTGTTTGTTTTTGTGTATGTGCGTGTAGCCTTGGCTATTCAGACCAGGCTGATCCTGAACTTCAAGAGATCCGTCTGCCTTTGCCTCCCCACGTGCTAGGGTTACAGGTGTGTATCACTGCTCCTAGCTCATGCATGCTTTTAGTTTCAGAACTTGTGTGGCAGAGGCAGGCAGAGCTCTGTGAGCTTGAGGCCAGCCTGGCCTAAATGCAGAGTTCCAACCCAGTCAGCCAGAGTTACATATTGAGATTCTAAAATGTATGTGTATGAGTGCATGTGTGTGTGCATGTGTGTGTGATTGCATTTATGTGTGTGAGAGTGTGTGTACACGTGCGCGTGTGTGTGTTTCCTTTTCTTTTTATGTCTTCCCTGGCTACTGGCCAGAACCCTAAGACTGCTTGCCCTGATACTCCAGATATTCTCATTTTTTCTCTAAAAACCCCATCCAGCTGCTCGCCAGCTTTCATTGCATGGCTGTTTTCCTTTCTCTTATCCTTGCCCCTCTTCCCTAAAGCTGCTAAGATTTTTTAAACTGTTTGCCTTGTTATTACATTTCTCTCTCACATGTAATAAAACAGTCATTAAAGGAAAAAAAAAAGAAGAAGATCAAATCTCTCTTTTTTATTAGGGGATATCCCAGGTTGACCTCAAACTCCAAGAGCCTCCAGCCTGGGCAAATGCTGCCAGTTCAGGTCTGTACCACCACACCCCACTAAAAATAACTAGCCAGTGACAAAAATTCAGGAGGCTCAACTTACACAAGATGTGTTTGTATGCTCTCTAAGCAGGGATTCCTGAGATGGCTTATCTTTAAGGATTCCAGCATTAAAGAGGCAGAGGCAGGCGGATTTGTGAACACAGGGACAGCCTGGTTTACAAGTTGCAAAACATGGGGCTGGAGATGGCTCAGTGGTTAAGAGAAGTGGCTGCTCTTCCAGAGGTCCTGACTTCAACTGCCAGCAACCACAGGGTGGCTCATAACCATCTACCCTAGGATCTGATGCCCTCTTCTGGCCTGCAGGTGTACATGCAGGTAGAGTACTTATCTATGTTAATCAAGCTGTGGAATAACCTGTGCTACACTGATACCCTGATTCAAAGTAACAACAAAGTCAACAACATATAATGTGCAGGGTTTCGTTATGGTGTTTTCATAAACATATGTAATTTATTTTGTTCTTATTCATGGACCTTCCTCATTTCTCTCTGTGTTTTCTGCTCTCCTGTAATGCTGGGAACATATTTTGCACCCTCAAATGGCTTTCCCACTTACATACATCCAAACCTCCCAGTCAAGAGTTCACAGCTGTGCTCTGGATGTGAACTTTGGCCATCATTTTTCTTTCTTTCTTAAAAATATTTTTTTTAAAGATCTGAAACTGCCAGAACTGTTTTGTTTTGTTTTAGATTTACTTATTCATTATTTATACAGTATTCTGCCTGCATGTGCCTTCAGGCCAGAAGAGGGCACCAGATCTCAAGAGCCACCATGTGGCTGACTGGGAATAGAACTCAGAACCTTTGGAAGAACAGCCAGTGCTCTTAATCTCTAAGCCATCTCTCCAGCCCCTCGTCTTTCATTCCATATACTCTGTCCTCTATTCCAGCATATACATCCCAGGGGTCATGTGCGCATTCCTCAGGTCAATGCACTGGAAGCTTCCACCTTCTGTGAGGGGAAATGGTGAAGTGTCATAAAGTAAGATGAAGACCAGCATAGAATCTCTTTTGCTCTACTTCCCTAATGTCAGCTCAAACACAGCCCCTCACACCTGCCAGACAATGGTTCGGTTGTTGTGTTGTTTTTCTTTTAGAGAGGGGTCTCACTCTGTAGTTCTGGCTCTCCTGGAGCTCAGCATATATCAGGCCAACCTTGAATTCACAGAAATCCCCCTACCTTTGTGTCATGAGTGCTCAATTATGCTGGAGGACTTTAACTGAGACACTACTCAAGGGCGGCAAGGTATTGATAAGAGCCAACGCCAGAATGATTTTGAATGCTGCTTTAATCACACAAATCACACAAATATCTAAGCATTGCATAGTGTATTATACATCTCATGGGGGATACAACCTGACCGCAGGTATGGGCTCTCACATGCTGTCTCCGGTGTTACGGTGTTTCAGTGTCTTCTAGGTCCCGGAACTTCACAGTTCTTGCCGGACCTCAGGCACATCTTCTGCTGACTTGATGGGCCTTGGAGCTTCTCTGCTCCAGCCAGGCCTCAGATGTCAAGGAAGCTGCAGTTGCTCAGGAGCTGCCTTCCAGGGCCAGTCGATAAGGTGGTCCTTACAGGGCCAGCTTGTTAAAGTGGTCTGTGCTTTTCATGCAGCCGTTCGGGAATAGGCTGGTTATTAACGATCTTGCGGCTTCCTCACTTAAGAGTTTAGCCCATCGCCTCTGCATGTCAGGCTGCAGTTTTTATACACTTTTTCAGGGCATAACTGTAGCTTATCACACCTTCACACACAACAGCTGCTAATCAGCTGGCATTACCTAATTTCATTACCTAGTGCCTTAAGGGCGCTACCTTAATTTCTATACTTTATTTCAGAACATCATACACGCTGGCTATTAATCAACTGATATTTAATTTCACTACTTAATGCCTTAAAAGTAATATTTATTACTATTACTAAAAATATCTTCTAATCTAACTCTGACAGCTCTGCTGTCTTACAAACTCTCAGTGCCTTAAGGGCGTTACCTAGTCACTATTACCAAAAAAATGTCTCTCAATTTTGCTCCTGACAGCTCTGCTGTCTTACAGGTTCCTTACACTTTGTCTTTGGAGTACTGAGTACCACCATGCCTCAGTAATTGCAAACCTTTAAAGGTATAAAAATAGGTCTGGAGAGAAGGTTCAGAGGTTAAGCGCACTGGCTGCTCTTCCAGAGGTCCTGAGTTCAATTCCCAGCAACCACATGGTGGCTCCCAACCAGCTAGATCTGGTGCCCTCTTCTGGCGCACAGGTGTACATGCAGACAGAACATTGTATACATAATAAATAAATATTTTAAAAAACAAGCAAGCAAAAACAACAACAAATATTAAACACATAAGGTATTGTATTCAAGCAAAGAGGGGAAGGCAGGAGGATAGGGTCTTGGCTTCTTGAGTGGAAGGTGTTTCAGACGTGAGCTCAGCACACAGCCTTAAGGATGTAAAATGAATAATGGGAGTCAAGGCTCATAAGCACAGGAAAGTGGTGGGAGATTTCTAACCTGGAAGTTCGGAAATGTGTTAGTGCAAAGCCTTTGAGGAGTCCAAAATGAAGCTTCCAGCATTGTGGGAAAGTGGGAAGCAAGTAGAAGGAGGGAAGTCGGGAGGTCACTGGGTAAGATGACTTATATGCATGTAAATGCCACAGTAAAACCCATCAGTCTGTATACGGTTGCTCTTTTTGCAATTGTTTCAAAGATCCACTTAGATTTAGTTTTATTTTATGTATATGACTGTTTGCCTGCATGTATGGACTGTCTGTGCACAGAAGGGTTTTAATGCCCACAGAGCACAGAGGGCATTGGATACCCTGGAACCAAACCTGGATCCTACAGAACAACAGCAAGTGCTCTTAGCCACTGAGCTTTATTTCCAGCTCCTAAATCCAGACCTTTTAGAAAATAAACACACATTATGTTTTATTTATTGTTTTGTGCGTGCCTGCATGTAAGGATGCCGTGGCACACACACAGAGGTCAGACCACAACTCTACAGAGTTAGCGCCCCCCTCCTGCCTCTGAAGTTGCCGTATGACAAAGGTGCTGAGCCATCTCAAAGGTGCTCCATGATGTGTCTCTCAATCTTCAAATCCAGGTGTGGAATGCACATCTGGGGTCCCAGGTAGCTGAGAGCATGAAGGCGTTGACCAGGTACAGCGTCATGAGAACATGCCTCAAAACAGGAAGGAAAGGCTGTGTTGGTACAGTTTCTGTGCCGCATGTACTAGGCCTGTGGATCGATGCCAAGCACCCCGTAAAATTAAGTGTCTGCTAAGCCTGTCATCCCACACAGCACTGTGAGGCCTGGTGAGATGAATCCTCGCCTGAGCAATGTTGTAGTTCAGGGCAACTAGGGATCTTGGGAAATGGGAAAAATCGAGAGGATAAGAGAGGACCGGAGGAAAAAAGAAGGGCACGTTATAAGGTGTGGGACACAGGCCTGTTAGTCCAGCTCTCTTGATTACAATAATATTTTTGTCATCTGCATTGACCTGGTATTTGAGACATGTTGGATTTAAGTGTACCCCAGAACAAAGGAAAACCAAAATGAAGTCCCGCACACATGTCTACATTCTCAATACCCCAATGTGAACCAGGGATTTTGTGTCTGTGTTATCGCTCAGCCTGGTGAACGCCTGATGCACGCATTTCTGTGGATCCAACCAAATGCTAGGTAAACCCTCACCCTACTCAGCGGCATCCCCGTCCACAACCACAGAGAAATGACCCCTGTGGAATACACTTTCTCCTCTAGGTTTTGTGGATTTTCCAGAAGCTGTGATTTGTTTCTTAATCTTTTGATTTCTGATACTGGGTCTCACCACACCCAAGCCACCGATGAATTCTGAAAGTTTCCCCTTCAGCCTCCACAGTGTTGCTGTTCTTCGACATTCTGATGTGCTTTTCACCATCCGCCTCCGCAGTTCTCACAGCCAATGCTGTCTCAGAATACAGAGGAGCCAGCAGCACGCCGTGTTCTTACTCCATACCCCAGACACGTGCTTCCCTTCTTCCACACGACCTTTCTTCCCATTATATTTTTCGAGACAGGGTTTCTCTGTGTAGCCTTGGCTGTCCTGGACTGAGTGCTGGGATTAAAGGATGCTACTTTCGCAAACCTCGGTTTAGGGAGAGAGCTCTGTCTGACAGAAACTAAAGCTTGCTTAATTTGACCAAAGAATTTGGTAATGGTCTTTACTCTCCTTCTACCATCTACCTGGGATAGCTAGGCTTGCTGAGCCATCTTGTTGGTCTCCATGAGGTTTCCCGCAGGCTCGGAAATCATTGGATCGAAGCACTCTAAAGGAAAATTTTCATTTCTCTTCTTTCATTTTTCTGAGGGAAGTTTAGCCCCGGCTAAACTAGAATTTGCTACGCTGGTCAGGCTGACCTTGAACTCATAGAGGTCCACCTGCTTCTGCCTGAGTGCTGAGATGAAATCGCCATATGGGCCGATTTTAAATTCCCCTTTTTGTTGCTTTGTTTTTTCGAGGCAGGATCTCTCTGTGTAGCCCTGGCTGGCCTGAAACTCGCTCTACAGACCAGGCTGGCCTCGAACTCGGGAGAGCTGCCTGGTCATAGAAAGTAAATAATCCCACGAGGTCCTGCGAGACTGGTGCCGTGAGTCTCTGCGGGGTGCAAATGGCGGGTCACAACGGGGCGCCAACTTCGAACGCGTGACTTGCACCACAGCGCCCGCGATTCAGCTTCGTCCGGAAAGCCGCAGCTTGGCGGGAACGGGAAAGGCCACAAACAACGGAAGTGACGTAACAGCCACGCCCCCGACGGCGGCGGCGGACGGGAGGTGCACGGCCCCGGAAGTGTTTTGATTGGTTGTTTGCCTCTCAGTAAAGTGGCCGCCTAGGCTTCCGTCCCTCCTTGGGGTGAACCCCTTTCCGGAGCTCGGCGCTGATTCCGGAACAAGCGTCGGGTTCGTGAGTTCTGATTGGCCGGAGCGAGAGCGGGCCCGGGCGCTGATTGGCCCGCCCTTCGCGGGAAGAAGTTTGTGGCGCCAGTGTGAAGTAGGTGCAGCGGCGCCACGCCGGAGCGGAGGACACTTCCGAGATCTCCGTCCAGCCGTGCGGGCCGGCCATCCGAGGGCCCCTCAGGAGAGCCGCGACGAGGATGTGGAACAGTAATGGCGGGAGGCGGCGTGGGCGAGCCCCGCGCGGGAGGGCAGGGCCGGGGTCCCGGGGCCGGGGCGGCCGGCGGGGTCGCTAACGGCTGCCGTTGACCCCCAGGCGGGCTGGACAGCTTCGGCGGCTCCACCTACGGCGGAGCGGGCGGCTACACGCAGTCTCCCGGCGGCTTCGGGTCGCCCACGGCGACGCAGACCGAGAAGAAGTCGGTACGTAGGGCGGCTGCTGCGTTTCCCCGGGTCCCCCCGCGGCCTGAAGCTCCGGCCGACCCGGGGGAGGGTGGCACCCCGGAACTGGTTCGGAGATTGTCACTGACCTGCCTTGCCGCCTGTACTCTTTTGTTGTTGACTGTTTGGCAAGCGTGCTGCGGTTGGCCGGGCCCCCGCCTTCCCGGTCCCACCGCTCCAAACTATGCCTTCGCGGTTTCACTTCCCTGCCCTCGGGCCACAGTTGGGACTGCTAAACCCCTCAATAGCAGGAGTCCTCTGTGTCCAGAGCAGAGTTTTGAGTTATTTCCTGTTGATATCTTGCAGGAAGAACACTATGATCCTTAATCTGCTGGGCTTTTCTTTTGTTTTGATTTGCCTGCACATACTTCCTGTATGAGAACGAGTTTTAGGGGATTTTGTTTGCTTGAGGCAGGTTCACAACGTAGCCCTGGCTGTCCTGGAACGCAGATATCCTCCTGTGCCAGCCTCACTAGTACTGGGATTAAAGGTGTGAGCCGCCAGTCTCATCCTAACTGGGCATAGAAGGGCAAGCAGTCCTTGGATGAGGCTGCCTGAATATTTGCCCTTTATCTGTAGTGACTGTTTGTCTCCCCTCCCCCCCCCCTCTTTTTTAAGAGCTTGGCTGTACCTCTGTTGCCCAGGCTGGCTTTGAACTGACAGGGCTGGAGTGATCCTACTGCCTTTCTGCCTCAGCTTCCCTGATAGCTGGGAAACATCCAGTCTATATGGTTCTGATGTTTGAAATTAACAATAAATGTTCCTGGGATCCCCAAAAGCATGTTTTGTTCTATAATATATCAGGACAAGGTCTGTTGTTTACATTAGTACTTCTGCTAAGGAAAAAAACAAATGAGTTGAAGGCATGTCTTTTGTAAGGTTTTCACTGTCCAGCTGTGGGCAGCCTGGAACTTTTACTCTGTGTAGACCATGAATTTGTGGTGATCCTACTGCCTCTCTCTCTGGACGGACTTTTTCTTTGTGAACCCACAGTATGATATAAACATCTACTCACCTCACGGGGAGGTCTTGGATCAGAGCAGTGTGCTATCTGCCATGTGTTGTGGCACGTACTTGCTCCTAGCACTCAGGAGGCAGGTGAATCAATTGCAGTTTTCCTGGCCTTGTTTTCTGTCTTTCTGAAGAAAGGAGAATTTGGTTTTGAAAATTCAGTGTTGTGGTGCATCCAGAGTGCTTGGCATATAGCGAATATTAGATGAATGGTTGTTACTCTCTTGTTGACTTTATGCACTGTCCTTTTCAGAGAGTGCGTGCCCAGCACATTGTGCCCTGTACCATATCTCAGCTGCTTTCTGCTACTCTGACTGATGAAGTGTTCAAAATTGGGAATGTTGAGATTTCACAGGTATGTGAGATTTTGTGGAAGAACACTTAACAGGTTGGGAAAGTGGCTGTGCGGGCATGAAGACCAGAGCTTAGATCATAGTATTCGTGTCGGAAGCCGGGCTTGATTACCCTTGCCTGTAACAGCCACACTGTGGGGGCAGAGACAGGAGGCTCCTCGGAGGCTCCTGTCTCCAGGTCCAGTGAGACCCTGTGTCCAGGGGACAGGGCCGGTAGTGCTGGACTGGACACACACTGTCCTCCAGCCTCTGTGAGGGCTGCACAGCTGTCTGGACACCCTAAAATATCCTCTGACCTCCGGATCATGGCACATGTACACATAAAAGTAATGACTGTATTTCTGAAAAATTAAAGTATATGAAGATGTTCTTCCCTTGGAACCTCTCTTGCTCTCGGGAGTTGTTTTTTTTCCGTTTTTGTTAATGAATCTGTTTGCTCTGCTCAGATAAATAAACCAATAAAAATAGGTACATTTTGGCCTGGGCTTGGTAGCTCATACCCATAGTCTCTGTGTCCAGGAGGTCACAGCGTGCATGATTACCATAAGACCAGTTGGGCCCATGAAACAAGTTCTGAGCCCATCAGAGCTGCATAGCAAGATTCTTACCTCGAAAAAATTTTATGTGAATTTTGTACATGTGTATATCTTGCTTTCATTTCCAGGGAAATCAGACCTTTTTGTTTATTTCCTTTTTCTAATCTAGGTCACTATTGTGGGAATCATCAGACATGCAGAGAAAGCTCCAACCAATATTGTTTACCAAATTGACGACATGACTGCAGCACCCATGGATGTTCGGCAGTGGGTTGACACAGACGTAAGAGTCTTCTGGAGCGAGCGGGGATTGCGTTGGGGCTTTGCTGAGGATACATAAGCAAGATACCGAACATAAAAACCTGAAAAGCCACAGTGTAATAGATTTGATCGCATAAAAATTTGAAACTAGTATTTTATCCCCTAAACAGTATTTTATACTTTGTAAGATTAAAAGGCAAGTGACAGAGTAGAAAGTAAATTCTATGAGAAAGAATTTTCTCTTGGTCACCACTATCCCCAAATCCCAGGATAGAGCCTATCACACAGTGGGCTTTTAATAGATAATGTCTACGTGAATGAGAAGCTTGCAGGACATAGTCAAACACGTCAGTAAAAAGCTCTGCGAGGAGAAAACAAGTGACTACACCTTAGAGAAATTGACAAAGAAAGATGTAAAAGACCAGATTAAAATGGCAGCAGCGATTCAGGTCAGACTTAGTAAGCATTGAAGATGAATGAGTTTCTAATTTCTGTGAGAGTAGCACCTGACCCGGTGCTTGTGATATCTGGAAGACAACCATTTGTTGACTTGTTATTTTTTAAAATAAAGAAATGGCTACTGTACACCCCTGAGAGTATGAGTAGGAACAAATTCTGGTGTGCTTCCCCAAAATTCATCATTTCTGAAATCATCAGTTTAAAAGTACTGATGGGCTGGAGAGAGGACTGGCTGTTCAGAGGCGCGGGTTCAATTCCCGGCACCTGCACGGCAGCTCACAGCTGTCTGTAACTCTACTTCTAGGGGAGCCATCACCTTCACATATACATACAGGCAAAACATCGATATACATAAAGATAAATAAATATATATATATTTTTAACGATAGGCCTTGCTGGGCAGCCCTCAGAAGGCAGAGGCATGTGGAGCTCTGATTTCAAGGCCAGGTTGATCTTGCAGAGTGAGTCCCAGAACCACCAGGGCTATACAAGAAAAGAGAAAGGTTGACACACAAATCCACTCCAGGGATTTACGTTGAGGAAACAAAGATAACTACTAAGGTTTAGTTTAAGGGTATTTTTTGACCGGGCAGGCTGGAGGAATAATTCAGCTGTTAAGAGCATTGGTTGCTCTTCTAGGGGACCTGAATTCCAATACCCACCATCCACCTGGCAGCTCACAGCTGTCTGTAACTTCAGTTCTAATGGATGCGAATCTTATGGCTTCCATGGGCACCAAGAACACAACTGGTACACAGACATGCTCATATACCCTTAACTCATTAAATGAACGGAGAAAGAAGTAGTGACCAGGGGCCAAGAAGATGGCTCAGTAGGTAAACTAATGGCACTTAGTGCCAAGCCACGTAATAGGAGAAACAATCTGTCTTCTGACTTCCATATACCCATGAAGGCATATACGTGCACACACAAATGTAGGGGGGGAATGATTAAAGACTGTTGACCAACCTGTTGTGGTTGGCTCCTGTCTGTTATACTGCAGTCAAGCAGCAGAGAACTGAGCCGTGAGCTCTCAGATTCAGGCTCAGAAGCCTTATCCATTGAGCTATCCAAGCCACCATATACTGAACTCAAGAAGCTTAGATCAGAAGGCTCTTGCTGTAAGTTCCAGACCATCCTGAGTTAGATAGTTCCAGGACACCTGGAATGCATTTAGAAGTCTCTCAGTCTCTCCCTTTCAAAGGCATACTTTTTAAAAAGGCAAACAAACTAACAGTAACAAAATAACCAGGAGTCCTATCTCCCTTGCTAAATAATTTTGCGTGGTGGCACAGGCCTGTAAATCCAGTGCTTAGTAGATAGAGGCAAGAAGATCAGACGTTCAAAGTACTCCTTGGCTATGTATTAAATTCGAGATGAGCCTGTGTTACATGAAGCCCTATCAAAGAAATAAAACAGTGTGTGTGTTTCTGTTGTATCTGTTAGGATGCCAGTGGCGAAAACACTGTGGTCCCTCCAGAAACGTACGTGAAAGTGGCTGGCCACCTCCGGTCTTTCCAGGTAAAATCAAGTACAGTGGCAGCTGCAGAGCTGGGGGGTGGCTTAGTTTGGATCCTTGTAACCAAAGTTAGCCCTCTGACATATATGGTACATGTGCCCACATTCACATGCTCATTTTTTTTATTGCATTTTTTCCATACTGAAAAATATAACCAAGGAAACAGCCTTGCCCAGAAAGTGAATTGACTGTCTTTATCTTTTACTTGCATTTTCCTCTTACTAGAACAAAAAGAGCTTGGTAGCCTTTAAAATCATCCCTCTGGAAGATATGAACGAGTTCACCGCACATATTCTGGAAGTGGTCAATTCACACATGATGCTCAGCAAAGCCCACAACCAGGTGAGTGGCTGCGATCAGCTTTTAAAGATTTGTATTTATTGGCATGTGTTTGTGTAATGCATGTATTGGGTGAGGGTACCATTAAAGGTCAGAAGACAGCATGGGGTTCCCTGGAGGTGGGATTACAAACAGTTGTGTGCCACCTGCCATGCATGCTGGGCACCAAATTTGGGTCCTGTGGAAGAGCTGAAGGGCTCTAACTGAGCTATTTCCAGCCATCACTTAGGTCTTCAAATCATTTTCTTCCTGAGCTTTGCAGTTGTGTTTTAGTCCAAGTGAAACACTTGTGTTTCTCAAGAGTTTTGAGTTCTTTCTCACCCAGTACCAAGATGGCTGAATGAAAATTCCCAAGCCAGACAACATTTTGCTTCCAGCTGTACATTATAGAGGTAGCTCAACAATGGACATTTAGTGAATGTTTGTTGACTGATGATATGCTAATGGGATAGTTTCTCCTGTGTTTCTACACTGCTTTAAACCTTAATGGGTATCTGCTCCTCTGCCATTCAGTACAGTAGACACAACATTCACACTTCATCAGCCATTGTGCAAAGATGAATGGTACTGAGGCGGCACAGTTGAGTAAGTGGGAATCAAGAGACTGGTGTGAGGAGGCCTGGAAGGGGACACATTTGAGGGGAGTGGTCATCATCTGCTGCTGAGAGGTCAGGGGTTGTGCAGACTTGAGCAGCTGACTGAGAAGTCATTGACTGTAGTAGAACTCAATTTAGAGGTGTATTTGAGATAATCCAGATCATGGTGGGCAGGGAAAGGAGTGACTGAAAAAGATGGAGCATCTGTGCCCCCTCTTCATAGTGTTGCAGATTGAACTCACGACCTCATCTATGCTACCCATGCCTTTTGGAGATCTGTACCTGCAGGCAAGCCTATGCCTTTTTCTCTCCTAGAGTCCCAAGGACCATTATATGTGCACATAAAATCACAGTGCCAGAGCATCCTTTTCAGGGGGCAGGAAATATGTGCTTCAGGGGGTTATATTACGTTCCTCAGAAATTTTCACTGGTGTGGCTTTCCTAAAGAACAATTACTAGGAATACTGATTAAGTTGTTTCTTGCTGTTTACTAGCAAGTTGTTTGAAGTAGGCTTGACTTGGTCGCTTTTCTAATGTTCTAAACTTGTTCTTAACTCACTCAGGCCTCTGCAGGGAGACCATCTATCAGCAGCTCAGGAATGGGTGAGCCAGGAAACTACAGCAGGAATAACTTCATGCCCACAAATGGCCTCAATGTGGTCCAAAACCAGGTAAGCTGCCTGTTTCTGCAAGTGCTCCTCCTGAGCCATCTTTCCAGCCCCTCCTTTTGCTTACAAAGTTCTCATAAGTAAACTGATCCAGAGTGGTTGCTAAAGTCTTTATAATTTAAACTGTCAGGTGCTGAATTTGATCAAGGCTTGCCCAAGACCAGAAGGATTAAACTTTCAGGATCTCAGGAGCCAGCTCCAGCACATGCCTATTGCCTCAGTCAAGTAAGTGGCCTAGAGGTCTAGACTAAAGCAGTCTAGCCACAGTCTCCTGATAGTGAGCAGTGAGTGTAAAGGGGAAAGCTGGATCTGGGTTTGGTAGTTTTTGTTTGTAATCTCAGCACTTGAAAGGTAAAAGCAGGAGGAGGATCAGGAGTTGAGACCCACCCAAGAGGAAAAAGTTGTTAAGTGCAGCCCACTGAGAGGGAAGCTGACCAGCTGTGAAGACATTTCAAAAGCACTCAGAGGCTGCGCTCTTGCTCCATTTGCTGACCTGTCGAGGATCTGAAGGCATGGGGCCTTCTTAGATCTATTATGTGATTCTGTTTTGGGCAGCAGACTCCTGATTTCATTGCAGTGAACTGAGATGAACTGTATAAGTAGCTGGTACTCATGATACTGTAACTCAAGGCCAGTCTGGAACAGCAAGTTCCAGAACCACTCTGACTATATAGAGAGACTGTGTCTCAAACAAAACAAAAAACATTCAGTAATTGTAGGCCTAGATAGAAAAGAAATGCCCAGATCAACTTCTCATTCTTGTGCTATAAAATGACGGTAGATAATACACATTTCCCTGGTGGTGAGGTACATAATGACTGGGTGAATTCAAGCTTTTACTAAACATGTTACTGTCTCTCGGGACCTAGGATTTGAAGGAGTCACACTTTCCCTTCCTGCTGCTCTGCTGCCCACAAGCAGAGCAAAAAGCATTTCAGGATGTGATTCTGGGGCCTGAATCTAGGGAAGGGAGACTTAGGATTCCTGTATACAGTAGGGATTTCGTGTGCAGGTTGACTGGCTTCAGGTTCTTATATCCTTGGTTTGTTTGTTTGAGACAGGGTTTCTCTCTGTGGCTTTGTCTGTCCTGGAACTGTTTGTTACTAGGCTGGCCTTGAACTCAGAGAAATCCACCTGCCTCTGCTTCCTGTGTGCTGGGATTACAGGCATGTGCTACCGGCCTGGCTTAGTAAGGCCCTGTTCTTTTGAAATTAGAGGTCAGGATCCAAGGCAGTCCTGGTAGCCCTGGTCTGCATGAATAGCGCAATCCTTTTGGCATTTCTCTGTTAGGGACTTCCATTAATAAAATGACTGAAGCATTCACGGCTAGGATAAGAAGTGCAGATGTTTGCTTGCCTGGGTGTATTTAAAAGGCACTGGCTTTAACATGGGACGCCCCACCTCCTCCTCCCCTTTCTTTCCCCTCTAGGCAAGCAGTGGATTTTCTGTGCAACGAGGGACATATTTATTCTACTGTGGATGATGATCACTTTAAGTCTACAGATGCAGAGTAACTGGATCTCGTTGGGTCCTGCAACTTCCAGTTGGACCTGTGTGCATCACCTGTCGTCTCCAGCTCTGCAGGTTTTGGCCAGTGGCTTCTAGGACAGAAGTTTCATGTAGAATATCACAGCTGAATCCTCTTGAAACTCACTGCTCTTGTTTTGTTGTTTAGAGGTTCAAAAGGAGATAGACAGTTGAGAAGGAAGTAAACCAGGGTGGGATTTCGGAACAGAGATTCCGGGAAGTTAGTCAGGGGCTCCAAGTTGGATGGTCGGAGTAAGAGCGGAGCACCACCAAGAGAGCAGGGCAGAGCTGCCATGCGCTCCCTGCTGAGGTGGTGGACAACATTAACCCACTGCCTTCGGCCTGTTTTCTTTCCCATTCTGGGTCTGTGGTGTTACTTTTGAAACTGCACTTTTCCTTCCCCTTGTCTTGCTTGCAGCTGAGAGTAGGTTTGAGTGAGCATGAGGTTCTGGTGTGGTGGCCTCACAGGGCAAAGAGGAAGAAATGTTACCGCGTTGTTTGTAATATAGATGTCCATATGTTTAATAAAGCATTGTACAATTGTAGTAGCTTCTGAGATGGTCTTGGTTTTATTTTTCACATTGTGTGAATGTGTGGAGGTCAGGACAACTTGCTGGAGGCTGGTTTCTCTTTCTACGGTGTACAGTCAGTCATCTTTCATAATGTGTATTCCAGGGATCTAACCCAGGTCATCAGGCTTAGCTTATTTCCTTCAGGGGTTTGTTGTAATTGTCCAGAGCATGTGGCATTGCCATAAGGATTATGAATGGACCTCGGGCTCGGGTTATAGCTCACAGTAGTGGAGTGTTTGTCTGCCATCCACAAGGCTGGTTCAGGTACCAGCCTACATACCAGGTACAGGCCTGTAATCCCGGCCCTTGGGGAAACAGAGAAGTCCAGGACAGCTAAGGCTACACAGAGAAACCGTATCTTGAGAAATCAAAAAGAATGGGCCTTTAATGTTGGTGCTGACAGTGTGTGATCCTACAGCTGAGTTGGCTGTCTACCCAGAGACTTCACAGATGCTGCTCTTGTAAAGGAAATAAGCTCACAGGTGTCAAAGGTAGATGTGAATGAATGAATGAAAACTAACTTGGGGTTAAAGTTCATAATGTGGAACATGCAAATAACAGCTTGCCTCTAAATGAGCCAGTTGCTCTGATTGCTGTTTTTAAACATCTGGCTATTTGCTAGACAGAGTAGCTCCCTCTGAGGAACCACCTATAGGTGAGGTTCTGCTAACCAGTTACATTATTAGTTAAGTATCCATTCTTAGACAAAGGAAATGGCTGAGAACAAGAAAAAAACATGTTCCAGTATGGGTTCCATGACAGGGCACTTGCACAGGTTCCTGATTTCCTCTAGTTACCAGGTAAGCAAAACTGTGGCTCTAGGTAAAAGTCTTCATAAAATTCAAATAACTTGTTTCAGGAATCAAGAGGCAGGTGGATTTTTGAGTTCTGAGGCCAACCTGGTCTACACACCAGGTTCTAGGCAGCCAGGACTACATAGTGAGACCTTGTCTCCAAAAAGAGGGCAGGGAGACCTAGAGAGATGGCTCGGGGCTTATGAGTACCTGCTGCCTCTTCTGATGGCCTGAGTTCAGCATCCATGTCAGGCAGCTCACAACTGTAACTCCAGTTCTAGGGGAACCAATGCCCCTGGCCTCCTGGCACCTGCATTTGCTTGCACACCTACACAAGTTGCTAATGCCTATTGGATACCAAACCTGTTGGTTAGGTACTAGCAATAGGAGAGATTAGCATCAGGAGGCTTGGACCAGACTCCCTTGACTCCTTGTCCTGGCTCTCAGGGATCACACAGTTCCTGCCCACTGGGAGGCTGGGGCTGAGCGCAGGCAAGAGTGGTGTGCACTCCAGTCCCTGGAACTGCTGCTCTGCACAGGCAGAAGAGCTTGTGTTTCGGCGTCCAGGACAAGGAGCTCAGCACATTGGAACACTAATATGACCCATGCTCTTAGAAACTCAGTGTCCCCTGACTGTTCAACTTGCACTGCAGGTGGAAAATGGAGCATCAAGAAAAATAAAGCTTAACTAGAGAAAGGGCAAGATTTAGTGTTAGTATTTAGTGTGAATTAATGGCTTTGTTGCTTTAATGCAGTTGATTTCATAAACCTAAAAGGAAGAAGACAATGTTGCTAGGAGAAACTTCACATTGGTAAAATGTTTGCACACTATTTTGTTTAGCGATGTTTACAGAAGTTTACCCTATTAATAAGCCTAGCATTATAAAGCATGCAATAGAAATGGGCCAGGTGAAGTGACACACCTGTGATCCCTGCACTAGGCAGGCAGAGGCTAGCAGATCTCTGGAGTTTGAAGCCAGCCTAGTCTACATAGCACGTTCCAAGTCAACCAAGGCCACACAGTGAGACATGGCCTCAAAACAAAATGTGCTGACACCTATTTTCTGTTCCCTCACTCACTGGTGTGCATTCATCACTTGGAAGGCCACTGCTCAAGAGGGATCCCCAGCCCCACTGTAAGTAACATCCTTCCCGCACCCAGCGTGTTCCAGAGAACGTCAGCTGCAGTTGTTGAACATACTGTGTGTGCGTGTGGTGTGAGCTGCTTGAGGACACAGAATGGGTGCGTACAGCCAGAGGTTAACATGGGTATCTCCCTCAAACGTGTAGGGTTGAAATAAGGTCCCTCACTATTTCAGCTAGACCAGCCGCCCAGAGAGCCCCTGGGATCTGCCTGCCTCTGGCCCCATCTCCCAGGGGTATACCAGGCCTGGCTTTTATGTAGGTGCTGTGGATCCAAACTCAGCTGCTTCCTTTTAGCTAAGAAACACCGAGCTAAGAAACTGCTGCCTTTCCCTACCCTGAAGCATCTGATCACTCACAAATCCTTTGTTATTTGTTATGTATCTGAGCACTTTGCCTATGTGCATATGTACCAGGCTCATGCTGAGGCCACAGAAGCCAGAAGAGCCTCAGAATCCCAGGAACTGGATGACAGCTGTGTGCAGCAGGGCGGGTGCGGCCCTGGGCCCTGGTAATCACTCAACCATCTCTCCAGCCCCGCAAACTGTCATAGGAGCAGCAAAGTGCTCTTAACCACGGAACCATTTCTCCATTCCCTCCATCTCTGTAACTTAGCTGTCTTAGTTCCACTAACAGATTTTGAGAACTAAGTCCTACCTGAGATTTTGTTCTTGGAGGCAAATTTCCACATTTATTCATACAAGCCCATCTACCGGGTACTGGCCACGAGCTGGGTTCTACCAACATGAGGGTTCTGTCTGTCTCCAGGTACAGAGCCTGGACTGCACAAGTGGCGAACACTTGGGCAACAAGGACTGAGTCCCCTTCACTGACAGGCAGGTGACAGCGAAGCTAGTAACCTTTGATTCTTTGAGCCCGAGGTGACCAGCACCTAATGGCTTCTCTGGACAGCAAAGCTTCAAGGCCGAGGGTGTCACATGCAACCTTCTGGGACCAAGCAGAGGCAAGGAACCAAAGAGGCAGGAATAGTGTTGGTTCTGTGCCCATCTGAGTCTCAAGTTGCTTGAGGTGAGGCTTTGCCCTACGTCCCCCAATGGTTAGCTAGCACCCCAATCCCCTGTGTGGCAGGAGCAGGGAAGTGTGGCTTCCCCAGGACCTAGATGCTTTTCTGAAAGTGCTCAGATTTCTTCATAGTCGTGGTCATCTATGTCTGAGTCAGGCAGGACATGTGACTCGGTGGTAGGGTATTTGCCAAGCGTGCTCGAGGATTTGGGTTTCATGTCCAACACTGAAGAAGAAAAGAAAGTCTAGGTCATTCAGAATCTCTGTCTTTGGGAAAGTTCTTTCCCAACTTCAGTTTCGTGCCCTGAACAGGGGAGGGCCTGTCGTCACTCTACGGCCCAGAAACCACCATTCAGTTTCCTTGAACACTGCAGCCATTTTATTGCCCTGTTTCTCATAGGAGGACATGGTATCTGGTACAGGACTCATTTCATCACTAGGGTCTGGAGTCCAAGAAAAAAAAACAACTAGAGACCTCTCCATCTGACCCACTCCATACAAGCTTGGCTTTCAAACTAGGACCACAACAGAGTCCCATGGACAGAGCCAGCAAGGGTGGGAGATGGCCTTTGGGTCAGACTCACCTGAATTCCGTGGCTGGGGACTGGATTTGAGGTCTTTCTTGTGGGTGAAGATCTTGCTGTACAGGTTGGATTTGTTTTGGGGAAGGTCTTCCAAGGTCTTCACCTTGAGTTCAGGCTGTGGACACGACAGCTTCTCTCTTATAACTTGAGGCTGAACGGGAAAACAAACAAACAAACCAGAACTCAGTAAAGGGACAAGAATCAGCTGCTGAGCCCACGAGATGGGAGTTTCCCTTGCCATCTGCTTTTCTGGGTCAGGCTTCTCATGGGCAGGAGTCCCTCCTGGGACTGAAACTATTTTTAACTTTCACTGCCACAAGACTACACGATAATAAATTCAGGCCTCCTGAGGTCCCCAAACAGTATGCCGGTTGAGTCCACAAGCCTACTTCGGGTAGCTCACCCTGTCCCACGTGCAGTCAGGCCTGATTTCAAACACAGCCCCGCCATCCATCTTCCTGGCTGTGTGAGCCCAGCTGTTAACTCAGCTGTAAGGAGAATGCTGGTTGTGTGTGTGTGTGTGTGTGTGTGTGTGTGCATCTCTGCATGTGTAGGAGTGTGTGTGTATGGGCCGGGTGCCTATGTGTGTGGGAAGGGAATGCGTGCTGTGAGCGTAGTGGGGGTCAGCCATCAAGTTGCCATGCTATAGACAAACAGGAAGTAGCTAAGGAAGGGGCTGTGGGTGAAGGCTTCTCCTGTGTAGCACTCAGACAGACAGATACTTAAAGGGGGGGTAAGCCTGCGTAGTGGAAGTTTTGGGTTCTTTGTATACTCAGCTATGTTATGTAAATATGTTTTTGTTTTAATCCTAAGTGTGGGGTTTTAGTTGGGCTACAGTTTATCCACGCATGTTAATTGTCTTGTGAGGAGCTTTGCCAGCTGGTAACGGCCTGCCACGTGCAGCACGGAGAGGGGAGTGGTCTACGGCCTGGAGAGTATAAATATGAGACTAGAGACAGCAAAGATGTGTCATGGAGCAGTTTGGGGAGATCAGAGACGGTGTGGCAGTTTGGAGCAAATAGATGGAGAGAAATGCTTTGGGGCACAGCAGTGTGGGGGAGCCTGCTGGCTGTGTCTACTGTTATGGAGATTGGTATAGAGTCCTAAAAGAACTCCCTGACCCTAACTAGTCAAGAGAAGTAAAGGGGTCTGGGCCCCCTCTTCCCTCTAACCTTTTCTCTCTCCTACTTTAAGGTTGGGTTAAAAAAAAAAAAAGCTTGGGTTGTTGGTAGAAGGGAGTTGGAGGCTTAAACACCACAAATAAAGCAGAGTTTTTGAAAGGAACACCACCAGTGCTTCCTGCTACAAGCCTGAGCCCCGATCCCCACTCTCCCATCCCTGATTCCCCTTGGCTCATTCAGCAGTGCCCACCAGCCTTGGAGAGGTGGAGTTTCTGCTCTCCGCACCCCACCCCCACCCCATATCCTTCCCAACTCTGTTTTTAGGCAGAGAGACTACATGTCTCCTGGAAACTGACATGTCTCCAAGCCAGACATAGCAATGAGATAACAAAAGCAGGCTAGCTCTGCCCAGGGGTCAGGGCCTCACGTCTCCCTGAGCCTGAAGGAGGGATAATGGTGCTGGCCATGGGTCTGATAAGGTGCGACAGGCCAAACCAGAGCGTTTCTGTGGATGGAGTGGGGAACACAAAGTGACAGTAGGAGGTGGCCCAGGAATGCCAGACTGGAGTCAACCCATGAAAGACCCTGATGCCATGTGGAGCCACTGAAGGCTTTAACACAGTGTCCGGCAGACGGCCAGAGAAGGATGCGGGGGGCTATGCTGGCTGGGTTTAACTGTCAGCTTGACGCAAACATAGAATTACCTAGGAAGAGAGTCTTAATGAGAAACTATCTAAGTCAGGTAGGTCTATAGGGGACTGTCTCGGCTGCCAACCACTATGGGACAACCATGTGGATGACACCATTGCCCTTGCTGCACTGTGAACTGTGTCAAAGTAAGAAAGTCAGCAGGAAAGCCCGCAGGCGCCATCCTCACACCCTCTGTCGGCCCTGGAGGAGCTGTGGCCTGCCGACTCAAGCCCCTGACTCCATGACTTCCCTGCAGTGAATGATGGTAACCCGGAATTGTGAACGAAAATCCTCGCTCCTCCAGGTTGCTTATGGCTCATTTCTATCACAGCAGCACCGAGGACAGGAGGCCATCCTAAGAGCCGTGGGGGAGAACTGAAAAAGGTTGCGTGAGAGCAGATGCCAGCCTGCTTAGAGGTGGAGTCAGAGTGTCCACGCTCAGGTTCAAGCCTTCCCTTTAGTAACTGACTGCGGGAGACTGCTAGAGTCTCGGTCTTCATTTTCTCATTCTCAATCGTAAGACACTGGTAACTACACGAACTTTAAGATCATGAGGCCCAAGCGGGAATAATTGGTGCAAAGAGCAGAACTTAATGAGCTGCACCTGAAAGAGAGGGTCATGGCCAAAAGCAAGGGGAGGAGCCAGGGTGAGCCCAGAAGGTGACCCCTCCTGCCCATGATGTCTGTCCATACCTTCTCATTGTCCTCCATGTGGCTCTGCTTCCGCTCGCGGACACCGTGGCTCTTTGGGGGCCTGGGTGGTGGGGCTTGGCTGGTAGAGGCTGGCAGCTTCCGGAGACTGTAGTAAAAGGATTCTGACAGTTCCCCCACTGTTAGGACAGAGCGCGGCCTGTCTGCCTGGCCTGGCTGCCCCTTAACCTCCACCACTGTCAGGTCCAGCCAGCGGGGAGGAATCTCAAAGCACACTTCTGGCTGGGAGTCCAGGCCTACCACCAAAAAGGGTTCTGAGAGCTTCTCCTCCAGCCGAAGGCCAGGGAAGGAGACCAGAGGGTCAGTGGGGTGATGGGTATCCTTGGCCACCACCTTAACCTCACAGGGCAGGGAGAACTGCGCAGTGAGATCCGCTAAGCTATAGCGTCGGCCATCATTCATCTCCTCCACAAAGCCACCCGAGAGGTAGAGGGGTAGCAGAATCTCTTCTTTGTCCTCCACCTCCTCCTCTTCCTTCGATTCTTCCTCTTCCTCCCGGGCCTGCTCACTCAACCGCTGGCATACCAAGACTTCTATATCCTGGCCCTGGGACCCACAGGCCTGGCCTGACCTCAGCACCTCCAGCCGATCACCCACGCTCAGGAAAGAAAACCCAGGATTCTCTTCTTCATTCCCGTCACAGTCTTTTGTGGCCACCACCCGGAGGGGCCTGCCCGGCTGGAGAACACCCAAAAGGTCATAGGCCGTGAGGAACTCCCTCGGCCTCCGCCTGAGCTTGCCCTGGTAGGCCCCAGAGAGTATGAAGTATCTGTGCGCCCTCCGGCTCTTGCTTGAGGCCACCACTTGCCAGCGGGGTGAGGCTGGGCCGTAGATGCAGAGCCTCTGGCCTTTGTGTAGGGAGCCCATCCACGGGCTGAGGAAGATGGGTGGGCCTTCAGGAACCTGCAGGATCTCCACAGACAGAGGGAAGGGGCCTCCCTGGGCCAGGATCTCGCTCAGCAGCAGCGGCTGGATGAAGTGGGTGTGCTGGGAGGAGGCAGTGACATCCTCTACTTCCACCTCCAAGGTGGACGGGATCTTGACAAGGGTGCTGCGCACTGCAGGGAGAAGGGCGGCTCAGAGGCCTGCACACACCAGCCAGCGGCGGCCCCCACCCAGCTCTGACTCCCGGTTCATCTTTCCTTTCCCGCCACACTAGATTTTTAACCCAGTGTTTATTCAATTTATTTTTTTTATTATTTGTAAATTTTAATTTGTTGATTTGATTTTAGATTTGTTTTAATTAGCGTGAACTATGTATAGGCATGTCTTTGTGACCGTGCGTATGTGCGTGTGACCACAGAGGACCAGGTTGCTGGATCCTGCAGGGGCTGAGTTACAGGAACTTATGAGCCGCCTGATACAACTCCAGTTCCAGAGGGATCCGATGCCCTCTTCTGGCCTCCACAGGCACCAGGCATGCGGCACAGATGCACGTGCAGCAAAAACACCCATTAGATAAAAATCATTCTAAAAAACTCCTTATTAAAATAAAAATACAACCCACGGGCCAGGCATGGTAGCGCACCATTACACAAGAGCTTGGGAGAGGGAAGCAGAATGGTCAGGAGTTCGAGGCCAGCCAGGCTGCATGAGATGCTCTCTCAAAACAAACAAACAAAACAAACAAAAAACCCCACCAAAACACAGGGCTGGAGAGATGGCTCAGGGGTTAAAGGCACTGGCTGCTCTTCCAAAGGGACCCAGGTTCAATTACCCAGCAGCCACATGGCAGCTCACAACTGTCTGTGACTCCTGTTCCCGGGGATCCAACTCCCTCACACAGACACACATGCAGGCAAAACACCAAAGCACATAAAAGAAAATAAATAAACAAGAAAACAAAAGAACATGCTAATGAGTCCAAAGAGGAGATCATAGTATTGCAGAAGGGTAACACAAGGGGTGTGCTATGTTTGAGGGAAATGCTGACGCCAGGATGGAGAAGGTGACCAAGTTAGGGATGCTGCGAATCCTGGCAGAGAAAATGCCTATGGTGGGAAAACAAGACAGACCTCAAGTTTGCCTTTACGCCTTTTCAAGAGTGAGCTGGAGGACATGAACAAAACAAAATCTACTTTATCATCCATGAGCGTGCATCTCTTTAAAAAGGGATAACTAATTTCAAAGGCATCTTTTCTTAAACCAGGTGTGGTGTCACATTCATCTACTCCAGCATTTGACTTGGGAGGGTAGCAGCAGGAAGATCAGGAGTTGGAGAGCAGCCCAGGCTACCTGAGGCCCTGAGGCCCTGTCGTGGATAGGGGGGAGGGAGGATGCATTTAACATCTTTTTTTGTTTCATTTCTTTTTGGCAGTGCTGGGGATCAAGGGCTAGCAGAGCAAACACTACCACTGAACCAGACTGCAACCTTTTTGTCTGTTTATTTTTGTTTTTGTAACAGGGGTTTCTCTGTGTAGCCCTGGCTGTCCTGAACTCACTTTGTAGACCAGGCTGGCCTCAAACTCACAGAGATCCACCTGTCTCTGCCTCCCGAGTGCTGGGTTTAAGGCATGTGCTGCTCCTGCCTGGCCCCTTTCCCCTTTACTAGTTTTACTTTTTTTTTTAAAGCTTTTTGTTTTTATACTCATTCATGTGTGTGTGTGTGTGTCTATCTATCCAGCTATACATGTAAGCTATACATGTGTAGGTGGGTGTTCATGCCATGGTGTGAGTGTGGAGGCCAAAGGACAATTTGCAGAAGTCAGTTCTCTCTTCCACCATGTGGGTCCCAGGCAAGAAACTTGGGTTTGCTGATGGCAGTGCCTTTATTTGCTGAGTCATTTTACTCTCCCACCCTGCTTCTCAAAAAAAAAAAAAAAATATATATATATATATACACACACACACACAAATAAATATACATATATATATATTTGCATGTGTGTGTGCACATGCCAAAGGGAACATGGAGGTCAGGGGACAATATTCACAGCATGTGCTTTTATGCACGGCACTACCTTGCTGTCCCCCTCTCCCCAATTAATTAATTAATTGTGTTTTTCAGTTTGGAGGCGGCATCTATGTGGCCCTGGCTGTTGTGGAAACTAACCTTGGTAAAGTGTGGGGACCTTAGGTGTGTTTATCCCATTTCCCTAACTCTTTTTATACCGTATTTCCTGTTTTGTTGGAAATCTGTCCTCTGTTCCATTGCAGACACCAGGTAGGCAGGCCAGAGCCTGCGGACCAGGCACAGGGTCGGGGAGATGCCCAAACAGTGCGGTTCCCAGCCACTCCCTCTCGCCTGCCCAGGTAACTCACTGTGCATGATGGCTTGGAGCACATACTGGGGCTTCAGGATCATGGATTGCCAGGGTAGGTCTGGGCAGGTGAACTTAAAGTCCTTCATAACAGGGTCCTGCAGGATTTGGAGCAGGGTTTGGGGGCCACCGGGCTTCCATCTCCAGAAAGGCCCCTTCTGGGAAAGGGGCAAATGAAGGGTGATGTTTTGGGTCTTTGATTCCTGGACACAGCGGGCACAGTGGGTCCCGTGCTGCATTTCCACAGCCTCGAGCCGCAGGGCCTGGCCCTCTCGCACCACAGAGGCCTCTGTGACAATTCTTTGAGTTGACCTGAAGAAAATGGGCCACTGTGTAGGCTGGGGCATGGCAGAGATGAGATCCTCCAGGGTTGTGTAGCTGTGCAGGCTGCTGAGTGGGCTGAAGAGACCTGTAGGATTCCGCAGAAGGAAGAAGAATGCGGCGGGTTCGGCCTTTGCTGAGCCAGGCTCTGCTGAGGCCCTGCAAAGTCGGCCTCTCCAGCCCGAGGTAGCACCTCGTCTCTTTCTCCTAAATTAAAGCCCCAGGAGCTGCTGGCCCAGGTGCCCTCTGACACCCACCCCTCAGTGGGTCTGCCAAGACTAATAGACTTCCTTCCTGCCACTCCTGAATCCTCCAGACATTCTGCCACCAATTGCCCAAATTCTGGAAACAATGGTTTCCTATCCCAGAAGTCACCACCCGAATCTAATCATGGAAATATCACAATACCTGGACTGAATGACACCCTCCAGCAATACAAGTCTGGGACTAAAGCTATAGATATAGTTCTGGGATAGACTGTTTGCTTAGCATGTGAGAGGCCCTGGCTAGACCCCAGTTGGGGGGAAAAAGTGTTAATCTGTATTCTTAAAAAAAAGTCCACCACCACCACCACCACCGCAGGGCACGGTGGCACACACCTGTAATCCCAGCACTCAAGGAGGCAGAAGCAGGTGAATCATTCTGAGTTTGAGGCCAGCCTGGTCTACAAATCAAGTCCAGGACAGCCAAGGCTACACATCGGCACTCTGTCTTGAAACCCCAAAAATAATAATAATAAAATAAAAAAGTCCATTCAAAGACAAAGAAAGCCTAAGGCCACATTCCAGCCTGAAACAGACTAAGGACAAGAAAGCAGAATAGGACTGTCATCTGAGCTTGCGCTGAGGGCAGGGGTGGGCGCTGCGCCACTGGCATCTGCAGGATGGTTGGTGGACTTTGAATATAAATAAAGTGTGGGTTCCACAATGGCATCGTATGGAAATTAAGAGCCCTGACTTTGGTCATGGACCTCTAAGTGGTTTTGTGAGCAAATGTTCTCTAGGGAGCGTGGTGGACGGAAAGAGGTGCCGCACCAGCAACCTCCTGCCAAAGCGCCGGGGGTGACCACGTCTGTACATGTACGGATATACGTGTGCAGGCATGGGTCTGTATGTGTATGTGTGTATAGTTGTTGGATCTACTTGCAGGTATTTCAGAGTTGGAAGAAAAATCTTCTGTAGAAAATCATAAGCCCTCAAAACACAGGAGGAAAGGACTCATTTGAATATCTGAAAAGCCCCAGGCTCCTCAACACTTTCACAAGAGAAACTTGCCAGCCTGGGGAGGTCCAGCTTCTCACCTCCCAACACCCGCTGCAGGCATCACATGTGTGTTCGTATGTATGTGTCTGTGTGTGTTCGAAGTGTGCCTGCTCTGTGCCAGCCCCTTCTCTACTCTGTACATACATGCTGCCCCTTCAAATCTCCCATCAAGACCGAGGGCTCAAAACAGAGGAAGCTGAGGCCAACAGAGCGGGCTTTCCACCTAGGCTGCTCCCAGCCACAGACAACAACACGCCTCCTGTTTTGCAAAAACCAAATCCCTTGGGTTTCTTTTTACTGCGTGGCTTGCTTGCTTGCTTGTTTTTGAGACAGGGTCTCATGGATCTCAGGCTGACATTGAAATCCAAAGAGATTTTTTGAATTTATATTTTTTATTTCATGTGCACTGGTATTTGCGCTCATGTATGTCTGTGTGAGGGTGTTGAATCCCCTACAACTGTAGTTACAGACAGTTGTGAGCTGCCATGTGGGTGCTGGGAATTGAATCCGGGTCCTCTGGAAGAACAGCCAGTGCTCTTAACCACTAAGCCATCTCTCCAGCCCTCCAAAGAGATCTTTAATTTTTCTTTAAGTTTAAAAAAAATCACATTTAGGGACTGGAGAGATGGCTCAGCGGTTAAGAGCACTGGCTTGAAGTGGATGGCTGCTCCTCCAGAGGTCCTGAGTTCAATTCCCAACAACCGCATGGTGGCTCACAATCTATAGTGAGATCTGGTGCCCTCTTCTGGCCTGCAGGCAGAACACTGTATACGTAATAAATAATAATTTTTAAATATTAAAAAAAATCACATTTAAGCCAGGTGTAGTGGTGCACACCTGTAGTTCCAGTACTCAGGAGACAGATGACTATGAGTCTGAGGCCAGCCTGATTTACATGGTGATCAACCAAGGCTATACAGCAATACCTTGTCTCAAAAAAAAATCCCGTTTATTTAGTGTGCGTATGCGTGTGCAGGCTACGGCACACATGTGGAGACACTACTTGTAGGAGTCACCTACCATGTAGGTGCCAGGACTTGGAACTCAGGTCGCCAGGCTTAGCAGCAAGCATCTGCTGCTGACATCTCCAGGACGTGAGACCTCCTCCTGCTCCTCCTGCTCCCCCCACCTAAATTCTAGGATTAAAAGCACATGCCACCACCACAGCTGGTTTATGCGGTGCTGGGGAAGGGGCCCAGGACCTTGTGGACACTAGGGAAACGTGGGACCAACTGAGGTACGTCTTTAGTCTCCCACGCTTTCAGAGACCATGTTTCACGCAGCCTAGACTGACTTGCTATGTAGCTAAGGCTGGCCCTCTCTTCAGCCCCTGCCTCTCCTATGCTAGAATCCAGGCACGTGGCAACACACCTGTTTCCCTTGGGATTTCTTAGGCACCGAATGGGCACATGCCACACTTCCTTAGCCTGGGACCCCCTCATGCTTGTGGCTCTGCAGTCCCTGGTGGGCAGGCCACTCCATCGTGAGCTGGTGCCTGCTTCATGGACCCTTGCCTTCTCTCGATGCCTCTCCAGGTGGGCCTAGCTCATCCTGAGTCCGCACACTCAGCTCCCCATAGGGCCTGGCACACACTGGTGTCATGTGATGAATGAATATGTGAGGAAACACAGAGACCTGAACCTGAAGACCCGGAGGCAGCTGTGATCAGAAGAGGGCAAGGATAAGCTGGGATCGGGGCATCCTGGAGGATGCACTCTGAATGTGCCCTTGGCCTTTCCGCTAAATGAAAGTAGATCTGTCACCCTTATATGCAGAGCCAGAGTGGCGGGAGGGACGCTGGGAGTGGCAAGCCCACGCACAAGTTGCTCAAGATAGACCTACGGGATGCAGGCGGGGGCGGGGGCAGGGGTGCGTGCCTTACCTGTGAAGTTGAGGCTAAGCTCCAAGGTCTGACCCGTCTCTGGGTTCTCACACAGCACCTTCTGGAGGTGGACATGGGTGACCTTTATCAGGTCCCCTGTGGAGAGGCAGCATTCATTTCCAAAGAGCTCATAGACGGAACCTGTGGAGATACAGACTCAGTTTCTCCTTTGGGCAAAGGCCTGAGTGGCCTATGCCCTGATCCCCACAACCTCTGCGCCCTGCTCCTGACACCTTGAATGCCTTTCTCTCTTTTGAAGCACTGGGGACTGAAGCCCCACCCCCACGCCCCAGCTGTAGCCTCAGGCTTCTTCCTTGACTTGCCCTGCTAAAGGGCAGCTGGCCCAGCTTCCATCCTGGGACAGCGTCCGTCCAGTGTCTCCACTGACCATGGGAGGCAGCCACGGTGCCCACTCTTCCCTTTCTCCCAAGTCTCTTAGAGCGAATACAGTCAGGGCTGGTGCATTTCAACATCACTGCAGCCCCTGGGGGGGGGGTGTTCTACCCATGAATCCAGCTCCCCTATTAGCTGCAAAATCAGGATGGTGTGGGGAGTGGGTAGTTGGGCCAGGTGGGTACCTAGCTCTTCTGACACCTTGCTTTCTACTTCAGACAAGTGAGCTGCATGTCTGCTTTCTTGCTTTCTTTCCTTTCTCTCTTTCTTTTTATTGCAACAGGCTCTCCTGTAGTTTAGGTTGGTCTGGAACTCTCTCTCTCTCTTTTTTTTTTTTTTAACCGAGGATGACCTTGAACCGCTGATCCTCCTGCTTCTACCTACTGAGTGCTAAGATGACAGGTGTATGCCACCATATCAAGTTCTTCGCAGTACTGAGTCAAAATCCAGGGTTCCACGCGTGAGCGCGGTGCTGCTCCACGTGAGCTACGTCCGCAGCCCAGCCCGAACGTGCTTTCAACTTTTTTTTTTTCCGGTAAATCATGTCTGTATTGAGTGCATTCCACAGCACGAGTATATAAGTCAGGAAACTTTTGAGAGTCAGTTCTTTCCTTCCACCACGGGGGTGGGGTGGGGGACCCAGGGATTGAATTCAGGCTGTCAGGATTGGCTTGGCGGCAACCACGCCCCCCAGCCAGTCGCCCCGCCCACTCTGCCCACCAGCCCAGGGCGTTCTTCAGAAGTTGAGGTCGTTTGGAGTCTGAGTACCAACTCCCAAGCTCAGCTGCCCACTTGCCTGACGCAAAGTGCTGAAGCCATGGAGAACACTGGGAGATAAACAGTAAAAATCTCCCGGTGCAGGGTGCGCAGAGTCCGAATGCGGCAGGCAGAGGCTGAGAAACTGCAGCCACCGGAGCCCCTCCCCCAGGGAAAGCTCTAGTGCCCCACCCCCCGCAGGGCCGTGAGAAACTGGTGCAAACCTCACTCTGACCCTTCAGGAAAGTGCACACAGTTGCGGAACTTCTGGCAGAGGAGCTTGCTGGCCGCGGAGTTATATATACCTGGCCCGGTGCTAAGTGTTACTGATGCTTCACTGCCCTGAAGACACGTGACTGTGCTTCCGGAACGGGGGCCAGCACTTTCAATAAATAAATAGTGACAGCAGTTTCTCTTTCCCGAAAGTGACAGCTCAGAGGGGTGGTGTCAGCGCTTCCAAGGATCAGTAAAGAGGAAGAGCAAGAGCGGGAACTCGGGGTTCTCCTTGGCTAAATAGGGAGTTCCAGGCCAGTCTGGGGCTACCTGAAACCCTGCCTCAAAAATACCAAAAAAAGGGCCATCAAGATAAAGATCCTTTAATCCCCAACTGATTCCCAAAAGTCCTCTGACCTTCACGTGCATATGGTGGCACACGCTTGCTCCCCACCACACACACAAAAAACAAATAAATGTAAACAAAGTTCCTAAGGCCAGTTGTGGCGGCACACATCTGTGACTGTACCATTCAGGACATTACTCCAGAAAAGTCTGGGCTACACAGGAAAAAAAAGACTGAGGATGTCCGCTAAGTTCTAGAGTGCTGGTCTACGACGTATGAAGGTCCAGGTTCAGTCTTCAGCAGGAGGCAGAACTTGGGGTGTCAAGTCCCTGATATTCACCTTCAGAATTGGAATTCCTAACCACGCCATCACACCCTGCCCTACACTTCCAGGTTAACCTCATTTGCATTTTGGCACCCTGTGACATTATGTCACCCCAAACTTCTGCCACTTCACACTACTGCAGGTCAGAGCAAATGAGGAAACTCGGGTATTGTGACAGGGGTAAGCAAGAGACTCTGGGAGAATGTTCTGGGCTGGAGAAAGAGCAAACGGAGCCAGAGCCCTGCTTCCAACGAACCCGTGGGACCCTCCTTAGTCTAGAATCCATTTGGCCACCGGAACACTTTGCTGGCAGCTGCTGTGGCGGAGGCAGCCAGGTCCCCTCACTCCAGGAGCAGGATGAGGCAGGCACCCGTGAGAAGCTTGCTCTCTCAGGAAGAAGTCCTGGCCCTGCACCCCAGGATCTCCCTCCACTCTCTCCTCTGCCCAAGCCCCTTTTCACGGGGACTACGATTAGATTCTTCCCTTCACAGATCAGCCCTCCGGGTCTCTCATCCACTCCATCCCTTCTTCTACCTCCCTTACCCAAGTCCGCGCAGCAGAGAGCCAGGGAGAAGGGAAAGCAAGGGGCGCAGAGCACAGTGGGAGGCTGATCTGGCGCGTAAATAACAAACTGGACTGTCTCTCAGCGGTTGGAGCTCCTCGGGGCCCTGGGTTGGATCCCCGGAGAAAGGGAGAGAAGATGAAAAAGGGCAAGGGGAAGGAGAGAGACAGAAAGAAAACGAAGCAACAGTGAACCAGGTATGGCAAGTTCAGGCAGAGGCAGAAGAATCACTTCAAGTTTGAGGCCAGCCTGGGCTACAAAACAAGATTCTCTCTCTCTCTCTCTCTCTAAAAAAAAAAAAAAAAAAAAAAAAAAGCAGGGCTTGGTGGCACACACCTGTAATTCCAGCACTCAGGGAGAATTTACTCAGGATCTCCATTTCTTCTTTATCCACTTACTCTTATAATTGATCTTGTTGCTTGAGACAGAATTTCCTAGGCGGTTCAGGTTGCCCTTGCCTCGCTCCCGCCCGGTTTCTCTTAGAATTACCTAGAAACCTCAGTTGAGAAAACGTCTCTGTGCTAAACTCACAAACTTCTCATCACCCACGGGACAGAAACTGAGGTGGAGGGAGGTGGCTTTTGGTGCTTCGGGCAAGTAGCAGCGTCCGAATTCAAACCCCAGATTCCTCGGGGCCTCCCTCTGTATCCCAGACTGACCTGGAATCGCTAGGTAAACCAGGCTAACCTCAATCCTCCTGCATCAGCTCCCCAGGGTTGGGATTACGAGCGCGATCCACCAAGCCTGGCTGATTCCCCCCAGGGCCCACTCACCCTCAAGGTAGACTCCGGAGCAGACCCGCAGCACTCGCGGAAGGGAGGCGGGGTCCAGGCCTCTCACAAAGTCCTGCAACGGTACCGGCTCCATAGTCCCGACTAGAGCTGCTCAGAACGGTCTGCCTCTTGCAGCAAGCAGAGCCGGAAAGCCACGCCCACTGGGGACCACGCCCCTCGAGTCCAGTCGGTAAGAGCCTGGCTGTGTTCACTGATGCCGAACTCTTAGACGAGGACGTCCCCCGACCTGTCTCCACAGCTCTAAAACTGAATCATTTCTTAGGGTTTCATGATAAAACGCCACGACCAAAAGCAACTTGGGGAGGGAAGGCTTTAACTTCGTCTTACAACTCTGGTACTGCACTCCGTTCACAGGGCAGGAACTCAAGACAAACGCAGATACAGGGACTGGGACTGGTACCGAAGCCATTAAACACACACACACACACACAGCTCAGCGGTTTGCTCAGCTTGCCCAGGGCTGACAGCCACCCCCACCCCCTGTGAGCCAGACCCACTCACGTCAATCATAAGCGAGAAAATGCACTCCGGACTTGCCTACTGGCAATCTGGTGGAGGCATCTTCTCAACTGGAGTTCCCAGGTAATTCCCTTACTCTGGCTCCATCGGGTACAGCTCTAAGATCAAAACTTTGTAATTTGATACTCAGAAGACTGGTGAGTGGGAGAGGGGCGGGTATCCTGTAGCACAAATTGTACTCAGATTTACTACGTAGCTGAGAATGACCTGCCTCTCCAAACACACTTCATTAGGTGTTGAGGTTCGAATGCAGGGCTTCGTGCATTTAAATCGAGCACTCTACCGAGTGAGCTGCATCCTCTGCCTTGTTTGGGGTTTCTGAGGCAGGATTTCACGAAGCCCAGATTGACCTTGAACTCACTGGGTAGCTGAACTCCTGATGCCCTTGCCTTCGCGATGCAGAGCTGGCCACCCACCTCCGACTACCTAGCTAGGAAGCCATGTCCTCTGAATGTAAAAAGGCCTCCTTGGGCCAGGCACAGCACAGGCCGTGATCCCAGCACCTGGGAGGATCAGGAGTTCAAGCCACCTCTGTGTCACAAAGGCCAGCATGGACAACCTGAGGCCCTCTGTCAAAACCAAAACAAAACCCAATTTCTCCTAACGCCCTGCCACCTGTTTTAGAAAATAAGATGGAGTGGAAACTGACTTCTTTGTGGCTGAAAAAAAAAAATGTGTAAGTGGGAAAGGAGAAGTGCTCAAAGCTCCTGGGACCCTGGAGGTGAAAGGCTACCTTCTGTCTCTTACCCCCGTTTTCTAGAGTTCCCCAGAATGGGTTGAGTATTTTCATATTAACAGATACCATGAGCAGCTCCTCAACAAGGATCATGGGACACAGAGAGACCATGAGAAAGACCTCCATGGTCACAGTGTTAGCTCAGAGGAGCAAGAAGGAAGGGTGGAGGAGGAGAGGTGGGAAGATTGAGTAGGTGGGGGAGGGGAGTAAAAGGAGAGAAGAGGAGGAGGAGAGGAAGGTAAAACAAAGAAGGCAGAAAGGAAAGGAGGCTCCTGCCCTCAGGGATGCCTACGGGATGATGAGACCAAGAACCACAGACTCCTGATTGCTTATCCTTTTGTTTTTAGATTCTTTGTGTGCGTGGGCACACATGACAGGGTTTCTCTCTGTAGCCTTGGCTGTCCTGGACTTGCTTTGTAGACCAGGCTGGCCTCAAACTCAGAGATCCACCTGCCTTGTCACCCAGCTGGGATTAAATTATTTTATTATTTTTGAGAATTGCTTTGTAACTCGGGCTGGTCAAAAGTTCATGATTCTCCTGCTTCAGTCTTCCAAGTGCTAGGATGACAGGCATGAGCCACCACATTCAGCTTCCAGCTTTACTTAAAAAAAAAAAAATCAAATCAGGAGCTGGAGAGATGGCCCAGTGGTTATGAGCACTGGCTTCCCTTCCAGGGGACCCAGGTTCAATTCCCAGCACACAGGTGGCAGCTCACAACAGTCTGTGACTCCTTCCAAGGGATCTGACATCCTCACACAGACACACAGGAGTAAAACATCGATGCACATGAAATAGAAATAGGTTAAAAAATAAAATTATTTTTAGATTTACTTATTTTACTTTATGTGTACAAGTGTCTGGCCGTCATGTGTGTCTGGCATCATGTGTATGCCTGGTGCCCACAGAGGTCAAAGGAGGGCACCAGGCCCCCTGGAACTGGAGTTACAGGCAATCGTAAGACACCATGTAGTTGCTAGAAACCTATCCTAGGTCCTCTGCAAGAGCAGCAAGGGCTCTTAACCACTGAGCCATCTCTCCATCCTTCCCTGGCCACTGTTTGCGTAAAGCAGAAGATTCAAGATTAATCTTTAATTCCAGCACTTGGGAGCAGAGGTACCCAGACCTCTGTGAGTTCAAGGCCACCCTGGTCTATATAGAGTTCCAGGCCAGCCGGAGCTACATAGTGAGACCAGGCTAACCTCAAACTCAGAAATCCCCCTGAGTGTTAGGATCAGAGTCATGCACCACCCCTGCCGGGCTCTCAAACAAACAACACTGTCTCTCAAAACAAACAAACTCCAGCATGATCTTTTTGAAGTTTTTTGGAATGAAACCCAGAGCCTCATGGCAAGTGAAACTGGGAAATGGTTCAGAGGCGCAATGTTTGCTTAGCAGGAATGCTGTCCTGAGTCTGTATTGCAGAAATAAACTAAACGACACGTAGACTATCACTTGAGACTACTTGCTTTTAGTTGATTTTTTAAAAAAGATTTACTTTTTTATTATGTTTGAATGCTCCAGCTGTAGGTACACCTGCAGGCCAGGAGAGGGCGTCAGACCCCAACATAGATGGTTGTGAGCCACCATGTGGTTGCTGGGAATTGAACTCAGAACCTCTAGAAGAGCAGACAATGCTCTTAACCACTGAGCCATCTCTGTAGCCTGCTTCCAGGGGATTTTAAAAACCATCAGGTTTAGGGGCTAGAAAGATGGCTCAGCAGTTAATGTGTGTATGGTGCTCTTGTTCAGAGGACCTGATTTCTGTTCCCAGCACCCATGCTAAGGCTCAACACGCACGCACACACGCATGCAGGCACGCACGAGCATGCACACACACAGACCCACACACATATCCATAACTTGAAAGATACATTTTTTTGAAACCACCAAGTTTGGAGGCCTGGAGAACACTTATCACAGTGCTGAGAATGGATGAGGGGGTGTGCGCTCACACTAACCAGTCACTTCCTGACTGACCACCACTTTCCCACCCAAGCCCTCAAGCACCCCGATTCTCCCCTCAGAGGTTTGCTGTGTTACACACTTAGCTGTCACCTGCCATCTGCTTTTTTTTTTTTTTCCCAGAATGTCCTGTTGTTAATCGGCATACCGTAATGGTGGGTATTTGAGTTGAGTGGGCCAGGCACATGGCTTTCAGGGCTCCTGGCAAACGCCTTAGGGAAGTGCAGAGCTGAAACCGCAAAGTGAAACCTATGATTCTGATTCTGGGGAAGTGGGTGAGAGTGCAGAGAGTTTTGGGTTGGTTTTTTTTTTTTTTTTTTTTTCCGCTTCTCTGTTTGGTGGTGCCTACATGAGCACCGGGCATTGCACCCTCGCCCGGCCCAGAGGCCTCCTTGCATCTGTCCCTCCGTAACTGGAAGAGGGTGAAGCCGCAGCCCTGCTCAGCATGGCAGGTGCCTCTCCCAGGAAGGGGCCGCCAGTGCCAGTCAGCGGGCCCCATTCTGGGGAAGGGGGGTTGAACTTTATTTTTTCCTGCCCCCACAAACGTTTCTGTCATTTCTGAGGTTCGGGGAGACAGCTGTGGCTCTTGCTCCCTTTAGAGATTAAATTTAAAAATCATAACTTCTTGTGGTCGAAAAGATGTCTGAGTGGGTAAAGCGCTTCCCTGGCAAGCCTAACAACCTGAGTTCAGTGGACCCTGGACCCCACGTACAGGTGGAAGGCAAGAATCCGCTGTGCAAAGCTGCCCTCACGCGTCACAATGGCGCTGGTGCCTTCTTTCCCCACACCTTACACACCTGATCGCTCACACCTTACACACGAGGAGCCACACGCCTTTAATCTCAGCATCCCGAAAGGCTGGGATAGGTGTGTTCAAGGCCAGCAGTAGCTGCAGAGTAAAACCCTATCTTAAAACAACAACAAAGGAATGACTGACTCGGTGATCCCATCCCAGTGGATGCCTAAAAGAATTAAAAGTAGGAAAGGGTGGAGAGGAGGCTCAGCGGTTAAGAGCGCTTGCTGCTCTTGCAGAGGACTGGGTTCAGATCCCAGCACACACACGGCGGCCACAACCATCCATAACTCCAGTTTTAGGAGATCCGATGCCCTCTTCTGACCTCCTCTGGCATCAGGCACATACATACACACAAGCAAATAGTCACACACATTAAGAATAGAATAAACAACTAGAACAAATATGTCTAAAACAAAAGAATTGAAAGAGATTCTCCAGGGACCATTTGCACACCACGTTCACAGTGGCCCAAAGGAGAATCCAGCGCGTGACAGATGAGCCGATAACAGATGTGGGCTTCATGTACCGTGGGAAAAAGCCTGTTGAAAGGCAGACACTCGATGTAGCTTAGGTAAGTCTCACAGATAACTAGCGTGGGATCCCACTCGCATGGGGAAGCTACAGAGCTCAAAGCCACAGAGACTGAGCGTGGAGAGAAGATGAGCAGGAGTTTGTGGGGGGGGCCGGGTGGAGCATCGCTCTGTGGGGAAGAATTTCAGTTGCACAAGACCTGAAGGCCCTAGAGACCCTTCACACAGAGAACACTGTACTTTCTGCACTGTTGCAGGAAATAGCTTAGCTGGAGTGCTCTGAAGCTCTGGGTTTAATCTTCAGCTCTGAAAAACGAACGAACAAACAAACAACAACAACAACAAAAACCCACCATACATTTTTGTCTTAGGTGTAGTTTACCATACTAAAAGAATTTAATAAAACTTTATAAAAGTCCGTTGAAAGCCTGGAGTGGTGGTGATGCCTTCAGGCCCAGCCCTCATTCAGGAGACAAGGACCGCCTTGTCTCCACAGCCTCATTTACACAGCAGCTTCCGGGTCAGCCAGGGAGGGACACATAGTGAAACACGGCCTCAAAAAAAAGAAAGAAAAGAAGGGCAGAAGTTAGCCATGGAGAGCTGGCTGCTCTTAGGGAGCACTCAGGCTCAGTTCCCAGAACTCTCAACAGGAGGATCACAGCTGCCCAGAACCCCAACCCCAGAGGCTCTGATGCCTTCTCCTGCCTCCAGAGCCACCTAAGGAGGGCATAGTTTCCCTTCCCCCTCCCCGCCTTTTCATTTTTTCACCTTTATTTTTATTTTATGTGTATGGTGTTTTGCCTGTGTGTTGTTTGTGTACCATGTGCGCACGGTGCCTTCGAATCCCCTGGGACTGGAGTTACACATGGCTGTAGCAGACGAAGCAGAAATGATAGTACACATAGGAGCTGTGTTTAAGAACAGTTTGAACAGCAGGGTGTCCCAGCACTCAGGGAGGCAGAGGTGGATGGATCCCTGTGAGTTTGAGGCCAGTCTGATCTACAAAGTGAGTCCAGGACAGCCAGGGCTACACCGAGAAACCCTGTCTCAAAAAACAAACAAACAAACAACTTTAGTTAGTTTTGTTTGGTTGGTTTGGTTTGTGGTTTGGGTTTTTTGAGGTGAGGTTTCTCTGTGTAACCCTGGCTGTCCTGGAACTTGCTCGGTAGACTAGGCTAGCCTTGACGTCAAGGCTCTACCTGCCTCTGCCTCCCAAGTGCTGGGACTAAAAGTGTGAGCCACCACTGCCAAGGTCAGGATTTTTTAAATGGGTAACAGAAGGCTGGGTAACAGAAGGCTGGAGAGATGGCTCAGAGGTTTAAGAACATTGGCTGTTGTTCCAAAGGTCCTGAGTTCAATTTCCAGCAGCCACATGATGGCTCAAAACCATCTATAATGAAATCTGGTGCCTTCTTGTGTGCAGGCAGAATGCTATATAAATAATAAATAAATATTTTTAAAAATGGGTGGCAGCGGTGGGGGTGGGCATGCTGAAGAGATGACCCGTCAGTAGAGAACGTTTTCAGTTTTTTTGCAGAAGTCCCAGGTTTAGTTCTGAGCACTTGGTGACTCACAGTTACATTTAGCTTTATGTTAACTTTATATGTAACCTTATGCTATATTGACTAATCTTGATCTTTTGAGATTTTCATTTATTTTTGCTTACATGGGTATTTTGCCTGCACGTATGTATCTGTGTGTGACATGTGTCTATGGTGCCTATAGAGGCCAGAAGAAGGCACCAGGTCCCCTGGGACTGTAGTCAGACAGTTGTGAGTCGCCATGTGGTTGCTGGGAATTGAACCCAGGTCCTCTGGAAGAGCAGCCAGTGCTCTTAACCTCTGAGCCATCCCTCCAGCCCCCGGAACCATGTTTCTTAATGTTTCCCACAACTTTAGTCAGTTCTGACCTCCCGTCCAAATGTTCTGGATCTTTGCCAACTGTTAAGTTTCATCCTAGTCCCTTGGATGAACCCTCTTCGGAGGCATTGTACCTGCCGTAGCCTCTTTGCCTTTCTGTTAGCCCTTAAAAGCAGTTTGGGTGACCACTAAAAGGGAACCAATGGGCCATTTGGCCACCAACTCATCCCTCTTCTTGCCACTGTGCTTTGGGGGCTGAAGCCTCTAGAGATCAGTGATCCTCTGTGTCTCAACAGGTCTCCAGAGAAGCTTGGCGGATGCTCAGATCAGCCTCCGCTCCCTGGCTGCTACAGGGCGGCATCCGTGCCCTCCTCCATGAACAGCGCTGCTTCCACCAACAAACTCTAACTGGTTTGAGATGGAGCCTAGAGACAGGGACCAGAAAAAAAAAAAAAACAATTCAACCACAGGCCTCCTGTGTATGGGCTTCTGGTTCCCTTGCCTCTGGCTCTCTCCTGGATCACTCCTCATTAATATTCTCATACTCATTTCATTAAATGTTTCATTTACTGAACGTCATTCCATACCCAAACAGAATGTTCCCTGCCAGCTCCTTCCATAGCTCTCACAGCATTGTCATAATCACCATGTTATGACCACTTTGCAACCATGTCTTTATTTCAGGAGGTCGTTATGACCCACGTGTTAGGCTTATGTTGGGTTGGCAACCCTGACTGTTTCCTCACCAAATCCCCCAGCTGGAAATCCTCCTCCTCTGAACGATGAAAACCCTTACCTTCCCCATATCCAAGTCTGATCTCTTGAACCCCACCTTAAGGGAGAGACAGCACTGTGTCCACGAATAAAAAAAAGCTTGCTTTCTCTGGGAGGCCGAGGCAGGCAGATCTCTGTGAGTTCGAGGCCAGCCTGGTCTACAAAGTGAGTCCAGGACAGCCAAGGCTACACAGAGAAACCCTGTCTCAAAAAAAAAAAAAAAAAGCTTGCTTTAATAAATTAGGACATAATGATTTGGTTCAGTAATTTTTCTCCTCCGAGTATCTGATATCTGCGTGATTAGCAAAAGCCATGCAGGGTCAAGCCAGAAGGGTTCCTATCTCTAACCAAAATGTTATCTCCAATTGACATTTGCTTGCAAAGGAAACTTTGGTTTTCTCCAATGGAGCGTCACCATCCAGTAGCTAATGGCCAATATAAAATGAACCCAGTAGTAGGTTTTGTTTTGTTTTTTAAGCCTGAGTTGGATTCCTGGAACTCACGTGGTAGAAGGAGAGAAGTGACTCTTGCAAGTTGTCCTCCGACAACCTGCCCAACCCCCAGCAGATAAATAAATAAATAAACAAACAAATAGATGCACAAGGAAATATTTTCCCTGAGCTGGCAAGACAGCTTAGCGGGTAAAACTTGACACCCTGAGTTTGATGCCTGGATTCTCCATGGTAGAACTGACTCCTGCAAGTTGTTTCCTGACCTCCACATGCATGTTGTGCCACCCATGTATGTGCACGTACACGCAAAGTAAATAAGCGTCAAAAATGTTTTGTGCGGAGCTGGGGAAGATGGCTCAGCAGTTAGGAGCACCCAAGTGGCGGTTCACATCTGTTTGTGACTCCAGTTCACACCTGTCTGTAACCCTCACGCACACATACATACATGCAAAACACCAATGCGCCTAGAATAAAAATTCTTTAAATTAAATTTTGTGGGTGTGGGTGTGGGTGTTTTCCCTGCACGTAAGTTTGTGCACCATGTGCACGCCTGGTGCCCAAGAATTCCAGAAGACCCGCTGGGACTGAAGTTACAACTGGTGGTTTGAGCTACTACGTAGATGCTGAGAGTCAAACCCAGGTCCTCTGGAAGAGCAGCCAATGCTCACAACCACCGAGACATCTCCCCAGTCCTTTAAAGAATGTTTTTTAAAAAGAAATATCTGGTTCCCAGCACTTGGGAGGCAGAAGCAGGCGGATCTCTGACTCTGTGGCCAGAAGCCTGTTTACATAGCAAGTCCAGGACAGCCAGGGCTACACAGAGAAACCCTGTCTCAAAAAATAAAGGAAAAAAGAGTAAAGAAAAAAGAAAGAAAGAAAAGAGAGAGAAAGAAAGATCTCCATTGCCAGGTACGTTTCTACGGTCCAAGTGCTTGCAAGGATTGCTTGAGCCCTTTTTTTTTTTTTTAATCTGCCCGGCATAACTGGAGAGGCAAGAGGCAAGCGGCTCTTTTCACCAGTTTGAGAACAGACTGGTCTACACAGCAAGTTCCCGGACAGCCAGGGCTACGTAGAGCGATCCTGTCTGAAAATGGAGTCTCGTTTTGAGACAAAGCAACAACAAAAAAGATTTGTTTTATTTTTAATTGTGTGTGGGTGTGTTGTGGGTGTGTATGTGTGTGTCTGTATTTGGGTATGTGCACGTAACTGCAGGTGTCCACAGAAGCCAAAAGCGGTTTTCTTTTACAGGCTGCTTGACCTAGCTGCTGGGAACCAAAGTTGGATCCCCTGCAAGAGCAATACAGAATCTTAACAGGAGTCATGGCCCCAGCCTCAAGGCCAGGAGCTGCCTCAACACAGTGAGATCATGTCTTAAAAAAAAAAAAAAAAAAAAAAACCAACAAACTCACAAAACAAGACAGAAAGTTTCCCTAGATAGAAGATGAAGTTCCTGTTTCTTGTTCTCACTTGGGAGTGGGGGTGGGTGGGGTGGGGGGAGGGGCTACTTTGGCGAAAGGAAATGTCCTCCAAGCTCCTTCTTGAAAAGGCAAGCTTGAGGTCTAGGTGGCCTGTTTTCCCGGCACAGGACATTCACTTATGCATTGTCTTTGCTGGGGTTCATACCCTAGCTGGCCACCACCCTTTTTTATCCTTATAGTTTCAACTTCAACATCACGCTTTGACTTCCCTGACCCTCCAAACAGAGCACACCCCTTCTCTCCGCCCTGTGCAGCATTTTAACCATTCTCCCACGATCTCCTCAGTCAGCATGTACTTCTGTGGTTTCTCTTTCTGCTCCATTGCAAGCCACCTAGGACTGAACGCCACCGAGGACTACACTACTTCGTTTACTCTGCAGACCCGCAGAGCCTGGTGTTTTCTGAATAGTGGATGGGAAGACTCTAGAATGCAAGGTTCCCATCACTACTCCATTGCACACTCTTGGGGCTCCTAGAGCCTGGGTTCCTATCCTGTCTCCCATCAACCCTTTCCCAGAGGACCAAACCAGGCCCCAAGTAATGCTTAGGTTCAGTAACAGCCACGGTTCCCTCTCAGACTCAGTTTCCCCAGCCCCAAACAAAAGGGACTGAAGCTGAAAATCAAAAGTCCCTTTTGTTCTGGCCTTTAGGACTTCCCAGTATAAGGGAAGGTTTAGCAAACCCATCAAAACAGGCCCCTCTAGAGGTACAAAGAAGGTTTATCTGGGGAAGTTCAAAGTTTCCATGCCACCTCTGAGGGGCAGAGAGAACAGCTAAAAAGTGTGTGTGTGCGTGGGGGGGGGACCTTGACAGTTAGAAAGAAAATAGGCTGAGATGGGAGAGGCCCTGTAAACTGGAACAGATTAGAGCCTTGATGTATTACAGGTATGCGTAATAGGGATGTTCCCCATTTGCCTAAGGTAAGGGAAGACAGGGAAGTGGTGGTTCTTTCAGATAGACAGATTTCTAAGGATGTCTGGGTGTGAGATTTGTCTGTCCACCAACAGTCCATCTGTATACCCTGCCAAAGTCTACCCGGAGCTCAGCCAGGCTGTCTTTCAGGATATGGTGAGTGGCCCTGCCGTAATGAGGGCTTGATGAGGGTACTTCAGATTTAACACTCAGTGTTGGGATTCCCCTTTCTCTGTCAGTGCCCCCCCATCTGTCTCTGTCTTTATCTCTGCCCCCAGGGCTCACTCAGACCCTAACTGTCTTCAGCTTCCACTCTTTCATATAAGATCTGTTGTGTGCATGTGGCATCATTTTAAAATCCTAACATCCTCCACCCCGCCCAGGGGCAGGGGCTTCCCCTTCCCAAAAGCTCATTACTATATAATCCAGACATTTTGGTTTCCCTCTCTTTCTGTGCTCTTCTCTTCTCTCTCTCTCTCTGCATTTTTTCTTCTTCCCACCCCCTCTCTCTGCATATACACTTTCTCTCTTTACAATAGCCCCCACCGCCTGGCTTTTCTGTCTCCCCGTGACCCCATTCTTTGGGACCAGTGAACCGGCTGAAACTGGAGGGCTGCCGCCAATAAACCTGCATTTCTAAACTCTAACTTGGCTTGAATTGGCTCATTTCACCGGTAGAGGAATGCTTATCACCCTGTACTGGGACCAACTCCACGGCTAGCACATCTGCTCAGATGTCCTGTGTTCCCCGATGCTAGGTCTGTCCCAGTCAGCTTTGTTCCCCTGGTGGCTCATTTTGCTCCCGGCAATCCTTAGACATCCTGCCTGAACAGGATAACCTTACTGCAGAGTCTCATAGCTAGAGCTGGAGAGGCCCATATGGGATTCCATAGGTCCTGGGTGTGCCTTGGAGTGGAAAGGCCTCTATCAAGTTCCGTTCTCTGTTTTCCAAACAGAGAATGCCTCCTACAACCCCTTTCTCTATTTCCTGATTACTCTTACTTCTCCCAAGGGCCTAAGTTTGGTTGAAACCAATCTTATTTTGTCTGTATCTCCTCCAATGTATCCTGGATCACTAGTATCACGGCTGAGACTGTAGTTGGCACAGATGAAGGCCTCTCATTAGGTCCAGAGGAGCTGGTTCCATAAACTCCAAAAGGCAGTCCAATGAACTCAACATGGACTGTAGGAGGTCTTCTGGAGGTTAGATAAAAGCCGGTATTCCTCAGGAACTTGTGAAATTGGTTCTCATCTACCAAAAGGAGTCATTTATCTAAGTCTGGCAGAAGGGACATGTGGCTTCCTATGGTTCCTACAAGTATGCCAAAGCTCATGCCGGCCTCCAGGTTCCCTCAGGGTCAGTATCACACGTGCCTGTTAGACATTTCAAAGTCCGTGCCAACATCTTCGCTCTTTTCACATCTTCCCCTTGATGAACAATCCCGATCCTGCTTCCATTTTAGGCCTAAAAGACATCTTACAGTAAAGGCAAAAATAGGTTCATTCATGATTAAATCTGTTTCTCAAGGACTGAGCTACGTCACACCTGCAAGCTTAACTACAAATGGTTCTATACTGCCTGTTTCAGGAAATAGCAACCATGTCTTTGTTCCAAAAAGTTGTTTCTAACCATTTTGAATGACTACCTGTGTTTTAAAAGGTTGTTATCACTACCTGTTGTTATGACCACCTTGTTATAACCAACTTACAATCATATCTTTGTTTCAGGAGGTTGTTCTGACCACCCTGTTATGTTTAGGTTTTGCTCCTATAACCCCCATCTATTTTGCCTCCCAAATACCCCATTTGGAAACTCCTGAACTATAAAAACCTGGTCTTTCTTGCATCCAAGGCCGACCTGTTTAAGCTCACTGTAGGGGAAGGCAGCCCGTGTACACAAATAAAACAGCTTGCTTTAATTGATTATTTGCTTTAATTAATTGGCCGTGATGATTTGGGCTAGTGGCTTTTCTCCTGCCATTTTTGGGATTAACATTTGGAGGTTCCATTGAGATCAAGACCCATAACCCAAATTCAAAATTTCAAAAGCCAGACCCTTCTTCCCGAAGAGCTTCTCTCTAGGGGTGCACACCTTGGAGACATTCCAAGGTCCCAAGGCACACCTTTGGGTCTGCCTGTGTGAATGGCCACACTGAAAAAAGGAAGATAGCAAGCACCTTTTTATTTTTTTAACATTTATTTGTTGTTTGTTTGTTTATTTATTATGTATATAGTGTTCTGCCTGCACACCAGAAGAGGGCACCATGTATCATTAGAGATAGCTGTGAGCCAACATGTGGTTCCTGGGAATTGAACTCAGGACCTTTGGAAAAACAGCCAGTGCTCTTAACCTCTGAGCCATCTCTCCAGACTTTCTTTCTTTTTTTTTTTTAAACTGGAGGCCTCCTCTAGTAAGTCGCAGAAAACAAACAAACAAACTTTTTTTTGTTTTGTTTTGTTTTTTGAGACAGGGTTTCTTTGCATAGCCCTGGCTGTCCTGGAACTGTAGACCAGGCTGGCTCACAGAGCTCTACCTGCCTCTGCCTTCCAAGTGCTGGAATTAAAGGCTGCATCTCCACAGCCCAGCCACAGAAATTTTTTTTAAAGATTTGTTTTTATTTATTATTTGTACAACGTTCTGCCTGCACGTGTGCCTGCACATTGGAAGAGGGCACCATATTTCATGATAGGTGGTTGTGAGCCATCATGTGGTTACTGGGAATTGAACTCCGGACCTTTGGAAGAACAGCCAGTGTTCTTAATCTCTGAGCCATCTCTCCAGGCCCCACAGAAATTTTTTACCTCTTCCATCTTCCTGTGGTATTCCATTTTGGGGGACATGAAGTTGGTTGTCTGATGAGATCCAATATTCCCCCCTCCAGGGCAATAAGCAAGAAGTCATGCAGCCCATTTGTTTATTTCTAGTTATTTGGGAGTTCAGCTAGAGCCACCTATTAGGTTTTTTTGTTTGGTTTTGGTTTTGGTTTATTTTTGGTTTGAGACAGGGTTTCTCTGTGTAGCCTTGGCTGTCCTGGACTCGCTTTGTAGACCAGGCTGGCTTTGATCTGTCTGCCTCTGCCTCCCTGAGTATACCCCCACGTCTAGCCATTCTGACCTGTCTTAGGACCTTGGGGACACCCTGGTGAGACTGAGGACTGAGAATTTAAAAGGGCTTGGCACCTAAGTGCCCATTGGCAGGGTTTCAACACTTAGACTGCACAACAGAACTGAGGAATCCCGAGGACCTTCCATGATGGGGGGGGGAGGGGGAATAAGAGATTGGACAGGCCCAGCACAAAACATCAGGCATTACCAGGAGCTGAGAAAGAAATCAGAGAGGCCTAGGCTAACCGAACTGACACTTAGGAAGTCTCTGGTGGGACCATAGTGTCTGGGTTATGCAAGAAGGTATTTCAGAAAAAGCCTCCTATTTGTTTTTTGTTTTGTTTTTTTAAAAAAAGAAAAAAAAGAAAGAAATAGAAAAAAAACCACAAAAAACCTTTGGTCAAACTGCTGAACCTCTGAATGACCCCAATTGTCATTGTTCTGTTATTGCAGTGGTTTTGTTTTCAATGCCTCAGTCTACTGTCAGTTCTGAGTTCTGTCTTTTGGGTTTGTGTCTGCAGTCTCCATTCCTTGTGTGTGTTTCTGTGACTCAGCCTTCTTCAGTTGCAGGCACATTTGGGAGCTGGATCAATCTCTAGCTGCTGCCATGTTGGAATTAATGTTTTTTGCTATGCCCACTCTAGCACCTAAATAATAAGACAAAGACCTGGTGGATTTATTATTCAGCTTCAAGCACTGTGACTGGGCATATATTGATCTATTCTAACCTGTCCATGCTGGTCTAGTTACTTCCCAGCCTGTGCCCCATGCTACTTGCCATCTGCTCTCACCCTAGCCATTCCTGCTCCATCTTTGTCCTCATGGCCCGGTGTTCTTCATGACCCAGCTACCTTCTCCTCTCACTACCCACTTCTCTCCCCGCCCCTCTTTACCTGGGGCACCCATACAAGGAACAGAAGTCCCACCTACTATCTCCTCTGCCCAGTCACAGACCCTTCAGCTTCTTTATTAACCAATTTGAGATAAATGGAGCATAATTTTTAACACAACATTGAGATGGGAGATTTCTCAATAGCAATGACAACAATAGAATCTGCTGCAGGGTCAGCAATGAACAATCAAAAATACAAAGACACACCTAAATTCAATGTGAATGAAAGTCAGCTCTACACCATCACTCCCGCTCAGCCAGGCTGGGGAAATGTGGACTCCTGTTCCACCCACCTCCCCCTCCCCGCTGCCCAAATCCACCACTGCTGCTTGCCATGGCGACTTCCATAGCTGAAGCTCAAAATTTCTTTCTGGTCACCGGCTTCAGTTTAGTAGGGATTCAAATGTCTTTTGGGTTTTGGGTTTATACACTACCAAGCTGGAACCTGGGAGGGAGAGCAGTTCACAAGGGGATGTAGGACCTAGGGACCAAGAGGGGAGAAAGAAGGAGCCCCTGGAGCAGGTCCTGTTTAAGGCCCAACATGTACTTCCCAGGGAAACAGTTGCCACAATAGGCAAGACAGTTTCGGTGTGTAAAGATTACTCAAGTGGCCTTCCTGCTACAGCTCGGGACCAGAGAAGGCTGGCCAGAGGAAGTACCATGGCAGCGGAGGGGGAGGGGGAGCCCAACAGGAAGCAAGAGAACAGTGAGGAACCAAAAAGAACTGTCTTTCTAGTGGAAGCAGAGTTTGTTCTTAAAGAGTTTGGGGGATGAGCCCCATTTTGGATTGAGTGAGAAGTTGCACAAAGCACATATGATTTTTTTAAAGATATATATATATATATATTTTATGTATATGAGTACTCTATCTGCATGTATAGCTGCATGCCAGAAGAGGGCATCAGATCCCAGTATAGATGGTTGTGAGCCATGATGTGGTTGTTGGGAATTGAAATTGGGACCTCTGGAAGAGCAGAAGGTGCTCTTAACCTCTGAGCCGTCTCTCCAGCCCAGCACGTGGGATTTGAAACAGAATCTGGTGTGGAAAGTGGCTTGACAGGCAGGCAGAAGCAGGACGGAGGCTGGGGAAGTCACTCGTAGGTAGGAGGCACCGCAGAGGACCAACCTGGGGATGGGTCAGATGGGAGCAGAGTGAGGAGGAGACCTTGGGTCTGAGGTAGGTGCTCACCCTTCCTGTCCCGCCAGGCGGCTTCCTGCCCTGTCACAGTCTGAGGGCAGGACGCCTTTGGCTATTGTGACAGATCTTCCTGCTCTGACTATCCCCAGTGCTGCTGTCTCCACAGCCTTGCTGTGAGCATGCAAGGGTGATCATGCCTTGGACTTCTTTGACGACTATTCAGTGCAGCCCCATCTCTATGCTATCCCAGAATAATGGGGCCTGAGTCCTCCAGAAAACCTGGGTTTCCAGTGGTCACTGTCTGCTCTGGGCCTCCACCCAATTTTGGTTCTCTTAAGAAACCTGGAAAGAGCTGGGCATGGTGGCACATGCCTGCAATCCCAGCACTCGGGGAGGCAGAGGCGGGTGACTCTCTGTGAGTTTGAAGTCAGCCTGGTCTACAAAGTGAGTCCAGGACAGCCAAGGCTATACAGAGAAACCCTGTCTTGAGAAACAAAACAAAACAAAACAAAACAAAACAAAAAAAGAAAAGAAAAAGAAAGAAACAAAGAAACAAAGCAAGCAAGAAAGAAAAGAAACCTGGGACAGAGCTCTTCCAGGAGACAAGCGAGCTTGGGCCCAGAGACTGACATAAGCCTGGGAGCTACAGGGGACAAGCATGGATTCACAGAGCCAGAGCAAAGATGTGATTGGTATGGGGCGGGAGGTATGACGGGGAGGGGAGGGGTGGGGGACAATGATTCTGCTCGTGCCTGCATCCAGAGCCTCCGGGCTGTGGCTTCACTTTATGCCAGTCAGCAATCCTTCTCTCTGTGCCCGTCATCAAGCCCACATCTCCAGCTTGGGAAACGCCCTGGAAAAGCCCATCAAGCTCAGTGCCTTCTCTGTAGCCCGCTCCTTGGGTGTTCTCCTTTGACTGAAGGACACCTCTGAAGATCCGGTGTCTGGGCCAGTAGGCCCCAGGTCCCGGCTCCCTGCTCCCTCTAGCTTCCCAGCTTCTAGAAGAGGGCACCAGAGCTCATTATAGATGGTTGTGAGCCACCATGTGGTTGCTGGGAATTGAACTCAGGACCTTTGGAAGAAAGGCCAGTGTTCTTAACCTCGGAGCCATCTCTTCAGCACCCCCATCATGGCTTTTTAAAATCTTCGACTCTGGGTTTGGTAAACTAGTCATGACTCCCCATGGCTCTGAGGCTCAATTTTGAGCCTCTGATTGTAGTGACCATTTTGGAACTTTGGTTTCTTTAAAAGCCACGGGCCAAGTTGTACCTGCTTTTAATCCCAGCACTCAGAGGCAGAGGCAGTTGGATCTCTGTGAGTTCGAGGCCAGCCTGGTCTCCAAAGTGAGTCTAAGGCTACACAGAGAAACCCTGTCTCAAAAACAAAACAAAACAAAACAAACAAACAAACAAACAAACAGTCAGAAATACTGTAAGAATATGTTTTCGTCGGCCTTAGCGCCATCTTCTCTGAAACTCCTGCACCATGAGAGCAAAGTGGCAGAAGAAGCAAATGCTCAGGCTGAAGCGTAAGAGAAGAAAGATGAGGCAGAGGTCTAAGTAAATTAGCTTGTGCACCGTGAAGGCTGCAGAAGGCCAGGACGCTGGTGCAAGTTGTTGGACTGTTATGCCCCTGTCAGCAATACCGTCTCCTTGGGCCAGGAACACCATCTCTCTGAGACCACCTGAGAAATTGGCTGCCTTTCCTACAACCAAAACAGTCCCGCTGGCCTTCTGCCCCGGACCTTTGTCATTCTGGACTAGTTCTGTTCGCTTGTGGCCAAGTGTAACTCGTGTACAATAAACCATCTTTCTTGCTGTCTGAGCTAAAGAAAAAAAAAAAGAATATGTTTTCATTTTAACCCCAGGTATTGGGGATATGGAGCTGCTTTGCAGCTGCCGACTATGATTTGCCTCATGCTCTAGCAAAGGCGTGATTTTGCCAGCTGCAGATAGTTCCTGTGATTGTGTGATATTTGGAAATCTGGAGACTTTTCAGAGGGTGTATACATGCTAGGACCCAGAGGGACTGTTGGTTGTTATTGTTGGTTGGCTGGTTGTTGCCTGTTGTTGGTTGCTGTTAGTCACAGTTTGTTAAGTAGTCGTGCACAAGGAAGAAATAATAATAAGAAATTAGATATCCTGATGGTGAAGATCAAACTTGCCCCAAGGTGCTTGATGTCCTTAATCAGCAGAAAAAAAAAAAAAGTCTAAAGATAATGTCCTCCTCTTCCTGACCCCTGACTTTATTCAGGGATCTCTTTCCTTTCCTCTCTATCAGTTTTTCTCTCTTATGAAGTGTTAGGGGGTTGAAAAAGTGGAAGAAAAGGGGCAGGGAAGGGTGGAAGAAAGAAGAATCCACAAAGTAGCTAACGCCAGTTACACTTGATTGTAGAAATATATGTTATAATTGGGGTTGGGGGAGGGCTCTGCTGGTTAAGGTTGAAGTACTGACGTTTCCAGATAGCCTCTGAGCTCGGTCTCTAAGGACAGACTCCCTTTCTCAGCAGGGTGCCCTCTCTACCTCAACCCTAAAACCTCTAAGGAACATCACATAGCCCTCAGGAAAGATTATAGGCCTGTCCCTTTCTTGATAAGAAACCTTCTCAGTAAGCACCCGGGCATTCCTGGAAATACTCTACCCTATGCTAAGAAATCTTAATTTTAAGCAAATGACTTTCAATTATACCTGGAGATTTTACCCCACAATAAGATAATTAAGTACTATGTTCTCCTTCTTGTGATAGGATGTATTGCATGTCAATGAGGTTCTGAACCACTACATGTAAGTCAAATGTCCCTAGCATCTCTAGTCCCAGCGAATCAAGCACATTCAACATCAAAACCCCTCCTACTGCCCAAGGTTTAGAAATTCCTGATTTCTCATGAAATAAAACATCATACCATCAACTTCCCACCATGGCTGCCTGAGACTTATTTATTCTGGGGAAGGAAAAGTTCCCCTCCTCATGTGACTTGGCTGCTAACCAGGCTGGCTGGAGTCTGCCTGTTTGGTAACCACGAGTTCCATGTTGACTGCTGGGGAAGCACTTGCCAGGCCTGGACCAGCCTTCTGGCCCACCAGGCCTGTGCCTCACTGGCCCTGCCTTCTGGCCTCCTGGGACTCATCCTTGCCAGGCCTTTGTTTCTGGCTGAAAGCAGACCAGGCCTGGGCTTTTGCCTATACCCCTGTTGGTAATACAGTGGCTTAACCAAAGGGCTATAACACTTTGGCATCATCTGATACCAACAGTGTCACTTAAAAGAGCTAGCTGTAGCACTCAGGTGGAAAACTCACTCCCACCTCCCCCAGTGAGACCAGGATCCTTGTCTACTGCATAGGCCTCACCCTGATCACTCTGGCTGTTCCTGAGAGAAACAGAAGCTCTGATCTTGAGTCCCCTCTGTTCTTTGTCTAGAAGCTGACACATCCCAACTACCACTGGACAGAGTGACAGAGAGGCCTTTTCTAATCACTTGCTCATGCTTCACAAATAACTGACACAGAGACCTATGAGATTTATTCAACAAGCCTTAAGCTCTATAACTGAGCAGGTACTCATCTGTTTTAACCCTCTATGCTCATCTAGCTACTTCCCAGCCACATGCCCTGAATTACTTGCCATATTGGTCCCGCCTGGGCTGCTTTCGCTCTATCAGGTCAGACCTCATGGCCAGCTCCTCGTGGCTACGTCCTTTCTTTACCTCTTCCTCCTTCTCTCTCTACTTTCTCCTCCTCCTCGTGGTCCCTACCTGAGACTCCTAGACTGGCAATGGAAGTCCAACCTCCCTGTCTGTCGCCCAGCTATAGGCTGCTCAGCTTTTTTATCAACCAACCAAGGAAAATTGGGAGTAATGTTTACACGACACTGATGAACGATCATGGCAATGCCCATGTCAGGACTGCAACCGATCTGGGGCACAGAAATCAGCATCTGGCCAACCCCCAACCCCTGACAGCATGGCTGCATGGGACCCGGCCCTGGCTGCAGGCGGCACTGTAGCCTCACTTTCTGCTTTCTTCCAGAATATTCTCTTTAGCCCCTTTGACAGGCTTCCATGTCCCCCCCACTTTCTATCTTAAAGGGGTGTGTGTGTGTGGCTGCAGGGGCCAGAGGCATCAGATCCCCTTGAGCTGTAGTGATAGGCAGTTGTGAGCTGCCTGATGTGTATTCCAGAAGTCCAATTGAGTCCTCTGATAAAGCAGTACATGCTCTTAACTGCCGACCTATTTCTCCAGCCCTCTTCACCTTAGTATTGGAGACACTTTCTCAGTGAAGTAGGGCTCAGGGTTTGGGGTAGACTAACCAGTGAGTCCCTGAGATCCACTTGTCTCCACACGAGGCTCTCGGGCTAGAGTGTGGATTTTGACGTGGGTGATGGGTCCTCATGCTTGAACTATAAGCCCTTTACCCACTAATCCATCTCTTCAGTTTGAAGCACATGCTCAAACAGGTTCGACACAGGGTTTCTCTGTGTAGCCTTGGCTGTCCTGGACTAGCTTTGGAGACCAGGCTGGCCTTGAACTCACTGTGACCCGACTGCCTGTGTCTCCCTGAGTGCCGGGATCAAAGGCGTGTGCCACCATGTCCGACTGAAGCACGTTCTTAATCCTGGAATACTTTCTTGCTTCCTTTGAACCATAGGCTCATGGGCTACTTTTCACTCTTGGACCTGGGTGCCCTTCAAATCTCAGCCTTAGCTGGACACAGTGGCATACCTGGAGTCCCATTTACTCAGGAGATCAAGGCAGGAGGATGACTGAAGCCAGCTTAGGTAATATAGTAAAACTGTACAAACAAAATGAGAATAGAATGACAGGCTTTCTCCAAGGAAGCCATCTTTGTGGGTAGGTTAGCGTTCTAAGGTATTCACCAGTGAAGACTGCTCAGACATGAGTTTAAACCAATAGAAAGTGTCAGCTGGCCAGTGACTAGTTTGAGTGTTAGGAATTCCAATGTACCCTCAGCCTTTGCACTGGTGTTTTGCCTGCATATGTCTATGCGCGGAGGGGGATTGGGACCTCCTGGAACAGAAGTTATAGATGGTTGTGAGGTGCCATGTTCTGGGAATTGAACTCAGATCTTCTTGAAGCACAATCAGTGCTCTTAACCTCTGGGCCACTTCTCCAGGCCTCAGGGTGAACTTATCCTGTTTTCGTCTAACTATGGACTTAATGGATTAGGTCTTTGTTTCCATTTTTGGCAGGTGGTGCTGACTACATGCTGAGGTTTACAGGCTGGGGGACACTTCCATCATGGAGAGTCAGTTGTGCTAAGGTCTGGGGGCCTACTAAGGTCTGGGCCCTGTTACAATTAGGAGCTCCTAAGTTTGCTCAGGTGTCACGGCCAGTACAGCCACGGGCATGACAGACACCTGGAGAGGAGGATAAAGGAGACACAGACACAGACTCTGGGTTCATGTTAAAAGTGAACCATTTTGACTAGATGTGGTTTTGGTGAGGCACGGTAGTGCACACCTATAATCCCAGCACTCATTTGGGAGGCAGGAGCATCCCTGAGTTTGAGGCCAGCTGGTCTTCATAGCCAGTCCCAGGCCAGCTAGTGTTATAGAGTAAGAGCCTGCCTTAAAAAAATACACACGTGTGTGTGTGTGTATCATACATATAGAGAGAATTATATATACATGTATATATATATGTATGTATGTATTCTCCAGTATTTTTTATGTAGCTTAGCTAGCTTCTAGAAATCTCACCACCAGCAGAGCCTGGGCAAACAGGCTCTCTGACCCCTTATTTACGAGTTCTTCCATCAGAATGTCCCTGCCTTCCTGTGGTCTTACTTCACCCTGTAGGGCATTCCTCGTAGACATCACCAAGAGAGCAACTGCAAGTCATCTGGGCCCAAACAGACTCTGCTCACGTCTTGCCTGTGCTCAGATGGCCCAGAGCGGCCCTGTTTGTGTGGAGACCCATCAGGGTCAGAGTGAACTTGCCCGCGGTGTAAATGACTTTTCTGTTTCTGTGACAAAATCCTGGGACCAAAAGCAACTTGAGGAGAAAAGGGTGATGGGCGAAGGCCTGAGGAACGCTGGCTGTCACTCAGGAAGATGAGCGACCTTCAGAACACCTCATTGTGTGTTGGCCCCAACAGACCCGGAGGAGGACGGAAGCGTCTCTACTTTACAGACGGATCCCTTGAGGCTTAGCCACACGGCACAGGGCAGTTCCTGGCTGCTGCTACTATTCCTATTCCCAGGACAGGAGACAGTCTCAGAATATCACTCCCTTCCTGCCTTTTAAAAGAGATTAGAGTTTTAGCTACGTGTATGGCGGAGAGAGTGTTATCGGTACGTGAGTGCAACTGATTCCATGGAGCTGAAGTTACAGCAGTTGTGAGCTAGCCTGTGTGGGTGCTAGGAACCACACACAGGTCCTTTGGAAGAACAGAAGCGCTCTTAACTGCTGAGCCATCTCTTTAGCCCTTTTTTATTTTATTTTTTTATTACCCATTGCCTCGACCTCTGTCTCCAAATCTAGCCCTTTTGGTGGTAGGTGAAGCTTCAAGCACTGCATCCACACCCAGAACAAGGTTCCTGAGTGGAAGGGCAGGCCAGATGTGAACAGTGGCCATCAGGAGAGACTCTCTGGGTTCCCCTTGCGACCCCTGCCCACTGCCGCCACTCTGTGGAACCCGTTTGCTCTCACTCGCTGCCGACACCTATGTTGGGCTGACATCCATGCCTGCCCTTCTTCCGGTTCGCTCACCGCAGTATTATCATCCCCGGGGCCTGGGAATGTAGCTCAGTTGCTGGAGAGATTGTTTAGTATACATGACGCTCTGTTCCCTAGCGCCACCTAAACTAGGTGAGAGAGTTAAAGGTTGTGTGTGTGGGGGGGTGAGGATAGGTAAATCAATAGATCAAAGCCATCCTGGGATATAAAGCAAGTTCAAGACCAGCCTAGACTTCATGAAACCCCATCTCAGAAAAAAAAAAAATCTTACAATGCAGGAAAACAAAGCAAAGCCACCTGGACCCTACGTCCTTAGTGGCTATCTCAGGCCGCGCCCACTTCTCTGCGCCACTGTGCCCTCCAGGTCTTTCCCCATCCCCCAGGGAATCTGCTTTAGTCCCATTTGCCATCAACTGCTCATGGTTGGGTCTCTGCTTAGAGAACTCTGAAGGCCTCTCAGCTTCCTCAGTAACAGCCAGCCTAGTAGATTAGGAGCTTCACGTTTTCCTCGGGCCTTCACCTGTCACCTCCCTGTCTCCTTCTCCCCTTCTACTCACTCTCCTGTGGGTTACCTGGATTCAGCCGGCCCTCCAACCCTCAGAGCCCGGCTCCTCCCCACACTGTGGTTAGATCTCTCTTCAAGATGTCAAGGTGGTCCTTGGGTCTCTTGCCCTGTACTTGCCTTAGGAACCTCAATACTTGGGCAATCATTCCACAGTGGACACAGGGCCCCTCCTGCTGGTGAGATCTGGTACTGCACGCCCTGCCCCCGGAATAAGCTCCCTTCAGGGCACAGGTGCTGTCTACCCATCACATGCCAGGGCTCTCAGGTCGCTGTATCCTGTCATTGCTCCTGCAGAGTGAGGTGGTCTCTCCTCCACTTCTTGGCTACAGCGAGTGTCACCCTCCTTGAAAGAATTTACAACTCCACTTTGTCCCCTTCCCCTCTGCTAGACAGAATTTGAAATATTCTCTTTCACTTCTCAATATTTGGATTCATATCTAAACTCCATCTCAATCACCCCCAGATAGACATGGCGGTGATCTAGAACATCTGTTTGCCCCCTGCTTGGGAAAGACAGAGGCCAGGACTCATCCATTTCTAGGGTGCTATTCTAGCACCATTAATCAGTCGCTACTGTCCAACCTGAACCCTCTCCCAGGAAGCTGTCCCCTAGTCTGGGTGAGGTGACACATGTACACCTTTTTCTGGGTTTTCCAAAATATCTGAGTATGTCTTTTATACTTTAACAAAAAACTACGGGGGCTGGAGAGATGGCTCAGAGGCTAAGAGCACTGTCACTTCTTCCAGAGGTCCTGAGTTCAATTCCCAGCAACCACATGGTGGCTCAAAACCATCTATAATGAGATCTGGTCCTCTCCTCTGGCCTGCAGGCAGAAGAATGTATGCATAATATATAAATAAATCTAAAACAAAGAGAGAAAAAATATTTGAGCTAGGCGGTGGTATTACATGCCTTTAATCTCAGCACTTGGGAGGCAGAGGAAAAAGGATCTGAGTTTGAGGCCAACCAGGGCTACCCAGAGAAACCCTGCCTTGAAAAAAAAACAAAAAATTCTGAGTCACGGTGTTAGTAGCTTTGGGGTGTCTGGCACATATTGTGTAGTCTAGGCTGGCCTTGACTTCTGTAGAGATCTGCCTCCCAAACCTGGCCTTACATTTTTTATATATTTGTGTTTGTATGTGCGTGCCCAAACGCTCACGGCGTTTCACAGGACAACTTCTGCACTGGGTTCAGGGATCACACTCCACCATCAGGCATGCTCAAGTGTCTTGTCCACAGAGCCATCTCAAGGGCCCCACTAAATGTCTTTAGAACCCTCACTGCCCTTGTCCAAGCAGCCAGGCAAACCTGTGCTGAGAATTTCACTTCCCCATGATGATCACAGACAAGCTTCTGAGCCGATTCTCCTTAGGAAAGAAGGCAAGCGCCGTGAATGGCTGCCTGGGCGGATGGCTGCTGCAAGAGGTATTTTTGTGAGCTGAGCGCTTAGCTGGTAGACTGGAGAAGCCCACCATTCCTGCTATGGCTTTATAGATCTCCACTCTTCAGAAGGCTGCTAATTCTCTTAGCCCTGGGTTTTGTTGTTGAAGGTTTGTGTTGACCAGGCTGGCCCCCTCGGACACTTCCTAGAAAGCACTGAATGAGATTCCAGGCCATCCCAGCCTTAAATGTTGCCCACACCTCTGAGAAAGGACACCTCTTCAAGCCTGGACCTTGGGGTCTCAGTCTGGGGATGAGAACGTCCTATGAGAATTTGGTGACTCCCAGGACAACAGTCATTTCCCTGACAAGAATCCTCTGGCAACAAGACTCAAGACCGCACCCAAATGACAAAAGTTACATTTAATTTACAATGTAATAAAGGTTACAGATAAAAAGCTACACTTAAAGCAGAAAAGGCCTATTACACAAATGTACAAATCTGTACAAAGCTCATACAATGGTTCCTACCTTGTCTCCTGTTAGCCAGGTCTAGCCTCGGGCTCCGAATAACCAGAACTCTCCATGGGGGGGGTCGGGGAGCCTCCACACCAACAGCTGAGCATGTCTCCTAACACACCTGGTCCTGCAAAGTAGTCTCCCTGTTCAACAGGAACTGCCCAACTGGTCACTCCTTAAGAAACTGCCTCACCGCACAGGTGCGCCACAGTGGGGAGGGCGGGCAGTACTGAACTAAATGAGAACGAGGCAAGTGGGGTATCCAGTGTGGCGAGGAAAATAGCTGAAGTCCAACAATACGGTAAAACCCATAAACCTGTGCCCATGACAGTGGCCACAGACAAGGGAACTCAAAATGGTCTCACTCCACTAGAAAGGACAGAGAACAGCCTACTGGACCTCAAAACCAGGGAACCATTTAAGTTTACACCTGGGTTTAAATGGACGTCAAAGAACCTGGAATCCATGGCAACAGCTTTGCTATCTGAGGCTCACAAGGGAGGAAGTGAATGCAAATGAGACTATCGCCCTCCACAGCTCCGGATCCCCCCTGTGAGCCACCTCACATGAAAGCAGAGGCGGCAGCGCAGAGCAGGGCAGCCTTCTCAGGACCCAGGAAGCCTTTCTCTGGCCATTCAAGTGTTCCGACTCAGGTCTTTACTGGTACTTTAGGCCCATCTCTAGCCTTAGTATTATATGGTTAGGATCCCAGGAGACTTTCTGAAAGACGATACTGCACACATGGAAAGTTTTCTCCCTAGTTCATTAGCCCCCCTTGTCACCCCTCCACCCATTCCCACCCATCCCCACCCTCTCCATAACCAAAAATATCAAATCAGTAAGGAAGGTGTGGGCTTCTTGCCCGGCCAAGCCTCTTTCGCGTATTTCTTCTTCTTGGGTTCATTTACAGCTTCAGGGTTATAGACTGCAGGGTTTGGTGTGGGGTTTATGGTCACTGCTGACGGCACAACAGGAGTCAAGTCCACGTCAGGGGCGAGGTTCGGATATGGCATGGGCAAGCCGCCAATGAGTGCTGTCCCATGGATGCCGTGAGGTTGGGAGCCTGTCTCACTGTGTGTGGGGGGCAGGCCCCCGTAGAGTCCTCCACTGAAGGCAAAGTTCTGTATGCGCCTGCTCCCTGACTCCTCCAGGCCCAGGGAGCCGGAGCCATCCATCCGCTTCTTCTGTGGGTTGCCATAGGGAAGGGAAAAACAGAGAGGAGATGTGAGGCGAGGTCCTCGTTTCTTTCCATTCTAGCCACAGAAGACTAACACACTTGGGAGAAGCCCCACTGTGTAGCCCAGCCTGCTTCAGAAACCTCAGGGTCTGATGCCATATGAAGTTTTATTCTTTTTTTAACTTAAAGATGAAGCTAGAACTTTAACATACCTTTCCTTTTACTTTAAGGTAAATGGGTTGCACATGTATGGATTCAAAACATTATGAATGGAAGACATTTGAAGAAAGAAACACCTGTCCTGGGACTACACATGTAGTATTTTTTTTCTTTCCCCTTATTACTTACACAAAAGTAGAATAACACGTTGATTTAGTTTTGCACTGCTGGACTGAGCCCAGACACCCGTAGCCTAGCGACGCTTATGGAGACCTAACATGTGGTGAGCAGTAAGAGTAACTAACCACTCGGGGAGGCAGAGGCAGGGGGTCTCTGAGTTCCAGGTCAGCCTGGTCTATAAAGTGAGTCTATAACAGCCCAGGCTACACAGAGAAACCCTGTCTCGAAAAACCAAAGAGTAACTTGGCCTGGCAGAGGCAGGGGCACATGCACTCTGGAGGCAGAGGCAGGTGGATCTCTGAGTTTGAGGCCAGCCTGGTCTATAGTGTGAGCTCCAGGACAGCCAGGGCTACACAGGGAAATCTGTCTCAAAAAAACAAACAAAAAAAAATTAACTTAGAGATACTAAAGTGTAAAGAAGAGCTGGGGACAGTGAACATGGAGATTTTGTTTAGAGAACACAAGGCTCGGAGCGTGTCTGGGAGGATGAGCAGGGGCTCGTGGAGCTGACTCGGGCGCCTGTGGATTCTGGAGGACGGCTGTGAGTGTTGTCTAGAACTCATTCCTTTTAGTATCAGAGACAACTGCCTGTTAACGACTGAAAACAAACCCCCTCCTACGCTGCTGATTAGCCTTACAGCCACTTTGGCACCCCTGTAACAGGTATCTAGCCACTGTAAGGGGCGATGTGTATCCTTTTGGACGGTTCTACCCCCCAGGAAGCTCAATATGCTGAGAATCAGGCACTTGGTAACTTCTATCTCTCCTCTCCTAGCACACCTGGCCCTTAAGCCCAACCTGAGCGTAAGGCAGGACCCTCAGGTTGTGCCACGCCTATGCATAAAGTAAGGGCGTGAACAGGTTAGGAGAGACCTCAACAGTTAAGAGCACCTGTTGTTAAAGGACCCAGGATCAGTTCCCAACACTGACACTTTCCAGTTCCTACACAGCAATTCCAGGGAATCCAATGGTCCCTCAAGCCTCCCAGGGCACCAGGCATGTATGTGGTGCACAACATATATGCAGTCAGAGCACTCATACAGAAAAATAAATTAAAAGAAAAAAAAGAGTAAGAAGAAAAATAAATTAAAAAGAATTTTTTTAAAGGGAGAGAAGCACGGAATATGTTTCAACATTATGCACTGGTTAAAACTCATGTATACCTACTGTGGTTTGTTGTTGTTTTGTTTTGTTTTTTCAGTGCTAAGGATCAAAGCCAGGACTTTAACTGGATTTTTGAGCCCAGACTATAAGGCACTGCAAACACTCTCAAAAGGTGCTTCCTACCTTGACTGGGACCACTGCAGTCTGCACCATGTTCCGGAAGCGACCAACAGAGGGATCCACGTCCTCTGTAAAGAAGATGAGACCGGTGTTGGGAGAACAGGGGTCAAGCTGCACACCAAACAACCAGCTTGTTCAAATGGGAGACACAGCTAATGCGGAGGGTTTTCTGTGCTGAAGCCATCCCAACAACCCCACCCGGCAGGGGCCACTGCAAGCACACTGGGCAGATGAGGAACAGACCGAGTCTTGGAAGAGGGACAGCACTGGGCCAGCCCATCTGCTGGAGGGCAGAGGCCAAGCAACCAGAGACCTGTGCTTCAGATCACAGGGATGAACTTGCCCTTCCAGGGTCTGTTTGCTTCCCCCCTTTTCTTTTCTGTTCCAGGCATTTTGATTAGAGGGCAGATAAAACAGCAGACATTATTATTTTAGTGATAAAAAGAAATGACAAGTGGCCATAACCACATATACTGCTGTATATTCACCAGCAAGGCCAGATTTTGGACTCAGAACCAGGGTCTGAGTCTTTCACTTGAGGGTCTGTCCAGCTCACCAAAGTGGCTTCTTTTCTACCTTGTGATACACACCACTACCCTAGAGAGCATCTGCTTCACTCTGCAAGGAAGGACTGTCAAGGTAGAGAAGGGACCCACTTTCTTCACTCTTTCCAGACGAAAGCACTGGCTGCCAATGCAGAAGAGCATGTTACCACTAGGCCTTTGAGGAACCCACAGCAATAAGCCAAACAGGCTACATCACACCGCAGCACTTGGGATGCAGAGGCAGGCAGAGCTCTGAGGTCAAGGCTGCATACTTGTATATAAGTGCGGGTATGTGCAAGTGTCCAGAGTCCAGAAGACAATGTCAGATCCCCTACAGCTGAAGTTACGGCTGGTTGTGAGCTGCTAGGAATGGAACATGGGTCCTCTGCAAGAGCTTAACTACTGAGCCATCTCTCTAGGCCCCACATCAGAATTGTCAAATATTCTCCAAGCAGAGTGACTGCACTGCTCCACACTGAATACCAAGAGTCACAACAAAGACTGAGTGATAGCAATCAATAGCTTAGTGTCATGGCCAAGTAACTGCTTCCCTAACAGATGTGATACGTCATTTATTTGTTTGAGACAGAGTCATGCTTCATAGCTCTTAGCTGGCCTAGAACTTGCTTTATGGACCATCTGTAAGTACAGTTCCAGGGGACCAGTCTCCCTTTTCTGGCCCCTGCAGGCATACATGTGGTACAGACACATGCTGATAAAATAAGCATACACAATTAATTAGTATAAAGAAATTTATCCTAATTCAAATTAAAAGAAAGGAGGAAAGAAAACAAGGAGCATTCAAAATGGCTCAGTGGTTAGGAACATGTGCTGCTCTTGCAGAGGCCATGGGTTCAGTTCCCAGCACCCACATCAGGTAGCTCACAACCACCTGTAACTCAGTTCCAGGAGATCCAATGACCTCTTCTGGCCTCTGGAGGTACCTGCACATAATGCACATACAGCATAAATGCATTCACATGTGTACACACACACACACACACACACACACACACACACACACACACACTTAAAAGCCATGGTGGTACATGAGCTGGATAGACTAGCTTACTCAGCCTCTAGGCTAGTGAGGGGCCCTGTCTCAAAAACAAAGTCAACAGGCAGCTCATCATGTTCACGTTCTTATAGGGGTTCAGTTCCTTTCTGGACCCCATGGCTGCTGCACGCGTATCCATGCACCACGCATGTGCATATATTCCTGCCGCCTCACACAAGACAAGCCCAGTTCTGCTCTTTTTGAGATGGGCTCTCTCTGTGCAACCCCGGCTGGCCTCAAACTTAGAGATCTGTCTGCCTCTGCCTCCCAAGCAGGAGTGTGCCACCACACCTGGCTAGACCCTGCTCTTTTTTTTTTTTTAATTTTTTTAGTAATTTATTTAATTTTATGTGTGAAGGTGTCAGATCCCAAAAATTGTGGTGTACAGACAGTTGTGAGCTGCCATGTAGGTGCTGGGAATTAAACCCAGGTCCTTTGGAAGAGCAGACAGTGCTCTTAACCACTGAGCCATCTCTCCAGCCCCTAGGCCCTGCTCTTAAGCACTATGCTGCCTGCCTAAACACACTGCATTGTAAGGCTCCAGGGTACTGGTTTCTGATCCTTTTCTCACACATCTCAGTTTCCATCCCTAGTACTACTGAAAACTAGGATGACCCACGCACAGGCTTCTCAGACTGACAGGCTCTGCCTGAACATTCCCTTTAATACCCACTATTCAGAGGATGAATTCAATCAACTCCATGCACTATCAAAAGGTCACTTGTCTCTGAGCAAATGTCCCAGTATCTATCACAGTAATCCCTAAAGATCTTTATTATGTATGCATTTATGTATATCTATGTGTGTATGTGCACATGCCCACATTCCATGGCGAGTCTATGGAAACTGGATCTTCCCTTCTACTGCAGAGGTTCTGGGGACTCTGTAGTAAATGCCTTTACCTGGGAAGCCATCTTGCTGACCCAGGAATTCTTTTAATTGTCTTTCTAAACATAAGCCTTGGACTTCTGGCTTCTTTTCTTCTGTAAGCTAACTCCCTGGCCCTGATTTTGGCCTATGGGAGCTGTGCTTCCCCTTGTCCCTTTATACCCCCAGTATCCAGAGGACTCTACACATGGCTCAGAACCAGGACTCTTGGGTGTTCACTCAGGACTACACAGCACATCTGGGAAGAGTTTTAATCAGCAAACTGGTAAATGAGGTGACTATGCCCAATTCTCTCTTAATGCAATTTTGAATTTTCCTTGATTGGTCTCTATATACGCTGACGGCCCAGGCTGTGTTAAATTAAGAAAACTCCCCCACGCCACTGGTCTTTCCTGGTCCCATACCCTCCGTGGGCTGTTAGTAGAGCAGATCTCTCATTTAAACAACTGGTATTGTGAACTAATGTAGAGCTTAAAAGTTACAGCATATGCTCACCCTAAGCATGTGCTGCCACTCTGCATCACCCAAAAATTTGAAATGTATTGTGCGCTCAAAATATGAGCATAGTGACCCAACAAACGGGCCCCAATGGCCTGTGGGCTGTCCTTGCTCCTGAGACTTTAACGTTCCATCAAGAGAAATAGGGCGACCTCTCACCTGGGTTGATGATCTCATCATCGTCACTGAAAGTCACCCGGGAGTTCTTCCTCTTCCTCTTTGGTCTCTGAATGTCCAGATTTCCCTCCTCAATAGTGAGGGTTGAAATCCGCTTGTTGTGGGCAGTGTTGAACTCTGTCAGGTTCTAGGCCAAAGTTCACACAGTAAAGATGAGAATTAGTACATATGGAGTTTCATGGAGAAAATATAATACGAAGGGCAAAAGGGCATTTGGAGCTTACATTGATTTCCCAAGGCCAGAGAGACAGCCTTCTGCATTCAGGACTCATAATGTCCTAATTAGACTATTAATAGAGAGAACATGTAACTCCTCACTGACCATGAGTGCTGTGTAAAAGGATGTGGAAGGCTGTGAGAACAGGACACCCTTGAAATGAGGATATGTTATTTACTTTCTGGTCTTGAAAGAACGCTGTCACAACGCTATGCCAAGAATGAAAAGAAATTTGTTATTTTAAAGTAACAAAACAGATGAAAAAGACAATTGAATGCTTCTCAGTAGCTGGTATGTCTGTGTATGAATGTATGTGTGACGGTGTATATGTAGTGTGTTGTGTGTGGTGGTGGGGGGGCAAAGACAGACAAGATCTACACAAACTAGAATGGTTTCAAATTTATATCACTGCTCCTGCTTCAATGCCTGCAACCACAACAATGAGCTCGCATATCGCCTTTCTCCTCTGAGTTCTTAAGGACACCAGCTACGCACTTCATCATCCCCTTCCTGCCTCAGGCCCAGTTCCATTCACAATCACCGTCAATCTTATGATTAATTTGGCCAGCGCTGCTTTCTGCTTCTTTCCAATTCACTGGACTTGTTCCAACCTGCACTGCAGCTTGAGATATTCCAAAACCCAGACAGGACCTAACACACTGAACTGAAACACGGGGAAGCACAATGGCCTGGAGGGAAAATGACAAAAGCGACTCCAGCAAGGCCCATAAATGTGAGGCTTCCTCTTGAGAAGATGACTTCTACACTGTTGATTGCTATTGTTCTTTTCCCTGAAGCCTGGGAAGCTGCTGTTGTGTACAGGAATAATAAAGGCACAGGGCTGGTTAAGAACATACTCGCAAGGCGGGTACAGTGGCGCATACCTGTAATCCCAGACCTACGGGAGACAGAGACAGGTGGAGCTTTGTGAGTTTAAGTCCAGCCTGGTCTACAAAGTGAGTCCAGAACAGACAAAGCTACACAGAGAAACTCGTCTTAAAAAACAAAACAAAAAACCTTACTTGCATTTTGTCTACATGAACAGACATACCACACCATCACAATTTTGTTTGTATGGTAGTCTTAAATTTGTAAAATGTATGACCATGTAGGTATCCATATCTATAAGAAAAAAAGTAACCTAGTTTTTATTATTCATTTCTATCTTACGTATGTGGATGTTTTACCTGTGTGCATGTCTGTGTGGCATGTACATGCCCACAACTCTGTAACTTGAGTGACAGAAATATTGTGAGCCACCATCTGTGTGCTGGGAAACACCCAGCATCCTCTGGAACAGCAGCTACTAACCACTAGGCTGTCTCGCAAGCCCAAAAGCAGCCTAGTTCTCCAGATTCCTGGGTCATCCGGTCAGTATCAAAGAGGCTATATGGATGAAATGTTGCTTGCTAAGCTAGTGTCATTCAACAGAACTGACTGTGATGATACAAATCATAGGCCATGAGTATCCAAGGTATGTGTCTGTACACATTCAAGGACTGCCCACTGATACCAAAATTATGCAGATCCTTCGGTGCCTGGGCAGTCTCCCAGACAACCCTAGAACCTACCTAATGAGAACATCGAACACCCACTACAATGTGAATGTTGTATGAAGTTATATTGTTTAGAGACTCTCCTGACACAGCTGACTAAATTGTCCACGTTACCCACTAGAAGACATGAAATGTGGTTAGTGATTACTGCACTGGACCAAAAGGTAAATAAAGTCACAAGAATGGAGAAAACAGGGGCTGCAGAGATGGCTCTCAGCAGTTAAGAACACTGGCTGCTCTTCCAGGACCTGTGTGTGATTCCCATAGCCACATGGTAGCTCATAACTATAACTAGTTTCAGGGGACCAACGCCATATTCTGAACTGGCACATACATTTATGCAAGCAAAACATTCAAGCACATAAAACCCAAAAACTGAAACAGGAAAACGCCTCCACAGCCAGTGAAGCAGCATACCACCCCTGGAGGAGCAAGAGCAGGGAAACCTGTCCCAGCTGGGACATATGTACTGTCCAAGGCTCATCACTAGACTCAGAGCCTCCTGCTACTATAGTACTGTAAGTTCTTTCTTTTACGTATACAAGTGCTCTGTTTTCATGCAGAGAAGAGGACACCAGATCTCATTATAGATGGTTAGGAGCCACCGTGTGGTTGCTGGAAATTGAACTCAGAACCTCCAGAAGAGCAGCCAGTGCTCTTAACCTGAGCCATCTCTCCAGCCTAGGGTATTGTAATTTCAAACTAGGAAGAACAGCTATACACTGCAAAAACAAGGATCCCGACAGACAAAAATGACAGGAAATTACATCAAGCTCGGTCTCCTCTTCTGGAAGCCCCAACAAGCCCTTGAGCTCATCATCCTCTCCGCCCATCTTCTCATCTCCTTTCACAGCTGATGGCAACGTCTGAGGCTTCTCTCGCAGAGTGTATGCCCTTGTGGATGCACCAAACGAGACCGTGGAATCAATGGGAATCTGCTGAGGCTTGTGAGGTTCCAACCGAATGTGACCCAAGAAAGTGCCATGTGCTGGGAAGAATCAAATCAGAACAGTAAGGAAAGAAATCAAAAGCAGCAAGTGCTCAGAAGGGAAAGCATGCATCATCGCTGACTCTTAGGACATCAGCTCCCATAGTACAGCAAGTTTGTTTTCTGATTGTTAGATCTAAATGATAATGGCATGTTCAGAATCATATCCACAAATAAGCTTTCTTGTTTGTTTTTTATAGTACAAGAGTCAAACCTAGGGTTTTGCCCATCCTAGGCAAAGACTCTACCATTGAGCTACAATCTCAGCCCTTGGTTTTTGAGACAGGGTCTCACTATTGAGCTACAACCTCAGCCCTTGGTTTTTGAGACAGGGTCTCACAGGGCTGGCTTTCAACTTACTATGTTGGCAGTTTGGACTCAAACTATGTCAACCAGACTGACTGTGAACTCCCGATTCTCCTGCCTCATCCTCCCAAGTGCTGGAAATACAGACATGTGCCACTATGTCTGCAGAAAAAAAAAAACAAAAAACAAAAAACTTTTAACGATGAACATGTCCCTGGGTCCACTTCATCCTGTCTTGCATTAAAGCACTATTGCCTGTTCTCTGCTGCCAGAAAGGCTTGGCTACATTCTGGATCCAGCAGGAATGGCTCCAACCTAGCAGAAGCCATGCTCTCCAAGGTACGGGGCAAACTTTGGTGTGCTCTGCTCTCTCTAGCACCAACTCTAAGGAACATGAAAACCGCTGCTCTGCTAGCTGTTCCAGCTTTCTCCAGGATAGGAGGCAAGATCGGCCAACACAGACGCAATGTCAATGCCAAGGCAAGCCAAAATCCTACCAGACATTCTGAAATTTTCCACGTCTGCATTCTGCATGTTATGAAATGGGGGAAAAAAGATGAAATAAGTATATCTGTAAGACAAGGCAGGCGGAGTCCTTATGCAAACAGACTGGGGAGTTGTGTGTCTGTGTGTGCTAGGTTGACTGGGAGGATCAAACATAAATACATAGATATGCTTGTCTCTGCCCCCCAAGTGCTGGGATTAAAGACATGTGTCACCACTGCCTACCATAAGACTGTATATATATTTTTTACTCTATTTGTCATGGCAAACAAATAAACTTAGGTGGTCTACACAGTCCAGTCTCAGTTGCATTTTTGTAGACTATTTCAAGCAAAGTTTAAAATCTTAATAATCTCAGTGTACTTATGAAGCTAAAATTGTTGTAATTCAGTTAAAGCAAAGTATACCAGGGATAAGTAACTTACTGTAAATAATGAATGTTCAAAACAAGCATTTTAGAAGCATCCTGTATTACTGCATACCAATGATGCTAGCCACAATTTCAACATAAACGGAGTCACATTTCACCAGGGTCTTATGAACACCAGTACTCTGGGTTCCTCTATGTCATTTTTACTCTCTCTTTATACAACCCAAAGTATCTGTTCTCCTTAGTCAATTATTTCAGAAAATAACAGAATCTCAGAAATAAAGAAGAGCTGATTTAAAGGTTTCCCAAACCAAGAGCCCAAACAACATGTCTTTTCCCCGGGGAGCAGGCACTCACTGCTGTTGAGATCTATCAAGAAAACTCTCTTCAGGTGCTTGTGGTAAACCAGCGCCGCATGGACTCGGGAGCAGGACTGGTGGTCGATGGTAAAGTCACACAGGTCAGGGTTCCTCCCGAATAAGTAATACTTCTTCTCATCGATAATCAGCTTCTAAATATGAAATTAAATATTACTCCACTCTTACCGCAAGCAAGCTTAGCAAAAACTTCCCATCATGTAAATAGAGGATCTTGAGTTGGTAAAATGCGTGGCATCTCCCTTTGTTCTGTGAAGTTCTAGGGTCCAGTAAGATCAGTGCAAGGGCTTTCCTAGCAGCTGGCCCAGTCAAGCTCCTGACCATGGTAAGGTCCACACTGGGAACAGCTTTCATGTGGGCTGCACACTGGCTCCTAAAGCAGCCAGCACACACTCTTCTCCCGTCTAGTTGAGAGCAACAGCACTCTGTTCCATTAGTCCACCCCTGGCGCCTAGAGGACATTATCCACCACTGAAATGTCGAAAGACAGACCTCTCCCCCAGGGCAATGGATTCATCCAACTTCAGCAAAAAAACGTCTTTGGGGAGGGCTGTCAGATAAAGAACTAAGCAGGGGAAAAAAATGTCTTTGCATTTCTAAATACTCCTTTCAAGTCAGTAGCATAAACTTACTTTAAGAATGCTCTTTGTATAGGCCCGTTTCTATGTATCCATAGCAGTTTGCTAACACTTTTTGATGGAGAATTACATTATATCCATCCAAATACAATCTTCTACCAGCATTGTGTAACACTTGTGAAAAACAAAAACAAAAACAAAAGCCAGGCATGGTGGTGCATGCCTTTAAGCCCAGCACTCAGGAAGACAGAGGCAAGCAGATCACTGTGGATTTGAGGTCAACCTGGTCTACAAAGTGAGTCCAGGACAACCAAGGCTACACAGAGAAACCCGTCTTGAAAAATCAAAACCAAACTAAACCAAATCCCAAACTGTTCTTAGTTCTATCAGATGTCAAGTAGCCTCTCCTTGTAAGATTTGTACTCTTTTTCTTTTAATGTAACTCTGGCTGTCCTGGAACTCTATATAAACCAGGCTAGCCTCAAATTCAGAGATCTATTTGCCTCTGCTCCTAAGTGCTAGGATTAAAGGGGTGAGCCACCATACCTTGATGAAATAAGAATTCTATCAAGGGCCGGAGAGATAGCTGAACACCTTTAATTCTAGCACTCAGGAGGCAGAGGCAACGGGCAGCTCAGACTTGGAGGCCAGTCTGGTCCATATAGTGAATTCCAGTATAGCCAAGGCTATAGTAAGACCCTTTCTCAAAGAAAGAAAGAAAGAGGGCTAGAGAGATGGCACAGGGACTAAGAGCATTGGCTGCTTTTACAGAGGACCCAAGCTACAATCCTTAAAACCCACATGGTGGTTCATAACTGTCTCTAACACCAGTTTGCACCTAGAAGATGACTTTTGGCTGCCACAGATATCAGACATGCACATAGCACACATAAATGTAGGCCAAACACTCATATACATGAAAAAAAAAAGACCATTTGATTAGCAAATGAGTAGGAAGGGCAGAAAAAGAAAGCACATTCTTTGAGCGGAATTATATTCTATAAAAAGTTCAACTCTTGTCATAGACGGTTATAAACTACAGTTATAGATGAGGGACAGTGAGGAAATTATTACTAACACTTTGCTAATTGTAGCCCGATACTAGCAATGTAGTAGTCTAGTGTGAGCACCTGATGACCTCCATTTGATATGCCGTTTTTTTTTTTCTTTTAAGCACAAGGTCTCAGCTGTGCACAGTGATGTCTGTAATCCCAGCACTCAGGGAGGCAGAGGCAGGCCAATCTCTGAGTTCAAGGCCAGCATGATCTACAAAGTGAGTCTAGGACAGCCAAGGCTACAGAGAGAAACCTGTCTTGAAAAGCAAAACAAAACAAACACAGGGTCTCATTAAGCTCTAGCTCACATTCCACCCTAAAATCCTAAAATCTCTAAGAAGCCAGGAATGATGGTGCTATTATCTTAGGACCTCAAGGCAGGCATGGCGATGCATATCTTTAATCCCTGGCTGGTAGATCCCCGAGTTTGAGGCCAGCCTGGTTAACAGAGCAAGTTCCAGAACAGCCAAGACTACACAGACAAATCCTACCTTGAATAAAACAAAACAAATAAAAAAAGAACTTCAGACGTTAAGGCAAGATGGTTCCAAGTTGGGGCTGTAGAGATGGCTCAGAGGTTAAGAGCACTGGCTGCTCTTCCAGAGGTTCTGAGTTCAATTCCCAGAAACCACATGGTGGCTCACAACCATCTATAATGAGATCTGGTGCCCTCTTCTGGTGTGCAGGTGTACATGTAGGCAGAACACTGTATACATAATAAATTTTTAAAAGCTGGTTCCAAGTTAAAGGCTAACCTGGGTTACACACAGCAAGGTCCTGTTCTAACACACACACACTAACAACAACAACAACAACAAAAAACCAAACTCCTGAGAAAAGCTAGCACAAAAGCTCAGAAAGATGTATAGTGAAATTAGTATAAGGCTAGAAATCAAGAGTCTATTCACCCCTGGCTCAGTCCTTGAACTCACAAGAGGTTGTATCTCAGGGAGGAGACTCATCATTCAGGACATGTGCATTAGTGTCCCCAAGTCTCATGCAAGAAAACTTCTGGCGCTGTTCGCAGCAACAGCTGCCGCGTACTTACCTGCCACACACTTGCCATGAGTTTTGTATTGTATCTATCACTGGTAAGGATGATCTCCTAGAATTGACACCCTTTCCATTCTTAGAGATGCAATATTAAAACATACCACCCTCACTGTAGTAATTTTTTAAAAGTAAAATGAATTTTAAAAATTCAAATTTATTTGATTTTACAGTTTAAATTTTTTTCCTTTTTAAAAAACAAGATACCATAGCTGGGCACAGTGGCGTAAGCCTGTAATCTCAGCACTCAAGGAGGCAGATCTCTATGAGTTTGAGGCCAGCTTGGTCTACAAGGTGAGTCCAGGATAACCAAGGCCACACAGAGAAACTCTGTCTTGAAAACCAAAACCAAAACAACCCCCCCAAAACCCCCCCAAAAAATAAGATTCCACTTATTCCAGGCTAGCCTCAAAGTTTATATATATAAACAGATGACCTTGAACTTCTGACCCTTCTGTCTCACCTCCTAGGTGCTGAAGATTGCATGTATGTACTACAAAGCCTAGTTAAATTAGAGCATTTAAGAATGCCAGGCACAGTGTTGAATGCCTTTAATTATAGGTAGAGGCAGGCAGATCTATGAGTTCAAAGCTACAGAGGTCTAAAAAGTAAGTTCCAGGTCAGAGCTACATAGTGGGACCCAGTCTCAAAAAAAAAAAAAAAAAAAAAAAAGAGGTTTATTTTCTTTTTATGTGCTTCTGTGCAATTTAAGTTAATTGAGTAGGTACCTGTGGAGACCAGAAGATAGCATCTGATCCCCCGACAGAGTTATAGATTTTTGAAAGCTGCCCAACCTGGGTGCCAGGACTGAGCTCAGGTTCTCTGGAAGGGCAAGATGGGCTCTCAACTGCTGACCGATCTTTCCAGACCTTCCCAGTTTGAGCATTTTTAACCTCTATATCATAATTTCCTTAATCCACTATTACTAAAAGGTAAGCCACCTGAGAATGAGTATTTTTAGTAAATATGCATGTACCATGGGGTCACAGTCTCAAATAAAACAACAACAAAAAAGAACCCTGCCCTTTTCCCCTGGTAAGCACTTCCGCACAAGCTTCTCTGTTAACAGTCAGTCAACTCAGGCAGGTTGGTGTGTGCATCACCTCTGTGGACTCTATCAAGCACTGCCTACTGCCGCTGCTGCAGCTCTTCAGGACCATGCTACTATGGAGACCTAGATCTAAAATGGCCTGACAGCCAATCAGCCACCCAGTGTTATATTTAAAGCATGGATTAAGGTAGGCTATGGTTGTGCACACTTGTAATGCTAGTATTCAGGAAACAGAGGCAGGAGGATCACAATAATCTGAGGGCCAGTCTGATCTACACAGTGAATTTCAGGTCAGCCAAAGGGACCTTGTCTTAAAAACACAAACCTCCCCGACCCCCAAATACCAAAACCAGAATAGAAATAGATTCACATTACTAATGAAACATTGGAAGCCTGGCATAGCAGCTGCTGCGTATAACACCAGTACTTTGGAGGCCAAGACAGGGGCATCACTGCAGATTCAAGGCATACCCAGGCTACACAGTAAGTTCCAGAACAGGCTAAAGACCCTATCTCAAAATAGTGATTGGGGAATGCACTCAGCACTCAGAAGGCAGAGACAGAGCTCTGTGAGTGTGAGGTTAGCCTGGTCTACAAATAGTAAATTACAGGCCAGTCACAGCTACATGATGAGACCTTGTCTCAAAAACAAAATGCCCAATTGTTAAAAGCCAACATTACTTTAGGATTAGCAGAGAGGTCTGAAACATTAACCATGTCTTCTAAGGCATCATGTACACAGGTTGATCTCAATGTATTTTTCACTCATTTTGATTTATAAAGATGAAAGTTCCTCAGTGCTCATAGTGGGTCACAAGCAATGATTCTAGAGTACAAAAGATATATCAGCGATTAAAAAAAAAAGAGGAAGGATTCTCATACTATAGGCATACATTCACCGTCAACAGCATCCCAACCACAGAATATTAAAAGTGAATTTTAATGGAAAAAATCATACCTCTTAGAATTAAGGAAATACATTAAAAGTGAACAAATCATGCACTATTCTTTCTGGTTACTAAAGCTGTAATTTTTGGCTAGCTACAACTGATCACTATCCAGATGTGCCTCTGAGTTATAACTCAGGGTGTAACTTTACACACTGGGCCTAAAAGACTCATGGCTTTTACTTTAATATCGCACTTCTTCAACCCAACTATCACAACATATCACAAGCCTTTGAAACAAGACGAGGATATAGATAGCTCGGTTAGTATCAAGTGCTGGTCAAATCTAAGTTCTTAAAATAAATACACCTAGGCTACTGGGTAGAGCTAAGCAGTACAACACTTGCCTAGAAGCATGAGACACTTGTCTGATTGCTAGCAAGGCAAGATAAAGACACACATACAAAGACACACATCTTAGACGTATTTCTTTAAGAGCCATACAGTGATATTTAAGGACTAAAACTGTCACGATGGTGTGCAGGCTCAGCACACATAGGCACAATGGAAGATAAAAACATCACCAGCAGATGGAGACCAGTAGTCAGAGTGCTGAACAAGGTAAAGGGACACCGAGAATGGACATCTTCCACAAAGGAACGTATGCTATCACTGGGCCTCTTTGCCTGTTTCTTCTTCTTCTTTTTTTGCCTGTTTATTCTTGTCGCAGAAAAAGCTTTACTAAGTTCTAATAACAAATTAGACTTCGTCTTTTATTATTTCTCTGCGTGTCTGTGTTGGACACACAAAATTGTAGATGGTTCTTTTCTTCCAATTTAAGTTGTCAGGCGTGTGTATAGCAAGTCTTTTACAGGTTGAGACATCCCTCCAGCCCACAAAATAAAATTTCTATAAGTCTTCAAATTTCACACTAGCCTATGTAGCAACAATTTTTTTTCCCTATGTATAGAACTACCAGAAGTAAAAGAGATTTTCCAGGTATTTTTAATTAAATATTTTAATTAAAATTTTAATTAAATTATTTCCTTGAATAACCATTTGAGTCTTTTTGTTGTTGTTGTTTTTCATAAAGGAACTCATGACAAAGGGGCTGTATGAGACTGGCCAATTCCCTTGTCACCACCCCAAAACAACCCCTCACTTTTCAAGCTAACATCTGCAAAATGTCATGTTTTTATTATATACACCAAGAAGAAAATAATTACACTCACCAACAGAGCTTTGAACTGAATTTCTTTTTCTTTCTTTCTTTTTTTTTTTTGTTTTTTTGAGACAGGGTTTCTCTGTGCAACAGCCCTGGCTGTCCTCGAACTCACAGAGTTCTGCCTGCCTCTGCCTCCCAAGTGATGAGATTAAATGTGTGTGCCAATACCACCCTAATTTCTAACTATTAAGCCAGTGGGCTTATTCTCTATTTCTTAGCAAATAACTATATATCTTAGCATAAATATTCCAGATATGGTGACTCACATAATCCCAGCACTTGGGAGACCAGGTTAGGACTTCCATGAGTCAGAAATCAGCCAGGGCTATATAGTGAGTTCCAGGCCACAGCAGAACGCTATCTCAAATATAAAAGAACTGGCCCTTGGGAGGCAGAGGCAGGTGGATCTCTGTGAGGTCCAGGCCAACCAGGGCTTTATGACAAGACCCAGTTGAACAAAACCCTAACATAATCCAACAGCTAGTCACTGTACTCTAAAATCTGATGTGACTCTAGAAACTTCGAAGCTGTAATTCCACTAAACTTTTCTTTCCTTTATAATACTCAACTGTAATTATATTTTTCTGTGTGTGATTGTTTGTTCGTTTTCCAGCTATGACCCCAACATATAAACAGCCTTTATGGCCTCCAATCTGTTGCCTCTGCCTCCAAAGTGCTACGATGAAAAGTATGCGGCACCATATATGGCCTCTCCCTTAGTTTTAAATGTATGAACTTTAGTTCTATTTCATTTTCTTTTTTGGCAAGTGCCCTACCTAACCATACTACTCGGAAGGAACTAATCCTGAATCTCATAGAAGCAGCTTAGATACTAAACTCAATCTATCTCATAAATGTCTTTAGTCATTACAAAGTATGCATTTCACAAACTCCAAATTAGTGGGTTTCTAGTTTATCTGGGCCCCTGAGGCTCATGGCCTGTTAAAAATAGCTTCACTAAGTCCCAACATTGTGCACACACCTTTACCTCCAGCACTCGGGAACCAGAGGCAGGTGGATCTCAGTGAATTTGAGGCCAGCCTGATCTATAAAGACAGTTCCAGGATAGCCCAGAGCTGTTACACACAGAAATCTTGCCTTGAAGAACAACAAAACAAAAGAACTTCATTTGTAAGGCCAGAGTAATAAGGAAAAACAAAGTATCTGTGGGAGAGATGTGTTCAGTGCAGGAGACTGAATCCAAAAGCGTTTTTTGAATGCTAAGCCACTCAATCACAGAGCTCACAGGGACTGGAACAAAAACAAACAAACAAATTAATGGAATCAAGAACAAGCTGGGTGCAGTGGTGCATACCTTTGATCCAGCACTGGGAGGCAGAGACAGGTAGGTCTCTGGAAGTTCAAGGCCAACCTAGTCTACAATAGTAAATTCTGGGACAGCCAGAACTGACCCTATCTTAAAGAAATAAAAAGAAAGAAGGAAAGTAACACTCCTGAAAACAAAGCTAAGGAGAGGGGGTGGAAAAGTGAGTCACTTGCAAAAAAAGTCTTTAGAGTGGGAGTATATTTCAATACCTCAATTAGTTTGTCTCCTTTCACTACATCCAGATGTAAGCCAGGCGGAGGTTTACCTGCCCTGAAAAAGAAGAGTGAAAAAAGCATTTTTTAGGATGAGTCCATAAATGTTCTTTACAATCCCTGTCCCATTCAACATTAGGCTCTCCTACCAGCCTATAATTAGTTCATGTTCAAAATGAAATGTCATGCTTTTCACTTAGATCTTCTTTCTCCGATCAACACTTTCTTCCCAAGTGATTCAATTATTCCAGAGGGGATTTTTTGTGGATCTGTATTTAGAGCAGGAAAAAAAAGAAAAAAAAAAAAAAAGCCTGCATTTTAACACTGGCTATGCACTTCAGAGACAAAGCAGCTCAGTGTATAAGTATGTCTTGGTGCCTGGAGGATTTTTCTTCTGTTTTTTGAGACAGGGTGTCACCTATCTCAGGCTAGGCTCGAACCTTGGGGGTTTGAATCTGAGGGTGACCTTGACTGTCTGAACCTCCTACCTCCATCTTCCCTGTGCTGGGTTATGCTGTGGTGTGTGCCACCATGCCTGATCTAATCTGGGGTTTTAATGAGATTTACTACTCCTGATAGACCATAAATACAGAATGAGCCAGTTGTTTTGCTGGGTACAGAAGTACACATGTGAATTTTCACCAGAAGGGTCACTGCAAGTTCCAGGGCATCTAGTTTTATATTGCAAATTCTAGACCAGCCAGAATTACACATGGAGACAAATAAATGTTAACACAACCAAACAACAACAACAATAGCTGTTTGGGGACTGATCAATATTAGTCTCATCACAAAATAAGCAGAAACTCCTTTTGTGTGTGTTAATTTAATCATGCAAATATTCATTACATGGTAAGGAAAACGTCATCTTCATTTCCTAGGCCCCATGAGGCCCCACCAGACACCCACCACTGTCTAGGTGGGAGGGGCAGCAGGCTGGCCCCCCAGATGAACTTTTGATACCAAACCAGAGATTCATAATTAGGGAACCAGTGCAAATCAAAATTATGTCCACAAAACCCAGTTCCAAAGGAACAGAGGCATGGTGGTACCCTGCAGAAATATAATTAATCAAACTTTTCTCTGTACTTTGCTTTATCATTCAAGGGGGATGTGTCAAATCATCTGTCAACAATTCTTGGTACAGACCACATTTTGAGGTAATTGTAGGTGATCTCAAAGAGTCTTTTTCTATTTGGCTGGCCCAAATTTGAAATAAGTGCAGCCAGGGACCGGTATGCATAAAGAACTTGTAGGCTGAAGCAAATGGATATATTAAATACAGAAAACAGCCAAACATTCGTTTGCTTCCTAGGCTTGCTCGTTTGAACCTTCCAGGGCCCTTACATTTGCACAAAAGGAACATATCCTGTCTATCTAATTGAAGATTCAACAAACCATCTCACAGTTCTGCTCCAATCTTTTATGACAGTAGGTAAAAGGACAATGCATTGGATAAAAGCCCATTTTGTTCCAGAAACAGGTTAAAATTAACATTAAAGCCAAATATATTTTCTGAATATCCTCTCATGTGCCGGGCGAGGGCCTAGAAGCCGAGAATGATGCAAGGGTTTTTGCCCTTGAAGATCTCAATGTAACAGAAGACTGAGAAGTAACATGTTAACAACCATGAAGAGACACTACAGGAGAAAGGGCTCTTAACTAGAAAGAATGCCCGTGCAAAGCAGTTCGCATTTATTCATCTCGTACCCCACTCAAAGCCTAAATCATCCTACTACTCCTATGAACTTCCCAAGGGATGAAAATGATGTATTCTAATAACTTCTGGTCTCTTTTGTACCGGGCTTCGTGCTGGTCTGATCACCGAGAACAAGGAGGATGGTTCCGCGCCATCCCTGCCCTCAGGAAGCTCCCAGTCCGCGGGAGACGGGTAAGCACTAGAGGATGCAGCGGTCACGGAGGGATGCAGCATCAGGTTGGGCTGGGGTAGGGAAGCTGGCTCGTGCGCGCTCGGGACGTTCAACACCGGGGGCAGGTTACGATGCTCCCAGTGAGGAGTTGGGGCAAGTTAGGGGCCAAGGCCTGAAGCACCCTGGCGAGCGGCTGACCTCCCCAGAGCTGTCTAAAGTGAACGCCTTCGAGCCCCCAAATCTCGGGCTTCCTCAGAGCCTGGGCCCCGGCTCCAGGCTCCTCCACACGTCGTCCGGCCCCTCACAGCGGACAGTTTTCCCTCAATCATTCCAGGACCTCTTAAAGCCGTTCATTTCATCGCAAAAAAAAAAAAAAGAAGCGGGGGGAACAGCCTCCTTCCCTCCCCCGGCTAGCTCACACCAGGCCGCTCCAGCCCCGGCAGCCTCGCTACTCACCAGGTCGGGCAGTCGAACAGCGGGAGGCTGGAGCCGGAGTTCGCGGCTGCCGCCATCTTGCGTCTCCCCCTCCCATTTGGCGGGCCTGAAGCACGCCGGGAAACTGGGAGGTCGGGAGGGAAGAGGCGGCATCCCAGCAGCCTGTGCGCGCTCACGCACGCGCGCCTGGGAGCGCCTGTGGTGGAGGGAGGGGCCGGGGGAACAGGCTGCGGTGTTTGGGTTGTTTGCCGGGAGACCCGAGCCTGAGGGTTCGCTTTGGTTGCCGGATCGGAAGCGGTTTGTACCGAGGTGTCAGCTTCCCGCCCGTTTCTCCTCCGAAAGCTGTGAACTCTGTAATCCGCATTAACTCCCAGCACTGCAGCCTTTCGCGCTTCATCTAGCGATAAGCAAGCGATCGCTAGAGACAGTAGTGATTGCTCATTCCTTATTTCTTCCAGGCCTTCTCCGGAAAGCTGCATCCGAAAGCAGCTTATACTTACTCATTTGTCCTTTCTATCTTTTTTTTTTTCCTTTCGTTTTTCGAGATAGGGTTTCTCTGTGTATCAAGCCCTGGCTGTCCTGCACTTGTTTTGTAGACCAGGCTGGCCTCGAACTCACAGAAGTTCGCCTGTCTCTGCCACCCCGAGTGCTGGGATTAAAGGCGTGCACGCTTGACAAATACAGCTCAATGATAGTTCATGCGCCCAGCTGATTCAATCCCATGAACAAGAAATTTTCTGAGGCTTGAGGGCTACAGTTTAGGAAGGAGTGTGTGTGTCAAAAATCATGTAGTCTGTTTATGAGAACTTTGTACAAATTGCAGCCAGGCAGAGGCTCAAACAGAAAAAAGGCATCCAACTTTTCACGAGTTTCACCAGTTTTCAAGGGGGCTGAAGAGATGGTTGAGAGGTTAAGAGCACTGGCTGCTCTTCCAGAGGTCCTGAGTTCAATTCCCATCAATCACACGGTGGCTCACCAATTTTCAAATGGTTAATAACTATCCCTTTAGGATTTTTCTACTAGAGCAATAGAGATTGTATTGTACACGGAAGCATTAGGGTTGCTCTTGCATGCATGGTAGCCTTCTACCATGCTACTAGCTTGCTGGTTGTAATAGCTCTGTCTATTGAGTGCTTACTGGGAGGTACGCATTCTATATGGATTATCTCAGATGGTAATCCCAACACTCAAGACAGATGTTCAGAGTGAATTGTCCAGCCTCACCCTAAAACAAGGAGTGGGATCCAAACCTGAGTCTATATAAAGCCAAAGGTCAGGCTCTGACAACACACCCTTATACTTTTTAGTATGCAGCTGATGTTCCTTTTTCACTTTTGCAGAAAACCTGCGGTGGTGATCTGGCAGTGATTTTTTTTTTTCTACAAATAAAATTGGGGAAGGGTGTTGAAATCCCAGCGCTAGGGAGGTAGAAGTAAAAGGATCAGAAATTCCTGAAGACAGCCTCAGCTACACAGTGATTTGGAGGCTAGTCTGATCCTATCTTAAAAATTCTGTCGAATTATTGTTCATAAGAAAAGCACTGTTTGGGGCCATGGAAATAGTTGAGCAGGTGAGCTATTCCAGCACAGGGACCTGCATTCACATCCTCCGCACCCATGTTAAAAAAGCCAGCTGTAGCTATAGCCCCATCTCTGGGGCTGGTCAGCTAGCACAGATGTTCAGTGATGTCTAGCCTTCACATACATGCATGCATACCCCAGCATCCACACATGTACAGACACACAACATACACATGCACAGTTCAGTGAGTGAAGGACTCTCTGATGGAAGTAATTCTTTTTGTGAATCATCACTACTGAGCCCTATATTGTTACTTTTTATTTTTTGTGAGGTGGAGGTTGCACTATGTAGCCTTGGCTGGCCTGTCATTATGTAGACCAGGCTGGAATCGAACTCACAGAAACCTACCTGCCTCTGCTTCCTGGGATCTGGGAATAAAGGGATACAACACCATGCCCTGCTAGAAGTAAAATAAGTAAACAAACCCACCTAGTCTAGAGACTGTTCTCTGGATGAGTCTCTAGGTTTCAAGATGTAACTGAAATGTATCACCAAGCTTGATATTTATTTTTAAAAATGGTTTGATGGTTTGTTTGTTTTTGAGACACTGTCCTGCTATGTAGCCCTGGCTGGTCTGGAAGTAGATCAAGCAGGCCTTGAACTCACAAAATAAAACCTGTTTCTGCTTCCAGTGCTGGGATTAAAGGTATGTGTCATGACACCCAGCTCCAAGCTGGATTTTTAAATGATCAACTATTATGTAGAGAATAAAATCTTTTCCTTGGGCTTTCAAAGTACAATCAATTCATCCAGAAAGAATGGAAACTAATCAGGTCACTTAAAGAAGTAATTTTTTTTAAAGATTTATTTATTTATTTGATGTATATGAGTGTTCTATCTGCATTTACACCAGCCAGAAGAGGGAATCAGTTCACATTATAGATGGTTGTGAGCCACCATGTGGTTGCTGGGAATTGAACTCATGACCTTTGGAAGAGCAGACAGTGCTCTTAACCACTGAGCCATCTCTCCAGCCCCAAGAAGTAATTTTTAAGGGCTGAGACTGTAGCTCAGCTGGAGGAATATTTGCCCAGAATGTACAAAGCTAGCTCCAGTACACAGTGCTACATAAAACTGGGTGTGAGGATATGGACCTATGACCTGAGCTTGATGAGGTATCGTTCTCCATTGGGCAGACAGTGGATTCTCTACCTGCCACCTGACAGGCCAGGACTAAATTCTAAGAGACATTCAGGGGCAGGTGTGTGGGTGTGTGTGTGTTCGAGTATTTGTTACAGGTTTCTTGAGTTTTTTCTAATTAAACAACAAGCTTTATCCACCTGGTCAGGTTTGGTCTGTGCAAGAACAAACCACAACACTACACACAAGAAGCTCCAGCCAGAAGCTCAGGTCACCGTCATACCCATAGGCAGTTGGAGGCCAGCCTGGACTACAGATAGCTCTGTCTCAATGAAGTAAAACATTAAGCATGATGTGGTGATGCACACTTTAACTGAGGTATGTGGGAGGCAGAGGCAGGTTCCAGGCGGACAAGTTCCAGGGCAGACAAGGCTACACAGACAGACCCTGTTTCAAAAAGTAAAATAAAATACAAAAGGACTATAAATATCCCCTTTTCAGCTTTGTGATCCCAAAGGCCAAGATAATAGGATAAAAAAAATTCCAATTTTAAACCAACCAACCAACTAAAAGAAATCTAAGAGGTGTATTCTTAGCCTTATAATCCTCTACTCCATTGTCATGGCCCCATCACCCCCACAGCTTCTGGTATGTCAGCACTTTACATTTAACACTGCAACACTTTACAAGCTGTCTGAGCATGGGCAGGCTACCTTTGTCTCAGCTTCTTGGTTCACTGAAAGAGTACACAAGCAGAGTGTGGTGGTGCACGCCTTTTGATCCCGGCAGAGGCAGAGGCAGAGGCAGGCACAGCCTGGTCTACAAATTGAGTCCAGGACAGCCAGAGAAATGCTGTCTTAGGGAAAAGGAAAAAAAAAAAAAAAAAAAGAAAGGAAGGAAGAGTACACAAGATGGCAAGATGGCTCAACAGGTAAAGGTGTTTGCCTCCAACCTTGACAACCTGAGTTCAAATCCCTAGAACCATATCGTGGAAGGAGAGAACAGACTCCTGCAAGTTGTCCTCTGATTTTTATATGCATTCCATGACAAGTACATGCTCTTCCCAAACAAATGTAGTACAAAAAATTATCTATCTATATTTTTTTACTACATTTGTGTGTGTGTGTGTGTGTATTCAAGGGCATCTAGTGATGGCTCAGCCATAAAGAGCACTTGTTGCTCTTGCAGAAGACTTGGGTTTTATTCCCAGCACCTACACAGCAGCTCACAATCATTTGTAACTAATTCCAGGAAATCCAAGTCCCTCTTCTATGACTCCCCAGCACCAGCCATGCGTATGGTGTATAGACATGCAAAATATCAATACACATGAAATAAAAGCAAATAAAAAAGGGGGGCTACAATAACTCTCCCAGAGAGCTTTCTAGGTATAATACATTATGTGTGGAGGCTGAAGAGATGACTCAGTGGTTACAAGCACTGTCTGCTCTTCTAGAGGACCTGGGTTCAATTCCCAGCACCCACACGGCTGCTCACAAGTCTGTAAATCCAGATCCAGGAGATCCAACACTATCATACTGACATACATGCAGGCAAAGACACAAACAAATGTACATAAACATATATTAATTGGAAAGAAAAAAAAAGTCTAGCATAGTAGCTTGCTGGCACTAACTGCTCAAATATTCCACAAATGACATCAACATTCAAAGAACCTCAAGCCTTTAAATTCCTGTTTCAGGCTACCATTCCTGCCTTGGGCTTTTGGGGTGTGTGTGTGGGGGGGGTGTGATTTTTTATTTTGCCACTGAGACAACTGAGTTACAAATAAACTTGCTGTGTAACGTCACCCTTCCCCACTGATACCTGGCGCTGAATCCAGGGCTTCACCTATGTCGAACGAGCACTTTACCACTGACCTGTAGCCCAAGCTTCATCTTCTCATTTTAATAATATTTAAATACCCTTTTTTAAAAATTGGTTTTGTAGCACAGACGCTTCAATCCAGAATCCAGGTTCTTGACATGACATGTATGAAGTCTCAGGTTTATTTCCCAGCATCACCAAAAATGTGGGTGGGAACTGAAGAGATGGTTTAGTGGGTTAAGCACTTGCCTTGCAAGCCTGAGGACCTAAGTTTAGGTCCCCCAAACCCAGTAAAAAGCCAGGAATGATATTGAGTGACTATAAGAATAGGAGTCAGATCTAGGACTTTGAGATAGCCCACCCTAACACCTACCCCACCTATGAACTGCTAGAGTGTGTGAAGAGACCAGTCCTGCAGATGCAAAGCTGCAAGGTATCCACGACACAGGGCAACAACAGGATATCTGAGAGAAGTCCCAGTGAGGATCCAGTATTGATAGTGTAGCGGAAGCCAAGGCCTTGAAGCAGACCAATGACTCACTGCAGTGAACATTTCCAAGTGAAGCTGTCTAGACAAAGGGGTATAGTGTGTGTCACATGACACACTACAGCTTCTATATAAAACTTTTTTAATTTTTATTTTCTACTTTCTTTGGAGGGTGGACATGGAAGGACTGAAAAATGAGTAGGATGGGGGTCATGATGTGAAATGCACACACACAAAAATCAATAAAAAAATCATGGGGGGGGGGAACGAATGGGAGGCAGAGACAGGCAAAGCTCTGGAAGCTTCCTGGCCACCTAGTCTCACCTGTTTGGTAAATATGTTTGCAAGAGACTCATCTCAAACAAAAATAACAGACGCCTGAGGAACACCTAAAATTCTCCAGAGCTCACTATCTGTATGCATACACCTCTACAAATATGCATGTGCACACCTGCACATACATTAGTTTCACTCTATCACACAATTTGGAAAGAGCATTCTCTCAGATACAATTAAAAGTATGAAAGAAAACCTCACTATAGCATTACTCTCATTTCTCCACAAGTTAAAAACTTGGTCTTTAATCATAATCCAACTCTAAAACTCGTATCATTAAACATCTATTCCACTGGTAATATTAGGCTTCACATCAAATGGTTTTAGCTGCTAAGGCGTTTTGCCAGCTCACAAATTTCTTTCTTTCCTTTCTTATTTCTAGAAAGGGCCTCAGCATGTTGTTAACCAGGCTGGCCTTGAACTTAGAGATCCACCTGCCTCTCGCTCACAAGTACTGGGATTAATGAGGTGTGTGCCACCACGCCCAGGGTAAGTTTACTTGTTAAAAATGAAATGCTTCTTAAATCTATAATTCCAGTTTCCGGGGGACTTGATGCCCTCCTCTTACCTCCTTTGGCAACAGGCACACAACAAGGTACACAGACATACATGTGAGCCAAACACCTATACAGATACACAAAAATCTTCTAAACTATATCCTAGTTAGATGGAGATTTTAAAGTAGTTGTACATTGAAGCTAGAGCTACATTAACCACGTCTGGAAAAATAGGGAAGAAAACAGAACTCCTAGCACTAGGAAACAGAATGGATTGAATGTGATTTGAGTTGTGTAGTCTGAACTTAGTGACCAAAAAGCAAAAGCTTCATTCCCATGATTAAAGGCAGTCTCGGAACAGAAAACACACAACAAACCAAATAATGTAATGTGAAGGGCTCAGTGTTTTATTTTGCAAAGGTTGAAGAGAATTTATTTTATTTTCCTTCCTTTGTTTTTAAAAAACAAAACAAAACAGGGTCTTACTATTGCACAGGACAACCTTGAATTCATGGAGATTCACCTGCCTCTACCTCTTGAGTGCTAGGATTTATGGTGTGTTACCATGCCTGCCTGGTAATTTCAGTTCAATGTCTCTCCCCAAAGTACAAAGCAGTGTAAGTTTCGTTCCAATGTAAGACCGCAGACTGAGTGGATAAGCACTCCCTTAGTAAAAGTCAAAAAATGTTCCATGCATGTGGGCACATATATGCACACAGCCCTGTACTGAGAGCACCAATCTAACACTTAACCAGTTCTTACTGTGAAGCGGCAGGAATACTTTTATTCACTCTGGTTTCTCTATGTAGCCCTTGGCTGTCCTGCCTCTGCCTCCTAAGTACTAGAATTAAAAATGTGGGCCATGGGGCTGGTGAAATGGCTCAGTGGTTAAGAGCACTGTAGATGATCTTCCAAAGGACCCAGGTCCAATTCCCAGCACCCACATGGCAGCTCACAACTGTCTGTAACTTCAGTTCCAAGGGATCTGACACCTTCACACATGAAATAAAATAAATTATTTAAAAAAAAAAATGTGGGCCACCAAGGCCTGCAGCACTAATTCATTTTTAGAGACTGCCAGAGGGACTGAAAGACAGCTCAGCAGTTAAGAGCATTTGTTAGTCAAGGTTCAGTTCCCAGCATCCACACAGTTGCTTATAATCGTCTGTAGTATCAGTTATCAGGATCTGAACACTGTTCTGAACTGTGAGGGCACCACGTATGCACGTGGTACACAGCCATACATGCAGGCAAAACATTCGTACACATAAAATATAAAATTCGATTTTTTTCCCCTCTTGAAAGAGTACCCAGCATAGCAGGGAATGGTGGCGCATGCCTTTAATCCCAGCACTCAGGGAGGCAGAGGCAGGCAGATCAATATGAGTTCAGCACCAGCCTGGTCTACAATGTGAGTCCAGGATACACAGGAAAAAAAAAAAAAAAGAGTGCCTAGTAGAGAGTACCTAAAACATTTCAATTTCAATACAGGAAGCTGAACAGGAGATGCAAAATGGAAAGGAATACAGAAACATATTTTTAATTTGTATGTTCAAACTAGACATCTGTTAGAAATTTTAAAGTAAAAAAAAAGTAATTGAGAAAACTTGGGGCTCATGGGCTAAAGCAACTTGCCCAAATACCCTCAGCAAGTCACTGGTGGGCTATACACAGGTCTTTCATACTCCAATCTAGTCTCCGACTGCAAACAATGCTCTCAGCTGTAGCTGCACACAGTATTCATGTGGACCTGTAATAGGTTCTTATGTCCAGGAAATACACCAGACTAACGGATCTCTTGCTAGGGAGACCACAACTTCAGCACTTTTTTTTTTTTTAAGATTTATTTATTTACTGTGTAGACAACGTTCTGCCCGCATGTACACCTGCACGTCAGAACACCAGATCTCGTTAGATGGTTGTGAGCCATCATGTGGTTGCTAGGAATTGAACTCAGGACCTCTGGAAGAGCAGCTAGTGCTCTTAACCTCTGAGCCATCTCTACAGCCCCACTTCAACTTTTTAAAAATTTCTAACATGAAGGCAAAAGTCATTGTCCCAGACCATGGTGCCTCCAAGATAATCAGGCACAAAGCAGGGTTCAAGGAATAAGTTTATTGGAGCTTCCTGACAACTGTCAAAAATTCTAGACCAACTTCCTATTTGTTCCCATAGCCACTGTGATCACCACCACTGGAACAATGACACAGTATTATGGAATTACAGACACTTTTTTGTTCCCAATAGCTTGCCACAACAGATTCCTTTTTGATTTCTTGGACTGTCACAAATGACATATCCAAGTCCAGCTACAATCTGAGAACAAGGGTTTATCTCTGAACACATGTGGCCACATGTAGGCTATTGTGTCATGCAGACAGCTTTCTTCTCTTCCTCTCCTTCTCTATCTTAAACAGTTTGATTTCAAACCTGTTATGTATCCCAGTCTGGCCCTGAACTCACAACCTGCCTGTCTTGTCTTTTCAGATACTAGGATTAGAAGTGTGTGTAAACCACAGTTTGAGCTCTGTCCTGTTTTTTGTTTTAAATAATTTATTATTTTTATTTTATTTATATTGGTATTTTGCCTGCATGTATATCTGTGTGAGGGTGTCAGATCTTGGAGTTATAGACGTAAGCTGCTACGTGGATGACGGATTGAACCCAGGTCTTCTGGAAGACAGCGCTCTTAACCACGGAGCCATCTCTCCAGCCCTATCTTGTTTTTCAAAGAAAGACAGCAATGTCTCCTCCACTGCCAAGCCAGCCCTTACCTGCTCTCCAGTCTTCTTGGAGGTCTGTTCTTTCCATGGCAGAACGGTACCTAATACCTATGTCATTAGGATGTTAACACATAAAAATAACTACAAATGCTTTTAAATGTTTATTGGTATTAAGTAGATGGGATGGTGCAAAAGTGCAAAGAAACTTATGCATCTGGGCCCTTCTTTTCCTACTGATCACATTAGCGTAGAACAAGATTAAGTAACATTAAGAGGAATAGAAAAAACAAACATAAATATACCCACAGTAGCCAAATCCTCTCAGTGAAGGATGAGCTGACATTTTCAGCCTCAATTCACATTTATCTGAGAGCCTAAACCAATTACATGCTCTCTAACTGTTCTAGGCCTGTGAAAAAGGGCAGTGGACAACATTTATATTACAAGACAGCCACATTTTATTAAAACTGTTTTTGTCTAAAACTACACAGTTTGCTCTCCTGTTCATAAATTAGGTACGTCTAACATCACTAAACCAATATTATTTACAAACAAGAACCTTCTCTTTGCTTTATCAGTAGGTTCACAGACCCTAAATTTTAATACCACTTCAGTTTAAATTTTTACATCTTGCCATCAAAGCCAGGCAACCCTTATAAGGGTTGGGAACAGCCTTTGACAGCAACATTTATCATTCACCAGAATGTAAGCCACAAGTGAACAGGATGGACTCATTCCAAACAATTCCTATTTGGTTTCCAAAATCATGCTGTGCCTAGTTCATTTCTACGCAGACAAGCGGGAGAGGGACCTGACTAATTATAACAATGTTAATGAGACAAACCTCATTGAAAGCAGGAGTGGGATGGCTTAGTGTGTGAGGATGGACTCTGTAAACGACACCAGCAGATAAAAAAGTCAATTTAACTTAAACCCAGACTTTGGTACACGCCCTGACAATGTACCCACTCTGGCAGGTTGTTCTCACACCATCTGAAGTCACAGGTGCGGTGTTCTTACTCCCCAGTTATATATATATATATTAGTGCCAAAATCTTGCAAAACAGAGAAGAGACTCCTCAGAAACTCAAATCAAAATGTTAAATAATAAAAAGTACTGGCATATTATACAGTTTCTCAGACTCCAGTAGGCTGGCCCCAGAAGGAAATTTATCTCAGCTACTCATAGAAAGGTAAAGTTTGTATATATACAAAAAGACAATATTATGAGACTGTAGTGTCACTGTCAAAAAGAATATCCACAATGGAACTGTCAATAAACACTTGAGATAAAGGGCAATCAAAATACAAGGAAAAGGAAAATACACATAAGTTAATTCCTTATTGAGAAATCAATAGAATGTATGCATAAATTGATAAATACTGTCTCCATGGTCACTAATTCCAAGGACTAGTTAGTAGTTAGTTTCTAGCTAAATAATCACAGGACACTGGTTCAGGCTCTCTTCTGTGGTCAGTGTGTTCTGGCAACTCCATCAAGCACTTGCCCTTGCAAACAACTCAGCAGGAGAAGGCTCTGAGGCGAGCACACTTCATTTAGAAGCGACCCAGATAACAACTACCAAGACCGTAACAACCACTGACAGGACAAGCACCAGGATACACATCTTCTTGCGAGATTTTTTCTGAGGAAAGAAATATTTAAAGACACTCATGAAACAAGTAAAAATCTATACCTACGATTCAGAGTGCATCATAATCTTCCTCCTTGAAATTCATAACAACATTCTTATATTTCTCTGGGGGATTTAACCCAGGTTCCTGTACATGCTAGGTAATCTGCTACTAAGTCACATCCCAGCTTATAATTAACTTTTTGTTTGATTAGTTTGTTTTCTTTTTTCAAGACAGGGTTTCTCTGTGTAGCTCTGGCTATCCTGGAGTCGCTTTGTACACCAGGCTGACCTCAAACTCAGAGATCCTCCTGCCTCTGCCTCCCCAAGTGCTGGGATCACAGGCATGCGCCATCGTGCCTGGCTTTGTAATTAACTCTTACCATGCACAAAGATGCAAACATCTCAAAATTCTCAAGCCGCCAGTTCAAAGTACTAGTGCAAGGTTTTTGTTTGTTTGTTGGAACAGTTTCTCTATGTAGCCTGGGATGTCCCAGACTCGATTTGTAAAACAGGCTGGCCTTGAACTCACAGACACAGAGTTCAACCTGTCTCTGCCTCCCCAAGTGCTGGGGTCCCAGGTGCTACTGTACCTGGCTAGCAGTGCATGTTTAATTGTCCCCAAATACAATTTTGCAAAGGTGCTATGCCTTTGTCTTGGGTGTTTATAATATGACTTGTCTCACACTAGCCAGCTTCTTCCTGGATCCCCCTTTACTCCCTCCACCACCATGGCTAGAATTACAAGCAGCTGCCACATCCACCTGTGGATTTGGAAGCCAGGCCTCCTGTTTAACCACTGAGCTTTCTCCCTAAGCCCTTGCGTGTATGTTTTATTTTTTTTAATATTTATTTTATTATTCATACAGTAACATTCTGCCTGCACACCAGATCTTACTATAGATGGTTGTGAGCCACCATGTGGTTGCTGGGAATTGAACTCAGGACCTTTGGAAGAACAGCAAGTATTCTTAACCTCTGAGCCATCTCTCCAGCCCCCGTGTGTATGTTTTAATAACCACTTCAGTCCCATCACAAATTGTATGCTCACTGTAAAACATACAGGCAGTAGAAAAAACAAAAACAAAAAACAATCACCCATAGATAAGACTGCAAACATCTGATTCTATTTCTTTCTGTTCACTTGGGTTTGTTTGTTTGAGATAGGGTCTCACTATGTAAGCTTGGCTAGCCTGGAGTTTCTCTATAGACTAGGGTAGCTTCATCTATAGAGATCTACCACCTTGGCCTCCTGAATGCTGGGTTAGAGGCCTGTGCTAGCGTGCAAGGTTCCTTCTGCTCCGTCCTCTATGCATATTCCTGTTTAGCATAACTGGATCATACTGTATGTTTGATGTTTTTCTCATTTAACGTTTAGCACAAACTCTTTCTGCTATAATCTCATTAACATCTTTTAGTTCCCACATAATGCAACATTGAGTAGATGGAATTTTTACAGCTGTAAACTAAGGAAATACTGTTATGAAGCATGACTTCCTCACGTGAACTCCCAGTTCAAATACAGCTACCCCAGGAAGAGAAAATGACTAAAATGCTAGCTACTTCTAAAGAGCTGTGTCATACCAACTGTGGGAAAATGAGGACTTCATTTTTATTATCTAAAATCTGAGTTATAGAATCAGAGAAAGAGCAGGGTATGGTGGCACACCTTTAATCCCAGCACTTGAGGGGCAGAGGCAGAAGAACCTCTATGAGTTCAAAGCCAATCTGCTCCACAAAGTGAGTTCTAAACCAGTCAGGAGTACACAGTGAGACCCTGTCTCAAAAAACCAAAATAAAACAAAGACCCATAAAAGTCATAAAGGCAGAAGAATCCCCTTCATGGGCACAGCTTCACAACAGTTAAGCACTGTGTACATACAGCTGTCATAGTTGACTCAAGGGGACCGTGCTCTGGGTCAACATTCCACATAAGGTGTCTCGGAAACTTCACTTTCCCGGAAGCTCTTACTCCCCCAACAGCCCTGCCATTTAGGATATAAGATTAGCATCATGCTAGCTCATGAGATTAGTTTTGCATCCTCACAACTTCTGTGTAAGTTATTCAAGATCTGATGGTGTTAGAGATCTGGCTGCAAAGATAAATACTAAATATGGGGCTGGAGCTGCAGATTATGCCTCCAGCTTAAACCCAGGCAAAAGGCTGCAGCAGTCTGCAATGTGTCAGCACAGCTTTAGGCTCACTACATCTCCACAATAGAGTGACCTTCTGTGGTTGTGGCTTTTTTCTTTGGTATTTACCTGATAGTACGCAGCTCTTTGCAGCTGATCAGTAGCTCTCTCCACATGCACCTCTGAGCTTTCCACATTGGCTTCTATGCTATCTGTGAAAAATACAATGCACATTCAGCACATTCAGGCATTCAATACTGGGGGAAAAAAAACAATTTATTTCTTTCCTTCCTTTTTTAAATAAAATGGGTGTTTTGTCTGAATGTATATCTGTGTACCATGTGCATTCCTAGAGTCCAGAAGAGGGTGTTGGGTCCCATAGGACTGACTGGAGTTACAGGTGGTTGTGAGATGCTATGTGGGTGCTGGGAATTGAACCACGGTCTTCTGGAAGAACAGCCACTGCTCTTAGCTGCTGCACCATCTCTACACCTCCCTGAAAAGATTTGATGTCACAGGCCTTAGTTTCACTATGACCATCCAAACTAGCCAGTCATGAAATCAAAATTTACTTCTTTTCATTTAGTTTTTTTGAGGTAAAGGTCTCATGTAGTCTAAGATGGCCTTAACATCTTCAATAATATGCTGTGTAGCTGATGCTACGTAAGTCTTGATCAGGTCTTGAACTCCTAATCCTCAGACCTCCACCTGAGGCCAAAGTTACAGGCACCCTATCATTCCTAACTACAGGTTTCTAACTTGATAAGAGAACAGCACCATTCTTCAGGAATAAATACTGAAATATTTAATAGCAAGGGGTTACTAATTATGCAATTCACCTATACAGGGTTCAAGGAAAAAAAACTGTGTATGAGGACATGTACATCACGTATTTATGTCTACACACACAGATGGGGACATCACAAAACTGTGTAGGAGGACACGTACATCACGGATTTATGTCTTCATACACAGATGGGTTACATCACAAAACAAATGGAGCAAAATGTTATTAACCAGAAAAATTCTGGGGAGGGATAGAAAAGATTTTCTATATTGTTCTTATTTTACAGCTTTTTATGAGATCATGTCCATATTAAAAAGCTTTTAAGAATTACTAAGCCCTCAATCCTGCAAGATTTGGAGCTGAAGCTGGGGCGCTGACAACTTGCAGGCCTGACCACAGAGCACCCCTCAGGACCCCACAGTTGACTGTGTAAGAAAATGAATTCAGCTGGGTGTGATGGTGCTCATCTGTAATCCCAGCACTCAGGGAGGCAGAGGCAGGCGAATCACTGTGAGTTCAAGGCCAGCCTGCTCTACAAAGTGAGTCCAGGACAGCCAAGGCTACACAGAGAAACCCTGTCTAGAAAATCAAAACAAAAAAAAAAAGAAAAGAAAAAAGAAAAACAAAAAAGAAAAGAAAGAAAGAAAACAAATGAATTCAGCGCCAGGCAGTTGTGGTGTGTGCTTTTAATCCCAGTACTAGGAAGGGAAGAGGCAGGTGGATCTCTGTGAGTTATAGGCCACCCTGGTCTATACAGATAGTTCCAAGTTCCAAGACATCAAGGCTACAGGGATTTAAAAAAAAAAAAAAAAAAATATATATATATATATATCAGTAATTTTAAAAAGGTATTCCTAATTTTTAAGTCTCTAGGTGACCCATCTGTTGTAGATATAAACACGTTTCTGTTTTAATCCGAGGTGTAGAATATGGGACTGATTCAGACTGTGCCTCATGAGAGCTCTGAGAGGGGCTCTTTGCCAGCTGTAGATAGTTTAATTCTAAGGACTCTGGAGAGGGAATAAAGGCCAGAACCAAACAGTGTTGGGGGGCTCCAAGGAAGAAGGCTGCTGGTGCTTCCCCCTGCTGCTCATAGTTGCTTCTGATGTAGCTTAACAAGAAGAAGATGGAGATATCCTGAAGTGAAGGCTGGACTTTCCCCAAGGAACCCGACAACCCTAACCAGCAGGAATTCACTAAAGAGAACTTTGGCCCCTCTCCCTACTAACATTCCTTTTCTCCTACCCAGTGTTGGGGTGTTGGAAGTGACTGGGGTGAAGAAGGGAGGAAGAGGATTATACAGTTAAAAGCAGCACCTACACTCATCTCATTCAGGTCTCTGAATACCTCTCACCCCAACGTTAGAGGTATTATTAGTACATACCAATCAGATCACCTTGGTCATGGATCATCATAGCTAAATCTTTAAATATCTGATTGACATCCAATATGTCAGCCTAAGGGAGATAAAAAAACAAAACAAAAAAACAGAACAATTAACTCACATTAAGCAACATGTTAGAAGAGTTCTTTCCTGCCCTTCCCTAAAGATTAGCAATCACATGTTTTAAAGCTTTCTCTATGAACAGAAAACTATCTGTTGCTGCTTACCTAATACTGTAGAACAGAAGACATGAAACCACCCTATCAATTACACATGTTACCTGGGAACCAGTAAGATCTTTAAATCTAAACTTTATCCAATGTTAGTGACTGCTAGAACTTTGGACCACAGTGTTCAAATGGCTTCTCTAGGACTGTGCTGCCTGGGAAATACATGCAGCACAAACAACCGAGGAGTAGTTTTCTCCAGCACTCTAGGTCTATGTGAGGATCCGCTGGATTCTACTGTCACTTGGATGATGCCCTATAAACAACTTTCAACGACAAGGAGTTTAGATGGCGCGGAGAACAGTGGGTGGGTGAAAGGACAGCATCATTTGCGAGTCTGCTGTTCTGACTGAAAAAACTTAACAACAAGTTAGCTTGGTGGGCTAAACTGCACAGTTTTCGTGGCAGTGATGGAGATAAGACTTTTTTCATTTGTTTGGTTTTGGTTTTTTGAGACAGGGTTTCTCTGTGAAGCCTTGGCTGTCCTGGACTCGCTTTGTAGACCAGCTTGGCCTCAAACTCACAGAGATCCCCCTGCCTCTGCCTCTGAGTGCTGGGACTACAGGTGTGCGCCACCTCCCCTGACAGGAAATAAGGTTCCTTATATTCAGGTTTTTACATACTCAATAGGTAATAAGCCATGGTTGACACATGTCAGGTAGAAGAGCAATGGACTGGCCTATTAAAGGTACGGTCATATGGTATGGTGGTCTGAATGAGTACTGCCCCAGGTGGTGGACCAGTTAGGATGAGGAGGCATGGCCTTGCTAGAGGAGGGGTATACTATGGGTGGGCCTTAAAGTTCCAAAAGTCAATGCCAGGCCCCGTCTCCTCATCTCTGCCTCCAACTTGTGAATCAGACGTAAGCTCCCAGCTACTGCCACAATGCCATGCCTGCCTGCCTAAACTGTAAGCAAGCCCTGTTAAATGCTTTCTTTTAGAGGCTGGAGAGGTGGCTCAGCAGTTAAGAAGAGGTGTTGCTCTTATGGAGGATCCAGGTTCAGTTCCCAGCACCCACATGGCAGCCCACAACCACCCAGAACTCTAGTTCCAGGGGACCTGACTCCTGACGTAAAAATAAAAAATAAACTAAAATTTAAAAACTTCCAAGTTTAGGCCACACCTCCTAATTCCTACTTAGTAGTCCACCGACTGGGGCAATAATCATTCAAACCAACACACGGTATGATCACACCTTTAACAGCATTTTTAAATGATTCTTCAAAAATACATTGCCTTGGTCCCGGTGGAGTTCTGGGAGCCAAAGGCTGTCTATACAACTCTCCCTCAACCCCATATCAAAAACTGGTTCCAACTTTGGCCCACTGAAGTGACTAGAACTATACTTGGAACTGGACTTTAAGATTTACAAATGGAGCCAGTGCTTTGGCCTGCCCCCCCCCTTATTCTTTTCTTTTTGTTATTTTGTCTTTTTTTTTTTTTTTTTCTCCCAGAGCCGAGGGCCGAACCCAGGGCCTTGCGCTTGCTAGGCAAGCGCTCTACCACTGAGCTAAATCCCCAACCCCTCTTTTTTCTTTTCTTTACTACTGTGCATTGGAGTTTTGACCTGTATGTATGTCTGTGTGAGGCTGTTGGTATCCTGGAACTTGAGTTATAAACTATGAGCTGTCATGTGGGTCCTGGGATTTGAACCCAGATCCTCTGGAAGAACAGCCAATGCTCTTAACTGCTGAGCCATCTCTCCAGGCTTTCTGACTGCTATTCAGACTTTGAAAGGCGCTTTCTACAGAACCCTGCTTAACCTGGAGACTGCCATTGAGATGGAGAAAGTTCTAGAAAGTAACAGTATTATCTGCCTTGCTGTTTTCCATGCATGTGCCTCTCCCAGACATCATATACTACATGGAGTTTGAGGAAAAATCTGGGTGCTCTTGAGTGCCAAGGCCAGCAGCACAGAGCAGTAGTTCAATTTTACAATAACTTAAATTGATCAGCCCATAGCAGTAGTTCAATTTTGCCATAACTAAATTGATAGAAGATATAAAATATAGAAAGACTCAATCCAGCCCAGCAAAATAAATCTCCAAATATCTGTAGACTCCTGAGCCAACCAAGAGCCATAGCCTGCCTCTTACCTCCAGCTGCCGGATCGCTGTTTCCCTCTCTTTAATAAGTTCCAGGTCTTGCTCAGTGATGGGCGCCTCATCCTCCTGTCTCTGCATCTGGTTCCACTCCTCATGGCTACAGGGAGACAAGCATTCCAATTTATTCCTTCTCTCTAAGGTACAAGGAGACACAGCTACATGTCTACTGACCACCAAACCTAGGCAGATGTCTCTCAGAACCCAACTCAGCTGCTATCAAAACCCCTGAAGGCCATATATCCTAAAGAAAGGCAAAGATATGATATTAAGAAAATACAATTTCAGCCAAAGGCAAGCTGTGATGAAGCAGAATTATAGAGGATAGGCCTCTTTGCCTTTTCCACTTAGGGGCATATTTGCAGTTTTACTAGGACTTGCTAGATAAGGAAGGTATCCAGAAGTTTAAACTCAATGAATTGCACTGACCCAGCTCTCCAGGGCACTCTCAAAATACAAGTAGTGTTGGTACCAGGAGCACTAAATGAATGGAGAAAAGCGGACTAAGCCACCAAACAGGGTTTCAGCAGCTCATCTGTCAGAACCATGCCTGGTTCCGAGGAATTTCCATGAGACTGTTTTGGGATTGATTCTTCCACTTAACAGAAAACCAAACTGAAAGCTAACGCATGTAACATGATTTGTTTTGGGTACTTACAAGAACAAGAAAAGTGTTGGGGGTGAGGGGCTGGAGAGATAGCTCAGAGGTTAAGAGCACTGGCTGTTCTTTCAAAGGTCCTGAGTTCAATCCCCAGCAACCACATGGTAGACCATAATCATCTATAATGAGATCTGGTTCCCTCTTCAGGCATGCAGGCAGAACACTGTATAAGTAATAAATCTTTAAAAATTAAAAATAAAATTAAATATTTTTACACTAGCCTCTGCAGGTGTCCTGGCAAATTCCTTTGATCCTAGCAGTAACCAGTTCAAGTTAAGATCTCTTTGAGTTTGATGTCAACCTCATCTACATGGTAAGTTCCAAGCCAGTTAGGGAAACACAGCGAGACACCCATCTCAAAAAAACAAAAACCGAATGAGGGCTCACAAGCAGGCAGAATACTATATAAATAATAAATAAGTAACTCTTTTTTAAAGGGTGTTCTATTTATTAAGTAGCTGGGCATGGAGCCTGCTAGTCAGAAGACAGGACTGGATCCTTGGGAACTGACTGAACAGTTGTAAACCACCATGTGAGTACTAGGAACTGAAACCCGTTCCTCCGCAAAAGCAGCCTGTGTTCCTAACCACTGAGTCACCTCTCCGCTCTAATTATTTAGTCATTTACTCACAAGCCGTATAGCTTAGGCTAGGCTCCACCAACTTTCTTGGTCTTCTCGCCTCATTCCCCAAAGTGCTAGGGTTACAGCTAGGCATTATGCCTAGCTCACGTCCGTGATCTTTTGTATTTATTTTTCTCTTTTTTGTTTTTGTTTTTTTTCGAAGCAGGGTCTTACAACATAGCTCTGGCTGTTCTAGAACTCACTGTGTAGACCAGGCTGACCTGACTCACAGGAACGCACCTAATTCTGCCTACCAAGTGCTAGCATTAAAGGTGTGTGCCACTATGCCCAGCCCTGACTTAAAAAAAAAAAAAGATTTTATTTATTTTATGTATGAGTACTCTATCTACATGTAGCCCTGCATGCCAAAGACAAAAGGGCATCAGATTCAATTATAGATGGTTGTAAGCCACCATGTAGTTTCTGGGAATTGAACTCAAGACCCCTGGAAGAGGAAAGAGCAGTCAGTGCTCGTATCTGCTGAGCCACCTCTCCAGCTCCTATTTTGTTGTTGTCTGTTTGTTTTGAAGTGAAAAACAGATGCAAAGAGATTAGAGAGATGGTTCAATGTTAATGGTCAAGGGCACTGAATGCTCTTACAGAGGATCCAGGTTTGATTCCCAGCACCAACACGGAAGCTCACAAACCATCTCAAAAGCCAGTTTCAAGGAATCCAAAGCTCTCTTCTGGCCTCTGTGGGCACCAGACATTCAGATGGTGTATAGAATTAAATGTAAGCAAAACCCCCACAAACATAAAGAAGAGTAAAAATAATAGGCACAAAGGTGTGGATTTGTAATAATCTCCAGCAGGCTGGATGAGTGATTCTTTACCTGTCAAATGAGACGAGCTGCTCTTCTCTTTGCCTGTCTTCTGCCTAGAAAGCAGATGGCATTATCGCTGCTGTTATCCAAAACCATGCCAGAGACACACAAAACAAGAGTTGCCTCAGCTACATACCACAGAGTGGTATCCCTCAACTCTAACCACATCTGTAAGATGACACAGGGCTCTGGCAATTTGTCTTGAGTAAGAAACAAGTATGGAATGGGTGAGAACAGATCTGCCTTTTTAGTTTAGACCCAAGAACACAAAGTATTCTGCACAGGACGGGGCTGATGAGTGTTATCTGGTGGACAGTGAACAAGGCCAGTGGTTGTTAATGGAAAATGCTGGATAAACTCTCTGGGACTGTAAAGGCCTTCTCATGGGAGTGAACTCACAGAAAGACGAGATCCAGCCCTTGCTCTGGCGATACTTTCTTTTTCCTTCTCAGATACCCTTCTCTGCACAACCTGGAAATTGTTTAAGGCTGACGAGAAGTCATTCATGAGGCGTTCCTTCTGAAGTTTCTGCTGGCGCTGAAGAAATTAAACAAGAACTTGAAGTTTCAAATCAACTCAGAATCATTTGGTTTTAATACCCATTAAAACCACAACTGTATACTTAAGAGATTTCAAAACTACAAATATTATTACAAAATAGACTCTTCCTTAAATAAGTTTGCTCCTTCCTAAATCAGATCTCTGGTTAACCCTATGGACCACGACAAAGCACATTAATGAACCTGAGAATTAGGTGTCATTTACCGCATAACTCAAAAGAAATTGCAATTTGGAATATTTGTTTCTTGGAGAATCTAAATGTATAGTAAAGGCCTTTGAGCTCAGACTGTCTAAATAGGTTACTTTTTCTTTTTCCTGGAAACACTGAAACTCTATTTCTCTATACTGAATGTAGTAAGAATTTTGGATTCTTTAAAAACACAGTTTTGTTATATGTATGTGCTTTTGTTTTAATCCCAGGTGTGGGATATTGGGCTGCTTCAGTCTGTCCACGGCCATTAACTATGGTTGTCTTGTGCTCCAGGAGGAGTGCGCTTTTTGCCAGCTGCTGAGTGTTTAATCCTGGGGACCCTGGAGAGGGTGTAAATGGGAGATACCAGAGAGGGGTGGTCAGACACTATCTAATTTATCACAGGAGTATACATCCTAGGTTTAAAAGATAAGATTTTGTGGACAAATCGATTACATAAAGATAGGTAGTCTTCAAAAACTTCAGAGACCTACAGAATATGGCATTTAAAAGTGTTTTATTATTTTAAAGATTCTTTGACAATGAGACAAGTCATCTCCTGGCAGCACCCTGCCTACTTCAAAGAAGATAATGAGCATCGAAGAACCTCCATTTGGAGATGGCTTCAAATGTGGCAAACAAGCCACTTGGGTAAAAAAAATACCCTTACTTCACGACAGACAAATTCTGCCAAAAATGAGAAACTGAAATGCAGGACAAGTAGATTGCCCAACTCTGCGAAGACAGTTAAGGTAAGCAAGTCCTAAACAGTCCCTGCTTCACATATATTGTCTGTCAAATATTCTGAGCCAGAAGGCTGAAGATGATGCTCCAACGTTATAGAGTTATGGGTGACTGTTCAGGCAGCAAACTGTCTCTGTCAATTTTTTATTTTTTGGAAACTACTAACATGCACTTCCTATTTACTCTAATAACTAATTTTATTCCTTCTCAAGTCTCTGGTGGGGTTGAAGACCAAATAGTTATAGTGCCACAATTAAGCTTAACTAGTTTAAAAGTTAAGAAATATCTTCATATAGGTACTAACAATAAGGATAAAAGTTAATTTAGGTATAGAATTTTAAACTTGTCAAGATAGATAGGATAATCAGATACTTTCTCCTGTTAGGTTGCCAACCTAACAGTTTTCACAATTATTATTGTATTGAAAGAAAAGGAGCCTTTTATTGGACTTAAAGGGGGAAATGTTGGTATAATGTTCCTTTGCAATTTATACACCTTACCCTTGTTCATTCAAATGCTGATTTCCCCCCACCCACTCTCTGGTTTCAATCCGGATATTGTATTGTGATATTTATTCTAAGTATCCTGTCTTAACTCTTTGTAAACAAAATAAAACAACTAGACACAATATTGAGCTGGGAGGAGCCAGAGGGCAGGAAATGAGAGGGAGGAGAAAAGGCAAGAAAGGACTTGGAAGAGAGCTAGGGAAAGGCAGAGCTGGAGGAGAGATCATGGAACCGTGTGGAGAGATGGACTGGACCTAATATATCACTAAAAGCAAGTACAATGTGGGAAATCTAAATGTTAGGAAACTATGAGGGCTTGGAGGTTTAGGAAGGAGTAACTACTGCCCAGTATTGTGTTCTAGGTTAACTAAATAAACCCAGTCTCTGTGTGGTGATTTGGTTATACAGCTGCTTAGGATAAACAGCAAGCTTTATTTACTAAAAGATAATTAGTAGTAAATATTAATTATCTCATATAACAGTTTCATCTTTCTCAAAACCTACAAACTAAGAGACCCACCCTGGACTAAACACAGACAGGAAAAGACACCCCAGTCTCAGCTACTCACCATCCACTTGTTCATGAACTGTACAGAACGCCATGACAGTGACAGAGTTAAGTACTGTATTTGTTTTGTTTTGGTTTTTTGAGACAGGGTTTCTCTGTGTAGCCTTGGCTGTCCTGGACTCATTTTGTAGACCAGGCTGGCCTCGAACTCACAGAGATCCCCCTGCCTCTGCCTCCCAAGTGCTGGGAAGGCCACCACCACACCTAGCCTGTACTTTTAAAATAGCTTATTTTCCCACATCTTAGAAAGCTAGAAAGTGCCAAAACTTTAAAAAAAAAAAAAAGAAAAGAAAAGAAAAGAAAGCTAGTTTGGTTGGATCCAAAGGTATATGCATGTATTCATAAGAGAATCAAAACTGAAAAGCAGGGAAGGGCTAACGAGCCAGTTTCCAACATCAGACTAGTAAACTCAGGGGTCACCCCTAAGGAACAGAGCAATGGCCCCTGAGTGGGGACACAGCCTGACAAGCACAACCTACTAACAGAAAAATTAGCCTGTGATAGCATGCCAGCTGGAATGAGAAGTTAAAAAAAAATTACCACAACAATCTAGATTTAAGGGGTAGGAGGGCATAATGGCAGTAATTGGGTCACAAAAGGGATTTTAAAAAACATTATTACTTAGTGACTAGAGACAGAGGAAGACGGTAAAGTCAGAATGACTCAGATTTCAAACCTGGCAATACTGAAAGCAAATTAGGTGAGGAAATCTTTTTTCTTTCTGGGATGTTATTCTTTGTGCTGAAAAGATTCTAGCAGGTGCACATGGTGGTGCACGCCTTTACTCCTAGCACTTAGGGAGGCAAAGGCAGGTAGACCTCTGTGAGTGCACGGATAGCCTGGTAAGGTCAGTTCTGGGCCAGCCAGACCTACACAGAAACAGACAGCACCCCCCAAAGAAACTTCTGTAAGTGGTAAGTCCAGCTCTCAGGAGAGTCACTCCCAACCCTGCATCCAAGATGACTGGAGCCGGGCACGGTAGTACTCACCGTCTACCCCAGCACTCAGGAAAGAGGCAGGATCTCTGTGAGTTTGAGGCCAGCCTGGTCTACAGAGTGATTTCTAGGACAGCCAGGGTTACACAGAGAGATCAACCAACCAACCAAATAATAAATAAATGAATAAATAATACTCACCGGGTCAAACACACACATGCCAAACAACTACTGAGTTACCTTCGGGCCCCAAAATGCTATTTTTTTAAAATATATCATAAATGTCTTCTGAAATGTCTTCTGCTTTACTATACTCTTCACAATTTTTTAAACCAATTATTTCCTTTTTTTAAAAGATTTATTTATTATTTATACAGTGTTCTGCTTCATGTGTGCCTGCAGGCCAGAAGAGGGCATCAGATCTCAACATAGATGGTTTTGACCCACCATTTGGTTACTGGGAATTGAACTCAGGACCTTTGGAACAATGTTCTTAACCTCTGAGCCATCTCTCCAGCCTATATTCTTTGCAATTATTAATGCTAATTATTGCATACATTTTTCGAATTTGTTTTTAGCATATTTCATGTAACATTTCTTTCACTGTAGCCAGTTTTAAATCACTATAAAGCTAAAGTGAGTCCCACTGTAACAGTAATTTACACTGAAGTCCAGAACAGATGTTTTTTTCCTTACGACAAGTTTATATGAATGGGATTAGATCAAAAGGCATGCATATTTTTTCCTCTCTGTGCTTGGTATGGAACCAAAGACCTAGCGCGTGGTCTACCATTGAACTATATATACCCAGACTGTATGTGCAAATTTCTATGATCATAAATATAGTCAGTGATTGAGGTTTAAATGAGGAATTCAGAATAAGACCTTATTACTATACTTTATAGGGAGGTAATATATTCAAGAGGAGATGGCAAGGGCTGAAGATATAGTTCACTAGTGGATCATATACCTGGCGTACACAAGGCTTTGGATTCCATTCCCAGAACCACAAATAAGTTGGAGAGAACAGAACAGGGACTGGCAACAGCAGTGGTTAGCACAATCAAATACCTGAAGTTTTGGGGCTAAAGATGGGAAAATATTTGGGTGTCATCATTATAGATTTGACACTGAAGTCATTAAAAAAATAAGGCTCCTGAAGAACAAAGGATGAATTGAGAAAATAAAAAGATCGACAGCAGAACTTTGGGGCATGCCAACTTTGAGGAAGAAACAGTAAAGAAGGCTGAAACTCATCTTGGGCACCATCAGAGCTGGAGGTAGAACCAAAAAGCATCACAAAAGAGAACATTTCAGAAGAGACAGGGCAAGCCAGAAGCTCAAGGAAAACAAGGAGCCGGGTGTGGCAGTACCTGCGGAGGAGCCGGCAGTGGGGACAGGAACGCCTCAAACTCAGAGCAAACTGCACAGTGAAATACTGCCTCAAAAGAAGGGGCTCAAAAAGGTCACAGGAGTTGGCAGCCGAGAGAACTCTAATAGTATGTACACACGGGAAATGGAAAGCAGGACATGCCTTAACACAGTGGCTCTCAACCTTCCTAACGCTGTGACCCTTTAATACAGTTCTTCATGTTGTAGTGACCCCCAACATAAAATTACATTTATTGCTTCATAATTGTAATTTTACTACTATTATGAATAGTAATGTAAATATCTGACAGGAAGGAATCTATATTTGACCCCTGTGGAAGGGTCATTTGACTCCCAAAGGGGTCGAAGCCTACAGGTTGAGAGCTGCTGGTTTAACATATAGGGCACTGGGGAAAAGACGAGTAATGGGGATGAGCCCAGTTAGATATGGAGAAGGCAAAGGGAAGTCAGCAAACAGGAGAGAAATGGAATTGTATTTCACTGAGGAGAGCATGTTTGCAGCTCGATTTTGTGTTCTTAATGATTCAGGCTAATGGAAGGGAACAATAGCATGCATAATCCAAAAATACACTTGTCTTTGGCTTTAGAACACATTAGATGAAACTTTTGGTAGGAGACCTAACTTTCTATTTATACTTTGCTTGGACTAATATTTCTTTTCTGTTTTTTTTTTAAGATTTATTTATTATTTATACAGTATTCTGCCTGTATGCATGACAGAAGAGGGCATCACTATGTGGTTGCTGGGACTTGAACTCAGGACCTTTGGAAGAACAGCCTGTGCTCTTAACCTCTGAGCCATCTCTCCAGCCCTAATATTTCATTCTTAAGCACTTACAATACTCTGCCTGCATTAGGCCGTTAGACGCCTTTGTCATTACTATGAAAACTGTTGGTAAATGTGTACTCCTTCAGCATACAGCTGGAAGAAAGAAAGGGACAATTTAGAAGCAAGCTGGAGAAACTGGATGGAGGGAGAACAGGCCCATCACTGAAGTATCAGCACGAGTATAAACCAAAGCAGCCACAAAAAGATGACCAGAGGACATGTGCACTAAGATATTTTTGTCAGTGATGCTGGGGACCAAACCAAAGGCTGTACAATGACGGAACATCTCCAGCTGGGAAAAAAGTCTTCCCTGAGCATTTCTTTATCCTAGGACCAATAGGTGACCTTTGGTATGACACACAAGTCACAGAAAATATGAAAGATGTTTAATTGAAATTTATAGATGAGGCACAAAACAAAGGACCCAGCCTACAAGCCAAGCTGATACCAAACCCCAAGAGAGATACAAACACCGAGATTCCTCCTTGGCTAAATACATTGTCATGTGTTATTAAATAATAGCAGTGGCCATCACACACTCAGCACATGCTGGATGCCAGGCTATGCGTGCATCCGGTACACACATCACTGCCACAACGGTCACACTGTGCCTCTCTGTGCAGGAGTGTAGTTAAATTTAATGGTCATCTTTACACAACCTATAGTTACTTGGGAAGAGAGTCTCAATGAAGGATGGTTTACATTGGGTTGCACTGTCATCACGTCCACGGGAGACTGTCTTAAGCTGATTAGTGTGGAACAGCAACACTCCCTAGGTAGGAGGTCAGGAGCTGTGCAGAGGAACAGAGCCACATACAGCAGGAGAGGAGAAGAACAAGCATGCAGGCTTTCATTTCTCTCTCCTCTTGACTGTGGGTGAGATGCGACTAGTTGCTTTGCTTTAAGTCCCTACTACCTTTATCTTCCCACAGTAATAGACTATAACCTGGAATTGTGAACTTAAAAAATAAAAATAAAAATAAATAAACCTTCCTCTCTAGGTTGCATTTTGTTGTGGTATTTATCACAGCTACAGAAATGAAACTAGGGCAGGTGGTAAAGAAATTAAGGTTAAAAAGAAAGAAAGGAAGAAAGAAAGAAAGAAAAGAAAGAAAGAAAGAAAGAAAGAAAGAAAGAAAGAAAGAAAGAAAGAAAGGTAGGTTCAGAGAATATCAAGAACCAGAACAAAAGCCCTACTACCTTCTGTTCCACATACTGCCACTGTATCAGCACAAAGTCCTTCTCTACTAATAAATGAAACAGGCTGGGGGTGGTGTCACGTGCCTTTAATCCCAGCACTTGGGTGGCAGGGGCAGGAGGGTCTTTGTGAGTTTGAGGCCAGCATGTTCTACAAAGCCAGTCAAAGACAGCAACAGCTTGATACACAGAGAAACCCTGTCTCAACACCCCCTCCCAAATAATAATAATAAATAAATAAACAAAACAGAAAATACCAACCTGCTCTGATGCAGACAAAGGTAGGGGCAAGGACCCTAATTCCTTTAGCAACTCATTTGTTTCCTTGGCAAGCTGATTTGTGGAGTGTTGTAACTGTTGCCTAAGAGAGAAAAGACAGGTGTTAGGATGTTGTGGTTTCTTGAGAGCTCTCATAACATGACACTGTGCTCAGGGATTCTCAGTGCAAAGAACAAAGGCCCATTAGAACAGGAGCTTCAGTGCTGTGCTCACAAACCCACTGCAAGGCCTTCCCCATTACTGAAGGAGTCCCACTGAGCAGAAAGATGCTCATTCAATGATTCCTGCTGAAGAAAGGACAGACCAGGAATTTCAACTGTTTGAGAAGAATGTCAGCATTCTGCTACAAACAGAGGAGTAATTACTACCTATACCCAAACCTAATGACTTTAACACACTGAGTTCACTCTAAAATGCTCACTGATTTCCTAGGAGCTCTGCATGGTCAGTACCTGCCACAGTACACTGACCAGGATGGTTAGATATAACATGTGTTAAAAGAGTAGCCTCCGATGTACCATGGAAAAACTCCAAAGATCCATTCCCAAGCTCTTGCTTACAAGTTGATTCTTTTTGAGGACTTATCCTTTGCTTCCATATCTTGATCGTTATGCCTGACTTTCTGGCCTTATGCTGTTTTGAACACTTACCTCTTGTGCAAGATACTGGGTTCAGATCTCTAGCACTATAAATATTAACAAACCAAAAAGCAGATATAAAGAAGCTGGGTGATGGGCACAAAGGCCTCCACCATTGTCCCAGTTGCTCTGAGGCTGATATAAAAGGAACATTTGAGTCTACCAGGTTGAAGCTAGCCTCTGCAACATGGTGAGATGGATGGTTTGAAGGAAGGAAAGAGAAATTCAACAAAGGAGAACATGAATATAAAGGTGATGTGATGGAAATAAAAATAAATAAATAAGGGCTGGAGAGATGGCTCAGAGGTTAAGAGCATTGTCTGTTCTTCCAAAGGTCCTGAGTTCAATTCCCAGCAACCACACGGTGGCTCACAACCATCTATAGTGAAATCTGGTGCCCTCTTCTGCCCTGTAGATGGACATGCAGGCAGAATACTGTATACATAATAAATACATTTCTAAAAATAAATAAATAAATTGATGAATGAATGAATGAATGAATGAATGAATGGTTCTTCCCATCATGGTTTCCTCTCTTCTCTGGCCATCTCTATGAAAGTTTTAAGGGATGACAGAGAAGCCACACACTGTGGTCTAAACTCATGATGTTATTAGGAGGTAGGTATATAAAGTGATTAGCTTGTGATGGGCCTTATGAATGAATTAATGCCCCCATCCAAGGCACCAGAGAACTACCTGCTTTGCCTCTTTCACCAAGTGAGAACACAGTAAGAAAGCATCATCTGCTGGCACCCTCCTTTAATCCCTGCACTCAAGAGGTAGAGGCAGGTAGAGCTCTAGGAGCTTCAGGCTAGCATGGTCTACATAGTAAGTTCCAGGACAGCCAGGGCTACAAAGTGAGACCATTTCAAAAGCAAAACAAAAACCAAACATTATCCATGAAAAAGAAGACCCTCATCAGACACTGTTTCTACAAGAGACTTGATCTTCAACATCTTAGGCCTCAGAACTGTGAGAAATAAATACCTAGTCTATAATCTATTGTTGCAGCAGCCTTAATGGCTAGGACACCACATTGCTTTTTCACTGCAAACAGACTTCTAGGATTAGAAAGTAAGAGACGCAAGAGCCAATCAGCAGGCGACCATCCTAGAACCACTAACATATGCAGACATGTCATCTCCCTAGGGCGGCAGCTCCCTGTGCTCACAGTCACTTGCTCACTTCACAACACTTAAGAGAGGAAACAAATATTAAAGATAAAGAACAGAGACCTGGGCTGTGGTGGCACACGCCTTTAATCCCAGCATGGGGGAGGCAGGGGCAGAGGGATCTCTGTGAGTTTGAGGCCAGCCTGAGACTCTGTCTCAGGAAGAAAAAAAAAAAAAAAGGCTAAAGAACAGAACTTTTACAAACAATTATATTTGTCTACTGTGTGTGTTTCTTTGTGTGTATTATATGTCCGCATGTGGGTGGGCACAGATATACCAAGATATATGCAAACACAGATGAGCCGGTATGCATGTGAGACATACTGACATTAGAGCAAATTTCCAGAGTTAGATTTCCCCTTCCACCATGTGGGCTCCAAAGATCACACACAGATCCCTAGTTGGATGGCAAGCATTGTCCCTTACTTGCTGAGCCATCTTGCTGGCCCCAAAGAATAAAATTTTTACTTTATTAATTTATGTGTATGGGTGATTTGCCTTCAATGTCTGTGCACTATACATGTGCAGTGCCCACAGAGGCCAGAAAACAGAGCTAAATCCCATAGAAATGGAGCTATAGACAGTAGTGAACTACCATGTCAGTACTGGGAATTGAACCTGGGACTTCTGGAAGAACAGCCAGTGCTCTTAAATACTAAACCATCTCTCTAGCCCCAAGAATAGAACTTTTAAAGAAAAAAAAAATGATTTAAATATATATATAGAGAGAGAGAGAGAAAGAGAGAGAGAGCGAAAAGATAGCTCTGCAGTTAAGAGCACTCGCTATTCTTCCAAAGGACCCCAGTTCAATTCCAGTTCCAGAGGATCTGACACTCACATAAACAGAAATGTAGGCAGAACAGATGGGGTAGGTGTGACTAAGATTCTCTGGCTTTGGAAGACAGAGAGGATCACGAGGCAGATGGATGGGAAGAGAGGAGGAAGGAGGATGCCATGATGGCTTAGTATGTAGAAAAAAAACCACATGAGCCAAGAGGAAGGACTCCAATAATGGCATGAAAAGGCCCAGATGAAGAAGACAAGCAAGTACCATTGGATCAGGGATGAAAGATAGTCCAGATAGGAAAGATTAAGAAGGATGGCATTGGATGGGGGCTAGGAGATGGATGGGGAGGCTACTGAGATAGTGTAAGTCAATTATCAGCCTGGCCCAAGGTAAATAAGGCAATTATAATAGGTATCTGTGTCTTGTTATTTGTGATAGCAGGTTAAATAATGCCTTGATAATCTTAGGGCTAATAATAATTATATACAGCCCAAAAGCTCATTTATTTATAATTTACTACAACATGTATCTCCCTAAATTACTCTGCAAAACAGACAAAGGGAAGAAAAGAAACAATTCAAGGCAGCAGAAATCTGAATCCATTAATACACTTTGTTCCCCTCTTCCGGGTCCAGCTATTAGCACCTAACCACTGCCTCCCATTCCGACTTCACAGACCTGAAGTAGAAGGATACCACGTCCTCAAAGGGCCCTCAAAAAAACAACAACAACCTTGTTTGGAAACTACTCACAGATTTTCCTGGAGCTTGCTTGAGTCCTGCTTAGTTCCAAGTTGGCTCATCAAATTCTTTATCTGAGCAGCTAGAAAGAAGGGGAAAAGATTTATTTTAAAAAGTAACACATTCAGGGGGCTGGAGAGATGGCTCAGTGGTTAAGAACACCAGCTGCTCTTCCAGAGGACCGGGGTTCAATCTCTAGCACCCACATGGCAGCTCACAACTGTCAATTCCAGGGGATCCCATATCAAAAAAGTAACACATTTATCATGAGCACTCTACTTCACAGAGCACTGGCTGCCCCATATCCTTCATATATGCAACTAACAGGAACCACTCTGAGGCCCAAATCTTGACACATTCTTCCACAGTAGTTTTACAAGGTTCACTAAACAGAAGGTGGTTCTGTTTATCATCTCCAAAGAACTGAGTAATTCTTCTGGATATCCCACAACACTAAACATTTCATTCCCTTTAGGACTGGAAAAGTAGTGCATGCACCAAAGGCCTGGGGTTCCATCCCAGTAGCATAAAAAAGGGAAGGAAATGCACACTGCCTTTGGAAGAGTCTCAAAGCTACAACAATCTGCAACAATATCTTTGGACTTGTTTTTTGAGACAGAGTCTCAATCTGTAGCCTAGGCTAGCCTCCTATCTATCTTCCTGCCTCAACATCTTATCAGTTAGACTCTTGATGACTTAGTCTAGTTGGATTTCAACCATAAATTATATATATTATATATTTTTTTCTCAGCGACCCAAAAGGATCATAAAGGAGAGAATAAATGGTCTGGTGGGAGGACTGATTTTTTTATCACATTTCTCTTGACATTAAAAGTGTGAGCCACTCCACCAGCTTCAGCAAACAATTTAAATCCATGGGGGCTGGGGATGTTGTTTACTTGGTAGCAAGCTTGCCTAGCATGCTGGGTTCAGTCCCCAGCATTGCATAAAAAAACATGGTGGTGCACGCCTTTAAGTTCAAAGGTATGCTCAGGCATATAGGAAGTTCAAAGCCAGCCTGGAATACATGAGATCTTGCCTGTCTCAAAATTAACAACAAAAACTTAGCCACGAAATCAAACTAGCTTTTCTACAGCAAATGCTTTTAGAAAGACAATCAACATTCATTTTCAGTAACAAGTAAACATTGATTGAGCACTTCTAGTTTCAAGTACTCTATTAAGTCATGCACATGCCCTCTAACTTTCATAGCAACGGCCTGAACTAGATACGTGTGCCAATACATGTATCTTATCTATGCGCACACAATAAAAAATGTAATCCTGGGCATATAGACTCCCAACAGGGAACATTCTTTCCTGTATGGCCCCACAGCCAAACACATAGTTTTGTACACTCCTTTTCTTTTCCTAGATATCTCGTAGCCTGGGAATGCTCATGTTTGAATCCTTGACAGCTAAACCCTTACCTTACCCAGAAAATCTTCCCTTATTTCTATTTTCTTTCCCTGGTTGTCAGAGAAGGGAAGGGAAGGTTTACTAAGTTAGAGGATAGTTATACATTGTGCATATGCATGTATCTGTCCATCTATCTTCTTGTAAACTGAACCCAAGACCTCACTAATTCATGATAATTCATGATACCTAAGAACAGAACTCATTAATAGACTATTCTTGATCCAAGTGAAGTAATGTTTACCACTAATTTTGTTTGTTTTGGTTTTTCAAGGCAAGGTTTCTTTGGTAGCTCTGACTGTCCTCGAACTCAGAGATCCACCTGCTTCTGCCTCCAAGTGCTAAGATTAAAGGTTTGCACCCCTCATGCCTAGCTGGTGTTTAAAATTGATTAATCATAGCTGGTCATAGATATTTTTATTCTTTTTCCACTCTTACTGCTTCACTTATGTAGTGGGGGAGTGTGAAAACAAAACATTATCTTCAAGTTGCAGCAGAATTTCAACAGATAACAGAGCACAGACAAAAGATTGTTCCTCTGTGTGCGAGCACCTTTCCTATTCCCTCTGGATTAATGTCAAAGCTTCATGCACGCTATCAGACTACAAAAGAACAGGCTTAGGTGAGCAAGTGAGGAAGCCAGTACTGTTATCCATATCATACAGGTAACACACATTCTGTGCTTCTAGAGCTAACCAAAAAGGATGTCCATTCACTGCAAGTTTGAAATTTCAAACTCTATATTTCTAGGTCTAATTAGAAGGCTTAGTGGATAAAGGCACCTACTAGAAAGTCTAACACCTGAGTTTGTATTTAAAGATTTATTTTATTGTTTATACAGTATTCTGCCTGCATGTGTGCCTGCAGGCCAGAAGAGGGCAATAGATCTCATTACAGATGGCTCCAAGCCACCATGTGGTTTCTGGGAATTGAACTCAGGACCTTTAGGAAGAACAGCCAGTGCTCTTAACCTCTGAGCAATCTCTCCAGGCCCTGACACCTGAGTTTGAACCCAGAAACCCACATGGGAAAAAGAAACAACTTCCATCCTCTGACTTCCAAACAGGTAGCACACATGCACCCCTACACCTAAATGAATGTATTTAAAAAACAAAAATATCAATCATGCTGTAAAGTGATTAAATAAATTAATTAATGGAAAAACAAAACAAAACAAACTTTAGCCAGGCATAGTGGAGCATGCCTTTAGTCCCACCATTTGGATGGCAGTACTCAGATTCTCTGTGAGTTCAAGGTCAGCCTGGTCTATGCAGTGAGTTCTACTGACAGATAGAGCTGCATAGTGAGACCCTATCTCAATAAATTAAACAAACAAACAAACAAATGCCCCTATTCACATTTCAGTAATTGTGCCCTTTAAAATAAAATATTAAGCCGAGGGTGGTGACCTGTACTTATAATCCCAGCAGTCAAGAGGGTGAGGCAAGAAGGTTGCTGTGAGCTCAAGGCCAGCCTGGTCTATATATTGAGGGTAAGGATCGACCGGGTTATATAAAAAGACACACCCCCCCAAAAAGAAAAAGAAACAAAAACAACAACAAAAAACAAACAAACAAAGCTAAGCTGTGGAACACGCCTGCATCCTAGCAATGAGAGGTGGATACAGGAGGATCATGATCTCAGCGATCAGTTTTGACTATGTATCAAATTTGAGGACATTCTAAGCTACATGAAATCCTATTTCTCCAAAGCCAAGACCAAACAATTTACTTTTTGATAAGACTCCTAAGAAAATTCTATTCTCTTTAGTAGAGATTATTTAGACCTCAATAATTCCATAAGAAAACATCAGCTATATTCAACTAAAATACAAATACCTATTTTTCATCTCTAACATCTCTTACATAACATCCTTATTCACGTTAAATGGGAATTAGGATATCACTAAAGCTATCAACCAGATGTTGTAACAATGATTTACGAAAGGCAGGCAGTAGAGATGGAGATGCACTCAGTTGGTAGACTTCTTGCTTAGCCTGCAACGAAGCCCTGAATTCAATTGCCAGCACCATATAAAACCATATAAAACAAGGCAAGAGGCACACTTGTCAGTGCTTGAGAAATGGACGGAGTTCAGGGTCATCCTCTCTGAAGCCTGCCTGTCAGATGAAACTGTTTCAAAAAGAGGAAAAGGGTAACCATGAGCCCTCAGCACTCACTGTGCAGACATTGGGCTAGTTACTTGGCATTTCCTATGTGACCCTAACCAACACTAAAGCATTAGCATCACCCTGCTTTATGTGAGCAAAAGAAGCTCACGAGTGACAGCACTGACCTGTTCGTTCAGAGGACAGCATCGACTCTACATTGTCCTATACACTTGCTGAAGGAAGTTTACATTCTTGAGGGTAAATAATAAAAACATACCAGGCAGTAACAGTTCTACCAAAAAAATCAAGTGAGGCCAAAGGAGTAGGCAAAGGATATTCACTCCCATTCGGGGCCAGATAAGGAAACAAACAGCACAGATCTAAAGAAAAACCAAGGCAAAGCAATGTACCTATGGGGAGGCGGGTATTCCAGACAGGCACTAACTAGGACAAAGTCCTCAAAACAAGACCCAGCAGTGAGTATAGCCAGGGTGTTAGAGCTGAGGGAGCAACAGATAAAAGTGTAGGCCAAAGAGGCAGTGGGGAGTCAGATTGTGGAGGACCTTGCACAATTATAATGAGACTTTAATTAATTGGCAAGCCACTGAATGGGCTATGAACAGCATAGCTGGAATTCAAACGCAGGGCTGGCTCCAAAGGCTGTATGTGTTGAGTCACACAGCGCTGCTCTCAAGGGGCTGAGTCTTCAAGGAAATAGAATGCAGTCACACAGGGCTGGTCTGGATTTCCCAGGGTTCCACTTTGCCCCACCCTACTTATCTGACAGTGCCTTAACCTAACTCCAGATAGATATCCTTGTTCTAACCTGCTCCTTCCCCAATGCCCGCCCATTTCTGGGAGTGTGCCTCTGTCCTCACTGGAGTCCAGCAGAGTGCTAGGCATTCAGTGGGTACAAGGATACTGGCTGAGTCAGCCTCTTCAACTTCATGGCATTCCCATTAAGACAAAAGATGTTAATCAAGGTAAATTACGAATAAGAAGACTTAACCATTTACTAGACGTCGGGAACTGGGCATGCTGTTTGTCTCGATGGACCTCTTTTACCATTTGCAGATTATATCCAGATTTAACTGTTTGCTGAGTACTTACTATTTGTGTGGGGTTTTCCCTTTTCTCATAAATCCTGTAGTTGGTTTAGACAGGTTCTGCTTAGCCAAAGCTGGCCTCCCTATAATTGAGGATGACCTCGAACTTCTGTTCTTCCTGCCTCCACCTCCAATGCCCAAGTTTCTGCAGTGCTAGAGATTAAACTCGAGGATGTGTGTCTGTGCTATAAAAGTACTGTGCCAACTGGTTGCACCCTGAACCCTCTCATTAGACATTGCTACTACTGAGGACTAAATGATCTCCAAGTACTCCCACACTGCTGAATCTCAGTCAGTCACAGTAAAACAGCTCTATCCCAGAAGGATGGTGGCTAACAATGGAGCTTTTTTGTAACCTAAATGTGTGGCTCAGAGACGGTCTATCTATGACTTTCTTATTCTTGTAAATGCACAGTGCAAGGTGGGCACAGTGGCACATGTCTTAATCCCAGCACTCAGGGGGCCAAGGTAATCAGATCTCTGTGTGTTCAAGGCCAGCCTGGTCTAAGTAGTGAATTCCAGGCCAATGAGGGCCACACAAGCAAGACTGCCTCAAAACACCAAATTAACTAAATAAAAAGCAGAACAGCGAGCATGGTGGCATATACTTGTACTCAGGACGGGAGGGAGCTAAACCTCAAGGCCAACATGAACTACAGAGTGAGAATGTTTTGAAAGTAAGCTGATGCCAGGAGGTGGTAGCACACACCTTTCATCTCAGCACTTCAGGGCAGAGGCAGGCGGATCTCTGAGTTCGAGGCCAGCCTGGTCTACAGAGCGAGTTCCAAGGTGTGAGTGGAGTAAAGCAGCAAATATCTAAAGATGTATCAAAGTATGTAGCTAGCTATTCATTAGCTATCAAAACATTAAATACTCTAGAAAACTGTGGACATTTGAGAGAATATGGAAAAAGTCAATAATCAACTTTTCTGTGCACTTTCAGATGACATGGAACTTTTTTTCCCCATGTAGACTTCTTGGTTTCCTTTGTTGAAATCGCGTGAACTTCTGCGTTAAGGAGTTTGGGGAAGTAGGGTTGGGAACTTTGGGGTCATTTGCTTACTAAGCAGTGGAATGAATGTAAACCTTTATTGGTTCTTTCTGTATTTCCAAGCACCAATATATTTTCCTACAAGTTGTCATTCAGACTGATCAGATGCCCTAAAATCCAAACTATAACAATGACAGGGTCTTCCATTTACCTGACACTAATGCAGAGCTTCTTGCAGACTGTCCTCTGTAAGTACAGCATGAAGAACTATGACTAATGACTATGGACCACTGACCCACACACACCCAAGAGCTACAGTCTTCCCAAAACTTAAAGCACAAAACAGGAATGTTTACACAAACATTTATTTTCATTTGAGTGTGCTTAAAATATCAAAATGACACATTTTGAAATTATTTTTCTTATAATGAGCTAAATATAAAAAGATATGATGCCCACCTGGTTACATGAACACTCCTTTTTCTTCTAATCTTATGTGTGTTGGTATTTTGCTTGCATGTATGTCTGTGCATCACTTATGTGCTTGGTACTTGAGGAGACCAGAAGACCATCAGTCTCCTGGACCTGGACTCATGGGTGGTTGAGCCATGGGTGAGCCACCTTCTGAGTTCTGAGAATTGAACCCAGGTCCTGTAGGAGAGCAAGCAGCCAGTGCTCTTACCTGAGCCAACTATCTAAACACTCCTTGTCCAAGAATTCTAACAAATGAAAGCTTTATTCTGGGGGTAGGGAGGACGAGGTGGCCAGAGGACAACCCTGGGTGTCATTCCTCAGGTGCGAGACACCTTGGCTGGCCTTTGACCTCCAAGGTTTCACTTGCCTCAGTCTCCCTGGCACTTGAAGTACCACATCTAAATTCTGGAGATCAAACTTAGATCCTCAAATAAGCTATCTCCTCAGCCCCTTTTGATTCATATGTTATTGTTAGGGATATGGTTCAGTGGTAGACATTTGCCTACATGTATATGTAAAGCCCTGGACTCAATCCCCAGCACATGAAGTACACCAACATTTATAATGTTTTATATTTCTTTGCATCATCTGGGCAGTGAACCAAGGATCTCACATATGCTAGGCACGTGCTCTTCCACTGAGCTACATCCCCAACCCTTGTTAAAATGCTCAGTAGAGTATAGCATTTGCTGCTCTTCAGAGGACTCAGGGTCAGTTGAGCAGCTACATGGCAGCTCGAAACTGTCTGTAACTCCAGTTCCAGGGGACCCCCACCCTACCTTCTTTGGTCTCTTCAGGTATGATACATATACATACAGCCAAATGCTCATACACATAAAATAAATAAATTTGTAAAATATTTTAGATAGGGGCTGGAGAGATGGCTCAGTGGTTAAGAGCACTGTCTGCTCTTCCAGCGGTCCTGAGTTCAACTCCCAGCAACTACATGGTGGCTCCCAACCATCTATATCCTCTACTGCCCTCTCAGAGCACTAATATGCATAAAATAAATAAATAAATTCTTAAAAAATATTTTAGATAGACAATTGAATATCTCCTATGAAATGTTACCTAATATTAGTAACTAGATGATTATGCAAAATATAAAGACAAACCCTTCTGCTCTGTGTAAGCAATTTTGTCACTTTTATAACTATGCCTAGGTCTACCATGGTGGCACAAGCATGTCATCCTAGAACTTGGTACATAAAAGCCAATCTCAGATAACTATAGAGTTTTTTTGGAGGGAAGGGAGGAACAAAACAAAACACTAGACCTTAACCTTTCCTATCACTGATCTCTAATTTTTCAAAGTGTGTCCTGGCTAAAACTCCTTTTTTTAAAAAAAAAAAAAATGAAGTAAATCAACTTATTATACATTATCACTCACATCAACACCAAGAATAATTCTAATTTGAACACTCCTTATGCACTTTTTAGCAGATATCAGCAAAATCTAAATGTCCCCACAAACCACAGTCCAAATTTATTTAATCATATTGAAAGCAATATTTCATCACACAGAAGGGACAAAAATTCTCTTTATCTGGGACAATCTAATGCTCTCCTTCAATATACTAAAAACATTCGGGGGTGGAGAGGTGACTCAGCAGCTAAGAACATTTGTTGTTCTTGCAGAGGACCCAGATTCAGTTCTTAGCACACATATGTCAGCTCACAACCATCTATAACTCCAGTTTCAGGACAACCTCATTCCTCTCTTCTGACCCATGAGGGCACGCACATGAAGCACATACACACATGCAGGCAAACACTCATAAACATTCGATGTAAAAAGCATTACTTACACTAAAACATGAAACAAGGCCAGGTGTGGTAGCACATGCCTTTAATCCCAGCACTCAAGAGCCAAGCAGAATTCTGAGTTCCAGGCCAGCCAAGGATAGATAGTGAAACTCTGTCTCAAAATGCTAAAAATAGTTAGATGGATGGATGGATGGATGGACGGACAGACGGACAGATAGATAGACAGAAAATAGAACAAAAGAAGTCCACAAGCCTAAAAAACTATCTGTACTAAAGAAAAGGCCTTTGCACTGATTATAAAAATGAAGTCAACTCAGCATTCTATGCACAAAATTAGGCTTTTTGTTACTACAGTGTTACACAGAACAGTGAAAACTACCTACCACACACACATACACACACATACTTATTGAGACTTAGCTACATCCCCAACTCTCATCATAAAGACGGGTCTCTATAAATGGAACAAATTACTTACCCTCAGAGTAGATTCAAACCCCTGATTCTACCTCAACCTCTTGAAGGCTGGGATTCACCTTCTAAGAAAAATAGCCTGTCAGGAGTGGTAGTGCCTCCTACAATCCCAGTACCTGACAGGCAGAGGCAGGAAGGTCAGGAGCTAAAAAGCTAGCCTAGACTACATGAGACCTTGGATCCGGCCACACACACACACACACACACACACACACACACACACACACACACCAGAAATTCAGTTACTAAACTAAATAGTAAATCTCTAAACTAAACTGAGAATGAGTACTAACAATCAAAGGTATAACACTCCTTCTGTACAAGAGTGACAATCGGTGTAGTTATTAAAGAGCACAGGCTCTGAACTAAGACTGTGTTCTTGTTTGTAAGACAGGCTCTTGATATGCAGCCCTGTATAGTCTGGACCTAGCTATGTATCCCTGGGCCAGGTGCTTGCTAGTTAGCCCCAGTTAGCCTTGAACTCTGTGTGGTGATCCTCTCAAGTGGTAGAATTACAGGTGTAGACCACTATGACCAGCAAGACTGCCTATGCTTGATTTTTTTTCGTGTTTTTTTGAGACAGGGTTTCTCTGTGTAGCCCTGGCTGTTCTGGACTTGCTGTGTAGACCAGGCTGGACTCAAACTCATAGGCTTTGCCTGCCTCTGCCTCCCTGAGTGCTGAGATTACAGGCGTGCACCACTGAGCCAGGGTCCATGCTTGATTCTTGATCCCAGCACTTCCTAGCTGAGGGATCTAGAATAAATGATGACAGTCTTCTCTGCTTGTTCCCTCACCTAAGAAATGGGAGGCACAAGAGAAGCTTCCTATGGTTGACGTGAGGATGAAATGAGGTAATACGAGGCTAAGTTTACAATGCTGTCTGGCACATAAAAGTACCCAACTAAGGAGAGCTATTATTATCAAACTCAAGACCAAGAAAAATGTACTTAGCAATGATAAAAATCAATTAAGTACATATTGAATGCCAACATACCTACTGTTGTGCCAGGCACTGTCTAAAGAGAAATGTATAATGCATAGTCCTTCATCCCATAAAACTAGTTTTGTTCTAATGACAAGGTCAAAAAGCTTGTCTTAATTAAGGAATATAAAATATAAGTAAATATTAAACTGTGAGGAAAATTTGCTTGTTACATTTAAGGAAAAGGAACCATATGACAGCTGCCATATTTTATGTATTCACTTGGTAGGCAGCCGGCACTTTTCTCTTTTTGAGACATAGCTAAGCTGATCTCAAACTTGCTATGTCGCTGATGTTGGTCTTGAACTCTTGCCTCTGCCTCACAAGGATGAGGATTACAGGAACCCACTTTGTAGCAGGCACTATTTTAGCACTTCACATTAGTTATCTCAGTCCACAAAACCCTAGAAGTAATTACAACTATAGATGAGGAAACTGAGCAGGAGAGAAAAAGCAAAACTCACCAAGACACTTACAAAACTAGTAAGAGCCAAAGGAAAATCCAAACTTAGTTAGCAAACATTTAAAAGCTCAAAGATTTCTTAGGTTTTCAGTAAATGATGCAGAGCCTGGCACGGTGGCACACCCCTACCACTCTGAGGGCCAAGGGAGGAGGATTCTGTGAGTTCCAGACCAGCCCGGTCTCATTGCCAGTTCTGAGCTACATGAGATCCTGTCTCAAAAAAAAAGAAAAGCACCAGGTGGTGGTGCACAACTTTAATTCCAGCACTCAGGAGGCAGAAGCAGGTGGATTTCTGAGTTCAAGACCAGCCTGGTCTACATAGCAAGTTCCAGGGCAGCCAGGGCTACACAGAGAAACCCTGTCTTGAAAACCTAAGGAGAAAAAAAAGTTACTCTCAAAGAACAGCATTAATTTTCTTATGTAACTGATTTATTTTATTATTTCCTGGACTCACTTTGCAGACCAGGCTGGCCTGGAACTCACAGAGATCCAGCTGCCTCTGCCTCCTTGAGTGCTGGGATTACAGGTGTGCGCCACTGTGCCCAGCTATGAGAGTTAACTTTAAAGCTATTAGGTTTTTTCCTTCATTTGCATCAGAAAACATGTTTAGACCTAGGAAGCAGAGTCAAGAATCCTTCCTTTGCATCCCACTTGTAGAACTGTCTGTACCAGGCAGCCAATCTGAGGTACACAAGGTTTCCCTGTCTCAGGCTGATGTGCTCCACAACCTCAAACCCATATCTGCGGTTGAACAGTTTAGAGGGAAAAAAAAAAAAGAGCAATGTTCATGGGTGAGTGGATATATGTTTCTGGCATCTAGTCTCAGAAAGCACTTGGATATGTTGGCCATGACTTGTAGGGGCCTGATCACAGCACTGGTGTGACACCTTGGTAGGCACAATGCCATCTACCAATTTCAAATTCCCAATTCCTCACCAGCAATCCCAAAAGAAGACTTTAAAGTTAAACTGCCTAGGATGGTGTGATATGATAGATACCATACTATTCAAGAAGAAAGAGGCAGGATGAGTTCAAAACGACAGAGAGGCCTCATTCACTCAAATCAAATGAATACAATTACTAAGCCTCAAGCCTCTATGTGGCCTGACCCATGGACCCATGGCTACCTCTCTTCTTTTCCTACTTTGCTCCCTACCTTTAATCCAGCCACACCTGCCTCCCTGATATTCTTTGTCTTATGAAAGTCCTTGCGTTTGTCCTCAGCACACACTGTCTTTCTCCACTGCTCACAAAGCTCCCTCCATTCTGTTAGCTGCTCATTCAAACATCAGCCTAGCCAGTCGGCGGTGGCACACACCGTTAGTCACAGCACTTGGGAGGGAGAGGCAGGTGGATTTCTGTGAGTCTGAGGCCTGGTCTGTAGAGCTAGTTCCAGAGGGCCAAGGCTGTGTAAAGAAACCCTGT
>CM053763.1:106403258-106424300 GCA_028658305.1 Pachyuromys duprasi
GAACGAACGAACCCATCGTATGCTTGAGACTGAGGTAAACAGCAGAATAACAAAGATGAGTAAGCCATGTTTCCTACCTCAAAGGAGCTAACAATCTAGCAGGGAACATAAGCATATTACAAGAAACCACAGCTTCCAGTAAACACAAAGACACACACATTCAGCTAGGCAAGTCCTTAGCCTTTCTCAGTCTGTTTCCTAGCCCACACACTGGGAGTATTTGTAATTATTCCACAGACTTGTTATGAATTAAGATACCACACGTAAGGTACTTTTCATCCTGCCCAGCACACTATGCACCCATTGAAACTGTCTTGCCTCGGCCTTCTGAGAGCCTGACTCATCACATCATTAAACTCATTCTCTGTGTCTCCTTCCCTGTCTCCCTTTTCCTTTTGAGAAGGGTTTCATTATGTGACCCAGGCTTGCCTTAAACTCACTATACAGTCCACGTTTGACTCTAAATCATGATAATCCTCCTGCCTCAGCCTCTCAAATGCAATAATTATCAGCCTGTACCATAATGCCCAGCTCCAGCCTCAACTCTAATTTTAATCTCAGTAAATAGATTTGCTGTTAAAATAACCTATTATCAGTTCCTATGCTTACTACACAACTTAATACTCAAATATAAAATATTCCACATATTGGCATTCAAATTAGGTTTCATCTCAATGAAAACACTTCAGCCTTGCAATAAAATTTTCTCTCTCCCCCACCCAAGACAAGGTTTCTCGGTGTAGTTCTGGCTATCCTGGAACTCTGTAGACCAGGCTAGCCTCTTAACTTGGAGGTCTACCTGCCTCTGCCTCCTGAGTGCTGGGATTAAAGGTGTGTGCCATGGGACATGAGACAAAATTTTTTTGTTTTTGAGACAATGTTTCTCTGTGTAGCCTTGGCTTTTCTGGCCTCACTTTGTAGAGCAGGCTGGCCTAGAACTCACAGTGATCCACCTGTCTCTGCTGACAAATCTTTTTATTTATCTGTTTGTTGTGTGTATATGTGAAACACACACATAAACCAATACGAACACACACATTGTACATGCCAGGGAATGAGTGTGGATAAGCGTGGAGGTCAAGAGTACAGCTTTGTGGAGTTAAATTTCCTCCTCCCACCTATACCTGGGTTCTGGGTCTCAAACCAGGGTTGTCAGGCATGCACAACAAGCACTTTACCTAAGCCATCTTGCCAGCCCCTTGAATAAGAATTTTCTGATTTAACCAGTATTTCTGCTCCTTAACAAAAGGAAAGTAGACACAAAGTACCATACTTTGTGATCATCAATTACATTATAGTGTTTTTAATATCTGGGCCTAACAAACTGGACACCCTTCCTACCTCCAAACACCCAGTCCTAACCCTTCCCACCAGAAACCTTCTACCTCTCAAATTCTACAATATACATTTATATTTAAAAGCAAAGTGGCAAGCTGGGTGTAGTGGTGCACAGCTTTAATCCCAGGCCTTGGGAGGTAGACACAGGTAGATCTCTGAGTTTGAGAGCAGCCTGGTCTACAGAGTAAGTTCCAGGACAGCCAGAGCTACAGAAAAAAAACGGTCTCAAAAATAAAATAAGAACAGCGATAGCTTATGCTTTAAAGTTTAGAACATAACTGTAATTTATTTAGAAATTTAGAACTGACTCTACCTATTAACTGCGTGGAGCTATGCAAACAAAAACACAATAATAAACAACATGGATGGTTGTCACCATTTTTTAAAGTAAAGTTGCCTCTATTGTTCTGTTTACAAGGCTCTGGGCTGAATCTGAAGCCCAAAAAGCAGCCTGTATTTGACTGTCAGCTACAACCTTGGACTACAACCTTGGGGAGGGAGTTTGAAGGCAAGCAGTTACAGGCTGACTTGTACCACCACTGCCTCTCTTACTTGATAGGTACTTGTGGCCAAGAGTAGCTCAACAGAGGCAGAAAATAAAATCTTCATGCTTGAAATTCTAAAAACTTCTTCGCTACGAAAGACAACCTAAATTAAAATGTTCCCCGTGCATTCTCTGCAATAAAACAGGGACCCTCCCACCCCTCAAATGCCAGCCATTGACTGCCTTCCAAATTAATGACAGGAAGCAGAGTATGAAGTCACCCCAAACACACGCATACAGCACTTCCTTTAATTGAAAGTTGCTGATGTCCAGAGGACCCAACCGCTGAGCAGAATGTAAACCCAGAGTCGCAAGCAGTAAGCTACCCCTGATCTGAACTGAGCAAAACGAGGCGGGTGGGGAGGCGGCGATGAAAGGAAAAACCCGGCTGACCACTGCGCCAAGTCAAGGCTGCTCACAGTCCTGGAGATGACACACGCTCCCTCCCACCCTCGGGCTGTCGGCCCTGTTGACCCCAACACCGTGAACTCACAACAAAATAGGGGTGTGGACCTAAAGGGCCCAAGCCTGGCGGGCCCGGAGTGGAGGCTCGCGGCGGCCTCAGGTGTGGCCCTGGCTGCGACCCGGCCCGGCCTCCGTGTCTTGACTGCTTCACCCAGGCCTGTCCCTCAGGTCGCCCCCCGTTCCCAGTTGGGTCCCCTCGCTCACTGGCTTGGCTGATGCGCTGGATGTTGCCACTGCACGTCTGGATGATGCTGTTGAAGTCCCGGGGCTGGGGCCCCGAGGGCCCGGGGTTCCGATACATGTCCAAAGGACCGTAGGACATAACAGCGAGCAGACACCGGGTCGCGCTTCACGGCGCTCCTACCGGAAGCTGCCACTGGCCGGGCCCCGCAGCTGAGAGGAAAACCGGGAAGAGAAAGGGCGGGGAAGGCGCCGCGACTGCGTGCGCAGCGACCACGCCCACGGCCCGTGCGCACGCGCGCTCTGCCCGCCCGCAGTGCGCGTGCGCCGCTGGAAGCGGCGGCGGACAGTCGCGTGAGTTTTTCTAACTTCTGGCGCTCAGTGTCCGCGCAGGACCCAGTTCCTTCAGCCGAGCGCAGGCAACCTGCCGGCCGCCAACACGCTGGTCCGCCTCCTGCTGTTCGGCGCATTGTTGCTGCCCAAGCACCTTGCAAATTCTTGCTTTTTCAACCCATGCCAAAATAGAGGTGAATGCATGAGCATGGGGATTGGACCAGTACAAACAAGTGCAGTTGTACCAGGACAGGGTTCTATGGTGAAAACTGTTCAATACCTAAGTTTATTTTTTTTCTTTTCCTTTTGGTTTTTCGAGACAGGGTTTCTCTGTGTAGCCTTGGCCGTCCTGGATTCGCTCTGTAGACCAGGCTGGCCCCGAACTCACAGAGATCCACCTGCCTCTGTCTGCCTCCCGTGTGCTGGGATTGCGGGCATGCGCAGCCACACCCGGCTGACACCTAAATTTCTGACAAGAATAAAATTACTCCTGAAACCCACCGCCAACAGGATGTACTCCATGCTTACCGACTTCAAGGGATTCTAGAACATTACCAATAACATTCCCTTCTGTAGAGGCTAACCTGCTCTTCAGGGTGAATTCCAGGACAGCCAAGGTTACACAGAGAAACCCCGTCTCAGAAAAAAAGAAAAGCAAAACCAACAACAAAAGCATTGCCTTCCTGCGAAATTCGGTCATGATACGTGTTGGCAGCCAGATCGCATTTGATTGCCAGCTCACCAACTTACAGTGTGCACTACACCTAAAACCTGGGAGGCCTTCCCCAACCGCTATTACCCCAGAGCGCCTCCTCCTGGAGCTGATGATTGCCTGACTCCAATGGTGTGAAAGGGAAGGAAGGTTATGAAAAAAGTTGTCAGAAAAAAAGTTCATCCCTGATCCCCAGGGTACGAATATAGTGTTTCACATTCTTCGCCTAGCGCTTCACCCACCAGTATCTGAAAATAGACAGAGCAGAAACAGGGACCCACATTCACCAGAGGAGTAGGCCACGAAATGTAGCACAAGCCATGTTTATGGCGAAACTCTAGAAAGACAACATAAACTGCTCCTCTTCTTTCTAAATATATAATTTCTATTTATTCTTATGTTCGTTGGTGCTTTGCCTGCATGTATGTCTGTGTGGGGGTGTCAGAAGCCCAGGAACTGGCATTACAGACAGTCGTGAGCTGCCGTGTGGATGCTGGAAATTGAACCTGGGTCCTACTGGAAACGCAGCCCGTGCTCTTTAACTGCTGAACCATCTCTCCAGCCCCAAACTGCCTTTTCAAGGATGGAAAATTGAACTCTCAGGTAATTGACAAAAAGGCATCTTCTCCCCTCAGAGATGTCAAAGACACTCCAGCGGGGATGTGCTACTCACTTCACACCCCTGAATACCTGCCGTTGGCGGTGGGGTAGGAGAGCTTTGGTTTGGCGGCTGGTCTGATGGTGTAAGCCACAATATGGCTGTGGGAACACAGCCTCTGAAGGTGCACTGAAGCCCGGCCAATCGTTTGAAGAATTCACCAGAGAGAAAGAGGCTGCTGAGTTGGAAGCTAAGCTGTATCCTGCCCTGCTGATAGAAGAGCCTCTTTCACATACTGTCTTTGAGGAGACCCTGGTAGAATTTGGGGCACCATTCTTTATTACATCTAATCCTATCTGCTCTCACTACTAGAGGCCAAGTAGTTTCGGACATGTAAGCATCAACGCTTGCCTCAATTCAGTGTCTCATCTACTGTAAGGTGAAGGACTGTTCCTTCACTTCATTCAGCGTCCAGGCATCCCCAAACAGTCACCATTAGTGGGACAACTAAGCAACTTTGAGATTCAGATCTGTGGCCAAGCTGTGACTCTTGTGGGTTTCAAGCGGCTTTTATTTCTCCCTCCACTCCTAATCTAAGCAGTAAAATAATAGTCATATTTATTGGACACATGCTGTGTGTAAATCCCCACTTTAGGTCACTGGTTCAGAAACACTTCCCAGCAAGGAAGCATCCCGATTTTATCTTTAAAGGTCTCTGGGGGCAAGGTTTGTTTTGTTTTGTCTTGTCTTGTTTGTTTTTGACACAGGCTTTCTCTGTGTAGCCCCGGCTATCCTGGAACTCACTTTGTAGACCAGACTGGCCTGGAACTCTGAGATATGCCTGCCTTTGCCTCTAGAGTGCTGGGAATAAAGACGTGTGCCACCATGCCCGGCACTAAAGTAGATTTCTTAAATGTAACGTAAGTTAGGGCAGAAAAGCAAACATTATTTTCCCTTTTACAGATAACAAAATGAAGACCAAAGAGGTTAACTATCCAATTCTCTCCCCCCCTCACCACTTCCCTAAAACCTGTTCCCAAGGCTGGAGAAATGGCTCAACAGGTAAAGGCACTAACTGTCAAGCCTGAAGATCTGAGTTCAATCCCAAGGATCTACCTGGTGGAAAGAAAGAACCAGCAAATTGTCCTCTGATCTCCTTTACCCCTTGTGGCAAGCAGACACACTTGATAAAATGTAATTAAAATGTTGATACACACTAGATAAAATGTAATTAAAATGTTGATACACACTAGATAAAATGTAATTGAAGTGTTTTGTGTTTTTAAAAACCTCATCCCCATTTTCACAAATTCATTATCTGTGGAATTTCCTTCTAAATAGTCTGCTTATCTATATCAAACTTGTAGCCCTGGCTGGCCCAGAACTCCAAATGTAGACCAGGCTGCCCTCGAACTCATAGAGATCTGCCTGCCACTGCCTCCTGGGTCCCAAACAAGAATTTCTTAGATAACTCCTGAATTTTTGAGCAGTTTGGAGTCTAAATGCAAAATTACTTCACAGAACTTGAGTTTTTGTGGGCATGTGGTAAGCCGGAACACATGGGCAGGATTTTGCACTGGAGGATGCTGAGGACCAGGCGTGACAGGAACTGTAGTTGCCTGCTTTCTCCACCCCTCCAGCTCCATCCTTCTCCAGTCACTCTGAAATGAGAAGAGAGGAAGGAAGCAGCTTGTGTGTGTCGGAGGAAACTCCAAACATGTGAATGAGCCTGTGTGCACCCTAGAGGGCTGCTTAAACCCTATTGCCCCTCTGTGGAGACCTACTTTGGTTCTTAGCATAACTGTAGCTCCTCTTTTAACACCTACCGTAGCCTTTAGGGTATCACAAGCCATTTTGCCTCCCTGTCTCCATGTTGATCATAAAGTGAAATTAAGTTCAAGTTCTCAGGCCTCTACCTGCCTGAGACCAGGATTCAGTTCAATGGTTCGGTTTGATCCTTGTTGCTTAGAATAAGACAATAGACGATACATGTATGTTCTGTCAGATTTAAGACCACAACCTCCTGCTGTGTTTTTTACTCCCAGAAGGCTAGAAGGCTCCCAAGGGCTCCCTACTCTAAAACCCAGCCAATCAGCTTAAAGTGCTTTGTATAGCTACCTAGATACAATACAATACACTTGGGAAAAAACCAATTATGTTTAGCTAATCAAAATGATGTAATGTAACACCCCCCCCCCAGCTTCCTACACCTGGTTACGTGGGTTGTTACCTGGTTAGGTTTTTCGTATAAAAACCTGCCTTAGACTGTTGTCATAATCTGGCTCCCGAGTCCAGAGTATGTCCCTGATCCCAGGACATAATCTTTGTTCTGAGTTCAATAAACTTCCATCAATGTGAGTCTGGTGTTTGAGTGACCAGTGTGAGGCTATCCCTGAACCCATAACATCAAGTTCTGGGATTAAAAGCAAAGCTCTCTCAATTTTTGGTTGGGATTCACTGATGGGAGTATTTTCCTCTTGTATAGAAAGGGGCAGGTTCAAACTGGGAATGTAAATACAGTGGTAGAGCACGTACCCAACATGCACAAAACCTTGAATTTTCTGTGCATAGAAGTACAGATAATTCCAGCCTTTAGGAGGCTGAGAGTTTTAGGGCAGCCTGGACTACATACCAAGACCCTGTCTCAAAAAAATAAAAAATAAAAAATAAAAAGGAGGAAGATATAGTAAAGGAAGGGTGGGGGAAGAAAGACCCTGAGTTCGATTTCTTCTTTTAATTTATTTTTTATTTTTATGTGAATTAGTGTGAAGGTATCAGATCCCTTCGGATCAGCATTACAGACAGTTGTGGGCTGCCATGTGGATGCTGGGAATTGAACCCGGGGCCTTTGGAAGAGCAGACAGTGCTCTTAACCTCTGAGCCATCTCTCCAGCCCCCCTGAGTTCAATTTCTAGCACCACAAAAACAAATCTGGTATGGGGATACATCCCACCACTTAGAAGGTAAAGGCAGGAGGATCAAGAGTTCAAAGTCATTCTTAGCCACACAGCAAGTTACAGGCCAGGATGGGCCACATGAGACCCTGTCTGAAAACAAACAAACAAACTTATCATGCTAAACAAGGACTTGTCCATGCTTATATATCCCCAGCTCCTCCCCAACTCTGTGGAGACATGATCTCAATAAACTGCCCAAGATGGCTTTGAGCTCACTCAGCTTAGATGGGCCCTGAACTTTTCCTCTTCCTGCCTCAGTTTCATGAGTGATGTGATTACATGTGTCTCCACTATGCCTAACTTATGTTCTGGTTATTAAAATTCTAATAAAATCCAGAAGTAGTGACATGCATCTTTAATCCCAGCTCCTGGGAGGTACAGGCAGGTGGATCTCTGTGAGTTCAAGGTCAACTGGGTCTCCATAGAAAGTTCTGGGCCAGCCAAGAATATACAGTGAGACCCTGTATCAAAAAAGCAAAAAAAAAAAAAAAAACAAAGGGCCAAAAGTGGTTGGCCCACACCTTTGATCCCAGCACTAGGAGGCAGAGGCAGGAGGATCTCTGAGTTCTAGGCCAGCCTGGACTACAGAGTGAGTTCCAGGACAGTCAAGGCTACACAAAGAAACTCTGACTGAAAAACAAAAACAACAAAACAAAACAAATAAGGGCTAAGGAGATGGCCCAGTGGGTACGAGCCTTGCTCTGCAAGCACGAAGACCGGGGTTTGAATCCCAGCAACACCAGATAAAAAGCTGAGCGTGGTGGCTGGAGATATGTCTTAGCAGTCAAGAGTGAGGTCCTTACAGACGAGCTGGGTTTGGTTGGTTTCCAGCACCAATGTGGTGGTTCACAACCACCTGTAACTCTACAATCTGATGCCCTCTAGGCACACACGTGGTGCACATATGTACATGCAAGCAAAATGCTCATATACATAAAATGAATAAATCTTAAAAAAAAAAAAAGCTGAACATAGCTGCACATGCCTGCAAACAGATATTGGGGAGCAGAATCAGGTGGGACCCACCAGTTTAGACAGGCTCAGTGAAAGAGCCTGTCTCAAGGTATTAACATGGAGAGCAAGAGAAGAAGAAATTCTACATCCTCTGAATATGCACACACAGGCTCATACACCTATATATTTATGTGCGCACACCATTCACACATACAACACAACAGAAAGAAAAAAACCTAATAATTCCAATGAGCCACAGTTTCAAGTCAAATCCTATGTTTTATTGAACAGCTTTAACATACTAAAGGTTCGTCCCATGAGGCACTAAAATGTATCTGTTTGGATGCCTTCGTAAATAAACCCTGAGTCACCAAAACTGTATTGATGTCACATTAAGGGCAGAAATCACTTGCCTTCTGTGTCATTTAACCAAGAGTGAGCCGAGGCTGAATTCTCTACTTCACTGTCCCTGGTGGTCCATTGTCCCCTCACAAAGGGGTTCTGCCCTGTATTCACTGACCTGAACAGAAAGCATAGGGAGAAGGAATGAGGGACATGTTACAGAAGTCTTTAACAGTTTTACAAGGGATTAAATCACTGACTCCCGCTGACCTCAACTGACCAGATAACAAATTCATTATCAAGCTATGTCCAATGCCGCTTCCAGCACTGATGGTGGATATTCACGTTCCGAGGCAGCTTTCGGCCTCTTTTCTGTTTCTAGCTAAGGATTATCATAACATACATATGCATTATTCTGGGCCAGGGGCATGGGAGAGTACATCATTTAGGATTGCAGGTACATATTAGCTTAGATTATAAAAGCTGATTACCTGGAAAATCCAGGGCAAATAAGGTGGGTTATTCTCTCTTCCCTGACTACTTATTCTTGGCAGAGCAAACAGCTTTTAGCTTGCCTGTGCAGATACTCAAGGTCTTCTTGTGGGTTTTCCTTTTTAAAATTGTTCCCCCTTGGGAGCTGATGAAATGGCTCTAGAGGTTAAGAGCACTGACTGTTCTTCCAAAGATCCTGAGTTCAATTCCTAGCAACCGCATGGTGGCTCATAGCCATCTATACTGTGATCCGGTGCCCTCTTCTGGCCTGCAGGCACACATGCAGGCAGAATACTGTATAGTTAGATAAATAAATAAATAAATTCTTCCCTCAGAGGCTCAGCTGTTTAGAGCACTGACTGTTCTTCCAGAGGACCCAGGTTCAATTTCCAGCACCCACATGGCAGCTCACAACTGTTTATAACTTCAAGATCTGACACCCTCACACAGACATGCAAGCAAAACCACATAAAATACCAACAATGTACATAAAACAAATTATTTTTTAAAAAATTGTTCCCTCACCGTCTTCTCACAGCAATCTCAGATCTGGCCTAGAGATTGTTGTCCTGCTAGCAATAATCAATAAATCTTTTCACATATACCTGGATTGCGTTTACGGTCTTTTCCCAGGGATGCAGACCAGAACACTAAAATTCAAGGCATGCTCCTCCACCACCACCAGCAGCACCTTCTTCTTCTTCTTCTTCTTCTTCTTCTTCTTCTTTTAAGATTTATTTATTTTATGTATTAAGAGTGCTTTATCTGCATATACACCTGCATGCACAGAAGAGGGCATCAGATTACATTATAGACGGCTGTGAGCCACCGTGTGGTTGCCAGGAATTGAACTCAGGTGCTCTGGGAGAGCAGGCAGTGCTCTTTTTTTCCAGACAGGGTTTCTCTGTGTAGCCTTGGCTGTCTTTGACTCGATTTGTAGATCAGTCTGGCCTAGAACTCACAAAGGTCCGCACGCCTCTGCCTCCCTGAGAGCTGGGCTGCAGGCAATGCTCTTGGCTTCTCTCCAGCCACCAGCAGCACTCTGGTGTTAAGTGTGTTATTAACTTTGGCTGTGAGGTCCAGCAAAAGTCCCGGTCTCTTAGCATGTAAATGTTATTTTCACCGTAATGCATTGCCACAGCTTATTATAGTAGACTATGTATTTTTTTCTTTTTTTCTTTTCATGTGTGCATGTGTGTGCATGCATGGCTGTATGTGTGTGCATGCACATGTGCATTCCTGCACGTGGAGGCCCAAAGCTAATGTCAGGAGTCATCCTTACTCTCTCTTCCACCTTGTTTGCTGAGGCAGAGCCTCTCTACCAAGCCCAGAATTCCCTGTGGGAGATCCTCTGTGTCCACCATCAAAGGCTGGAGTCACAGGCGTTGAGGAGTTGAAGTTAGCCTGGGTGACTCCATTTTGAAGTGAAGAGCCATCTTGACTGGGAGCTGAACTCAGGCACCAGGAAATATCACAGGATGTACACTTGGCAGACAACAAAGTTAACTCTCCTAGCAACAGCCTCCAGGAAATAAATGCTTCATAGAAAATAGAGACAATCTCCCTGGCAATAATCAATGAGAATCGGTTGGAAATTGGGTGGGAAAATTCTCCCCAATGTTTCAGATATAGTTTAGAAGAATAGCAATTATGATTACACGCCTTAGGCAATTGTGATTATGTGCCTCAGGGGAGGTCACCTTGCCCCTCTAACTTTTACGTCAAGGCATGAAACATTTTCCCTTTAAAAACCCTGCTCACTCAGGCTCGAGGTCCCACTTGTCTACTGCTGCGTCAGTGAGACTTGGGTCCCTAGCTCGATCGCTCTCGTAATGAAGCTCTCTTGCTCTTGCATCGAGTGGTCCGTCTCCTGGTGGTCTCTGAGGGTCCCACGATCCTGGCATTACAGTGTGTGGTAGGCCACTGCAATGGAAGTTTTGCTTTCCTTAAAAACTCAGTTATGTTATGTAAATAGGTTTTTGTTTGTTTGTTTTGGGATTTTAGTTTGGGATTGAGTTTGTGCACAGAGGATAATTGCCTCCTGCGAGTCATGGTCTTTGTCAGCTGTTAACAGCCTGCCTCGGGCAGCACGGAGAGGGGCGTGGTCTAGGACGCTGAGAACCAGAAATACCAGAGAAAGAGAAAGGGTGGCAGTTTGAGAGATCAGATGTGGACCGTTTGGCGACTGGGAGGAGACAGACAGAAATGTCTCAGTGCAGCACATCGGCTTGGAGGAGACTGTTTGCTGTTGATGGAGACTGGTATGGCCCCCAAAGAACCCATCAATCCTAAACAGCCCAGAGAGGTAAAAGGGTCTGCTCCCCCCTCCCCACTAACCTTCTCTCTCATCTAGGGTTAAAGGGTTGGTGGAAGGGAAGTAAAGGCTTAGAAGTAAGCACAATAGGCCCCCGTGCCCACCCCAGATTTAAAGGCATTTCTGAGGATCCAAACTCCCCTCTTCCACTCAGTTCATTTACATTTGATTCTATTTAGACTCAATGGCACATGCCCATAATCCCAACACTCAGGAAGGCAGAGGCAGGCTGATCTCTGTGAGTCCGAGGTCAGCCTGGGCTACAAAGAGAGTCCAGAACAGCCAAGGCTACACAGAGAAACCCTGTCTTAAAAACAAACAAACAAAACCTCAGAAACTCAGTAAATGTCATTTTCTCCCAGAAGCTGAAGACATATTTGCTGTTTTCTTAGACACTCTAAAGTTGAGAGTGGTTTCCACCTGTGAACCCTCACAGAAGCAAATCTGCCCCTTACAAATACTAAGTATCCAATGAATGCTGATCATATGAGGGAGGGAGGTTGTCATTCTCATAGTGGGATGGAGGGGCTGACATAGGTCTAGAAGGTGTGCTGTCTAGGATCCCTTCCTGCTGAGGGATTTTCAATTACCTCCAGTCTCCTGGCGTTCCAGATCCACCCGGAGAACATCTTGAACGAGCTTCAGAGTAACGAGGGAAAGGACAGAACTGGAGCTCCTGACTGGATCCTGTAACAAGATAAAGAGTCCAGATACAATAGCCTCCTGAGGCTGGAGAGACGGCTCGGAGGTTAAAAGCACTGGCTGCTCTTTCTAATGATCCCAGGTTTAATTCCCAACACCCATATAGTGGTTTATAAGAGCCTTTAAGGGATCTGAGGCCCTCTTGTGGCCTACAAGTGCACCAGGAACACACATAGTGCACAAATATACATGTAAACAAAACACACGCATGTGCGCGCGCACACACACACATACAAACAAAGAGCCAGGCGTGGTGGGGGATGAATTTGATCCCAGTACTAAGGGGGCAGAGGCAGGTAGAACCTTGAATTCAAGGACAGCCTGGTCCAGGACAGCCAGAGCTCTGTTATACAGAGAAGCTCTGTCTTGAAGAAACAAAACAAAACAAAACAAAACAAAACAAAAAAAACAAAGAAAGAAAAGAAAAAAGAAATGAAGAAAAATATTTTTAAAAGAAAAACAGTCTTTCCTAACTCAGCCACAAAATTCCAGCCTGCTGGAGATCCTGCACTACAGGCAGCAAAAGTCCATAACACTGACCTCATCCTGCATAGCATCGGTGACTTCCTGTAGTTCAGTAAAGCTATTTAGAAAGTCTGTCTAAGGTCATTATTGCATAGACCTGCATTTCTTCCTGGGGTTGGAGAAGACAGCAAGGAGAAGAAGCGCTTTTAGCTAAAGCTTAGGCTTTAGCTTAGGCTTCAGCTCCTTAGCTCCCTGGCTTTTTGGGATCTGAGCTAGCAAGCCTTTGGCCTTGGATTATTTTGGCCTTTTGCTCCTGGGCTGCCAACTGAGCTAGTGAGCCTTTTGGGGTTTTTTTCATCCAGACCTGAGCTGAGAAGGAAGGTCAGCTGGTTACTTTCTCTGACTCTCTGATCTAGCGGGATTTCACTCCAGTGTCTGGCTCCTGAGTCTTCATGGGTAAAATAGAACGGTTGGACTTCTCCCTCATTTAAACAACATTTGGCGCCCATTATGGGTCTTAAAATAATGGCTAATGCTGTAGAGGAGTCAGAAAGGTATAGAAATATGAATATACAAGCATAAGGTTTACTGCGGCTGCTACCAATGGCTTTATTCCTGCTTTGCTCCCAGGGGGGATTCTCTGGTTTTGTTTAATTGCCTTCCTGCATTTCATTTTAAAGAAGGTTAAGTGAATGGTTGAACAATTGGAAAGGATTGCAGAGTTGGCAGTGAACTAAAAAATCTGTGGGCAGAGGCTGAAATGCTTAAAAAGCAAAAAGCGTCATTGGTAAAGGGAGAATGCCTGGTTAAGAGCTGGAATTCTCCACCATTGCCGCCCAGACCTGCTCCACACACTCCCAGTCAAGTTCCCGCAGCCTCTGGGCAGGCTGGAGAGCCGGGAGGAGCAGAAGGCTGTGCAGGCTGAAAAGGTTAAAGACAAAAAGCCTGTTTCGAGAAAAAAAGGTTAATCTTGAGCAAACTGAGCTGTCAGAGGAGCAGCCTTGGGTTAAGAGATTAACTCCGTTAGCTTTCCCAGTAGCTGCCAGAAGTTCTAGATATTGAAATGCTCAGTGCAGCCTCGGAGCCTAACATGGTGGTGCATTATCTCAGAAGTAGCAAATGTAGCTATTTCTGGGGTTCTCTGTAAGAATGTCTGGGTAACGTCTGGCCGTTAGGAACCTAGCTTGAGGCTCAATGGCAAAAAAAAAAAAAAAAAAAGAATTCATGCAGAAGAGAGCAGTCAAGAGTCATCAGGTTATAAAAGAAATCATTGATCCAAAAGGGTTTGGTTCCTTGATTATCTCCTTTTAAGAAAGCAACGGCAAGTTTCATCCACAGCCGCATTTGCCTCGTGTAGGCTCTGAGAGAAGCTCTTTGCCAGCTACAGACAGTTTAAATCTGAGGACTCTGGAGAGGGAATAAATGTCAGAGCCCAGAGAGTGAGGATCAGAGAAAGAACAAGGCCGCTCCTGGTTGCTGTTTTGAGACAAGAAGTTGGACAAGAAGTTTGAGACAAGAAGTTGAAATGAGGATTGGACTGGCTCCAAGGAACCCAACAACGGTAGCCAGCAGGAAGCAGCTAAGAGAACTGTGACCTCCCTCTCACTAATGCTTTCTCTCTCTACCTGGTGTTGGGGTGCTGGAAGGGATTGGGATGGAGTAGGGAGAAAAGATAAAAGAAAGGTAAATAAAAGTTTTTTTTTAAGTACTCCAATAAGACCTGCATGCCAGAAGGGACCATCAGATCACATTATAGGTTGTGAGCCACCGTGTGGGTGCAGGGAATTGAACTCAGGACCTCTGGAAGAGCAGCCAGTGCTCTTAACTGCTGAGCCATCTCTCCAGCCCATCTTGGTTTTTCTAATGTGTGCATATGTGTATACGTTTGTGCACTCATGTGAACATGTGTGTATGTGTGTGTGAGTGTGGGGGCTGGAGGTCAACATCAAGGCTCTTCCTCACTCTCCACCAGCTGTTTTTGAGACAGGCTCTCTCTCTCTCTGAACCTGGAGCCACCAATTCAGGCTAAACAAGCCAGCTCCAGGGATCCTGAGCACAGGAATTGCAGGTTAGTGAGCCACTCCCAACTTTTACGTGGGTGCTGGAAATCCAAATTCAGATTCTGGTGCTTGAACAGCATTCTGCCAATGGAACAGAGAACTCCCTAGCCTCCGCCCTCTTTGCAATTTGTTCTGAGTCAGGATCTTTTTCACTGACTTGGAACTTGCCATGTAGGCTGACGGGCTGGCGGGTCAGCGCCAGAGACCTGCCTGTCTCCGCCTCCCAGCTGTGTGCTTGTGTGTGCTGGTACACCTGGCTTTTTAAAGGAAGCTTCTGAGGATCAAACTCCTGCCCTCTGCGCTTGCGGAGGCAAACACTGTACCAACTAAACAATTCTCCCGCCACCGCCCTAACTTTATCATTTCTCGAGTGCTTTTTAGATGTCAGGCATCGGGAACATATTTCATATACACAATCAGTGATCCCTGAGGTAACAAGAGCCTAATGAAGCCTACCAGTGGGTCTGACAAATCACATTCCTTCACCCGATACTGCAAGGGAAACTACATGATGTAGGAACCCCATGGGCTGTGTCACCGAACACCGGATGAGGGGAAATTATTTGTGTCTGGGGGTGGAGGGGAGGAGGGAGTATAGGTTAAAGCGGAAAGAAATAGTGGTGAGCTTCGCCTCTTTGTTTCGGTTTGGATTCTGCAGCACTGTGCATTAGCCCTTAGGGTGAGCCTGCCAGGTGAGCGCTTTTCCGCTGCACTCCTCTCCAGTCCGGAAGCCGTGTTCTGATAGCTTCAAAGCACTCTAGGCTGTGTAAAGGGATTATCATCGGGCCTGAGCTATCGAGAGAGCTCAGGATCCTGTTTCCTTGGAAACTACCATGTGAAGATAAATGTCGGATGCTGTCGTTGGAAATTTCTTATCTGAAGCTCTACACCTGGCTTAGAAACCCACGATGCTCCTCTGTCCAAAACCTTCCGCATAAAACATCCCATTCTTGCTGACATTTCAAACAAAATTTCTGACAATCTAGGACTTTAAAGACTAAGATCTCTCAGCGCTAGTCCTTTTGCTAATTAACAAATGCAGTCTTCCCAGAACTGTCCCCACTACAGTTAGATCTGCTTTTCTCGGTAGTGCTAAGAGAATTGGCATGCTCTGAGATCCCGGGTATTTGCCCAGTGTCCTACTGCTGTTAAAGCAGCAGCAGCCAGGATTCATACATACCCTGCAGCCCAGGATTACCAGTCCTGTCCAAATCATGTGCCTATGCAGGCTGGAGAGATGGCTCAGCAGTCCTGAGTTCAATTCCAAGCAACCACATGGTGGCTCACAACCATCTAGAATGAGATCTGATGCCCTCTTCTGGCAAGCAGGCATAGATGCAAATAGAGCACTCACATACATAAAAAAAAAAAATCCAAAAAAAGGAAAGATGTTCTCACACACACGCCCACACACACGCCCCCACACACGCACACACACACGCACACACGCCCACACACACACGCACACACACGCACACACACACGCACACACGCCCACACACACGCCCACACACACGCCCACACACACGCACACACACGCCCACACACACGCGCACACACGCGCGCACACACACGCGCACACACACACGCACACACACGCGCACACACACGCACACACGCCCACACACGCGCACATACACACGCACACACACACGCACACACACACCTCACATACGTGTTTGTAAGCCAGTTGTGTCTCCCAGCAGCATCTTCTTAGGCTGAACAGTATTTCTCTAAACTTTATTGAGTTAGAACTGCTTTGCTATGAGATGCAGATAGGAATTATTTAGTTCAGTGTGTTGGTATTTGTTCACTCCCATAAGTAGCAGGCAAACCAAGAAACAATCTTCATCACCCCAGAAAGTTTTAGCTAGCGCTCTTTGAAATCAATTACGCTTGCCCACCAGATGTCGTGTTCTGATTTTTATTATTTAAAGATTTATTTATTAATTATTTATAGAGTATTTTGCCTGCATGTGAGCCAGGAGGAAGTCAGAAGAGGGCTTATAGATAGGTATGAACCACCATGTGGTTGCTGGGAATTGAACTCAGGACCTCTGGAAGAACAACCAGTATGCTTAACCTCTGAGCGGTCTCTCCAGCCCATGTTCTGATTTTTTTTTTTTTTTAAGCTTCATGTTGTCATTATTGTAATCCATCTGGTGGCTCAGTCCAAGCAATTTTTTCTCCTGTTTTGACATTTTTGTTTTTTGTTTTTGAGACAGGGTCTCCCTCTTTAGCCTTGGAACTTACTATGCAGAAAAGACTCAAGGATGGCTCCAAACCCACAGAGATCTGCAAGCTTCTGCCTCCAGGGTTGGGAGTGCCACCACAACCTGCTCTGTTTTGACAATCTCTCGTCGTTATTTGTTGAAGAAAACCACTTGTGAGTTTATATTTGACTTAGTGAGTATTAGAGTTAAAACAGTAACCAGAGCTAGAATAGAGCTCAGTGGTAACGCGCGGGAGGAAGTGGAAGGGAGGGAAAGCAAGGAAGAGAGCAAATTTTTGGGAAAGATTAACTATAAAATATTGGAAAAGAAAAACTATAAGGCTGAACACGGTGGTGCACTTTAATCTCAACACTCATGAGGCAGAGGCAGGTGGGGGCTCTGTGAGTTTGAGGCCAGCCTGGTCTTCGTAGCGGGTTCCAGGATAATCTCTGTGACACAGAGAGACCTTGCCTCAATAAAGAGAAAATATACAATGTTTTTTATACCCAATGAAGACTGAGGGTTTTTTTTTTAACACAGTTGGGTGTCCAATTGGTCCAAAGGGAAAACAATTACAATTAGTCATTTGGAAAAGAAATTGGCTATAAAGGATCAGCTAAGTAGCTGGATGTGGTGGTGCACTCCTGTAATCTCAGCACTCTGGGAGGCAGAGGCAGGTGGATCTCTGTGAGTTTGAGGCCTGGTCTACAAAGGGAGTCCAGGACAGCCAAGGTCACAGAGAATCCCTGTCTAGGAAAACCAAAAACAACAACAATAACAAAAACTAAACAGTAGAACTGACCCTGGTGGTGGAGGCATGGATGAACCAGCCCCAAGAGAGACCTGGCCCCAAAATTTGTCTCCCTGGCTGTGCAGTGTGGGCAAGGGAGAGATGCCTTCCCCTTTCCCCTGGTCTCTCAGCACTTATGGCAGGCAGGAGAACTGGCCCCTGGGGTCATGAGCGAGCGTGGGAGAAATGGTCCTGTTCCTCACCGGCTTTGAGAGTGGGCCCAGCACCTTGACTGCTGCAGCACTTGGGAGAGTAGGCCCTGTACCTTGCCTGAACAGCAAAGCAGAGCTGGCCCAAGTTGTGGCTGAGCCAGCCCTGAGGACAGGAAAGAGGAAGAGGGGGCTCTGTCCCTTGCTGGCTGCAGCATTAGCATCTAGCCTGGGCAGGCCTGGAGAGCTCACCCCCAGGACAGCTGGCAAGCTGACCAGCTCAGGGACCTCTCAGGCCCAGATCCAGGGCTTTGAGTTGGACCATGCCAACATCTACCCCATTGATGAACTGTTGGAGCATGTAAAGGGCACTGATCCTTATACAGGGAGAGGGAGAGGGAGGTGAGAGCAGACAGGAAGGGAAAGGGGAAGGTTCATCCTAATTTGTCTTTTGTGCATTGTTCAGATGCTGGCCCTCAAGATCTGGCTGCTGCCCGGATATACCTGTCCTTGTTGTGTAAACCTGCCTAAGACATTATACCTGATTGGTTGGTTAAACGGCCTTTATCCGGGCAGGGCAGAATGGAGTAGGTGCGGCTAAGGGTCCTGGGCCTTAGGGGACAGGAGAATCATGGGAGAAAGACGGATGGGGAGGAAGGAGGGATGACGACACCGGGATGGGTTAGCATGAGGAAACCACATGGGCCAGGAGGAAAGGCTCCAATAATGGCGTGAAAAGGCCCAGATGAAGAACTCAAGCAAGTATCTTGGGAGTGTGGACAGACGGAAACGGTTAAGGCGGATGGCATCGGATGGGGGCTGGAAGATGGATGGTGAGCTTATTGAGCTAGCCTAGGTAGAAATAGCTGCCCAGCCCAAGGTAAATAGGCAATTATAAAATCTAACAGGTTTCTGTGTCTTATTATTTGTGATAGCGGATTAGATAACACCACTGTGATAACCATAGGGTAAATAATAACATAATATAGCCCAACTTTCATTTTTATTTACATTTGTCTATCACCTTCCCTCTCAAGTAACAAAGAGACGTGGGAGTGGAGAGAGAGCTCAGCTCAGCTGTTAAGACCACTGGCTGCTCCTCCAGAGGACCTAGGCCCTGAGACTCAGCACCTGGGGCCCAAACCTCCAATTCCAGAGGAGCTGATGCCCTCTTCTGGCCTCTTTGGGCACCACACATGTATGTGGTACACATATATACATGCAGGCAAAACATTAATATACATTAAATAGGTATTATAAAAAAAAAGACGGGTACAGTGTAGTGGCACACCTTTAATTCAGTACTTGTTCAGCAGAGGTGGGGGATCCCTGAGTTGCAAAAGAGCCAGGGGTACACAGTGGGACCCTGAACGGAAAATGTTGATTCTGTAACAGCATGAATGCTTGCAGCTTATACAACTGGATGAACAAGGTGCAGAGCATGGTCCTCAGGTTTCTGTGTGTGTTATTTCATCCTCTCTACAATCTTAAGACAGAGACAAGATGGAAACCCAGGCACTGTGACTTCATAGCACGGCACGATCTTAATTTTATTGTTGGTAGTAGTGGTGGTGTCTTTTTGAGACTTGGTCTCTGTAGCCCAGGCTGGCCTTAAACTCACGAACCTCCTCCCTTAGCTTCCTGAGGGCTGGGCTTACAAGCATGTGCCAGAATCAGTGTGTGAGCCAGTTCCAAGGTGGACACAGCAGTTCTCCTTTTAAATATTACGTGTGTGTGCCTGGGTGTATGTATATCATGTGTAGGCAGGAGACTGCAGAAGTCAAAAGAGGGTGTCAGATCACAGAACTGTTTTAGACAGTTGTCTGAATACTGCCATGTCAGCGCTGGGAACTCAGCCCACGGCCTCTGATGTGCACGGCTGTTTTCCTTGCATGTGTATGTGTATCACATGCACTGGTGTCCTCAAAGGCCAGGTGAGGTGGGCAGATCCCTTGGAACTAGAGTCACAGATGACTCTAAACTACCACGTGGGTGCTGGGAACTGAACCTGGGTCTCCTGGAAGAGTATTCAGTGCTCCTAACCAGTGAGCCAGCTCTCCAGCCTCAACCTGTGATTCTTGCTGGTGGCAGGAACACGTGGGTCCCCCTTCTCATGCTGAATAGTGTTGGTAATTTTGTTTCTGCAACCAATAGGATATCGGAGAAGTTAGGAAAATGTCTGAAGACAGGACATCGGACATTGCAGCTTCTGTCTTGTCTTGGATCTGTTTTAGTTCGAGAAGGTAGTCCAGGTGGCAGATCCGATTTTATGATCATTCTAATAGCTTCCATCCCACAAGCACTTCTACCTTGTCATTAAAACATCAGGACAAACGATAATGACCTCTCCTGGAGTCTGAGTGGGTTTCTGACTGCTTCACCAAATGAGTATACCGTAGCCATGAGGCCATGTGGCCTTGGAAGCACATAAGGTGGAACACACCTAGTGCTCCATTCACTAGAACACTGCAGCTTGGAGTCTTTAGGTGCTAAGTCTGGTTACCTCAAGACCACCATGCCAAGGAAGGCTACCCTATACAGAAGGGATATGTTCCATTTCCTCCTTGCCCAGCTAACGTGCAGGAAAATGAGCATTTAGAGGGCCAATTTCAGCCCCATGGACTTTCAATTTTCCTAGTTAAAACTCTAGATATGGAACAGAAAACAACTCTTGTCCTTGCTCTGTTGAAATTATCCAGTATATATTAGTGGCACAAGCCTTTGATCCCAGAACTCAGGAAGCAGAGGCAGGCTGGTCTCTGTGAATTCAAGGCCAGCCTGGTCTACAAAGTCCATCTAAGAACATCTTAGAACATCTAAGACTACACTGAGAAACCCTGTCTCGAAACACCAAAAAAGAAAATAAAGGATTATCCAACAGGGTCTGTAGGCACATTAAAATTGTTGTTTCAAGTTATTTAAATTTTGGGGTCATTTGTCTTACAGTAACTAGAACCCTCTAATAGTACTGACAGGTTTTAAATTCTGGATTAGTCCACAAACAGGATAAACTATTTTTAAGGTGCCAGGAAACAGTAGGATATGTGTATAGGAGAATCAGCAAGAAATAAACACATGAGGCTTGCAGAGCTCAGTGATTCAATGTTTACCTAGCCTGAGCCAGGCCCTGGGTTCCAGCCTAAGCACAGAAAACAAAACAGGAAGGGGAGAGGGGAAGCCAAAGCAGGGAGAGGAAGGAGAAAGACAGAAGCCAGCAACTGAATCAACACTCATCTGAGTCAATATGAATTTTTATTAACACACATTCGTCAAAGTCTGTACAAACCAAAACATTCCTATGTTTTAAAATGTCCATTATTACAAACATACAAACAAACGGAAAGTGTTACCAAAAGTTACTCAATTTCATGGTAAAATGCTGTCATGATTTTTAAAAAAATCAACATCTCAGGACTGAGGTTTCCTTTTTATCT
>CM053763.1:106424800-106601336 GCA_028658305.1 Pachyuromys duprasi
AAGAAGGGTAACAATAAGAACATAGAGATTTTGTAAGAAAGCACAATTCCCAGAGAACAGCCAGGTTGCCAACCCTGACCCCAGAGCAAGGGCTGTCGTTGCTGGGAGCCTTCTCAGGGTCTTTATGGAGACGTTATGGTGCCTGACTTCTCAGACTTCTTGCTCTTGGACAAAGCAGCTGCTTGTTTCAGAAGCTCTCGGTTTTTGGCCTAAAAATTAAAAATAAAAAACAAAGTTGGCACAAGGACAGTTTCCACAGAATAGTGTGTGTTTCCTTGCAGAATAAGTTTAGTGGGTAATAATAATAATGGCAGCTGGTGGTGGTGCACACCTGTTATCCCAACACTCAGGTAGAGGCAGGCAGATCTCTATGTGTTTGGGGCCAGCCTGGTCTCAAGTTCCAGGACAGCCAGGGCTACACAGAGATGCCCTGTTTCGAAAAACAACACAACAAAAAATAACGCTAAGAGCTAAGAGCAGCTGTGTGTGTAGACGTAACAGGAGGAAAACTGAGAGGCAGGAACTAGTCCTGAGAAGGGACCAACAGGAAGTTCTGGGACTTGAAAGAGAGGTCAGGCAGAGGTCCACTTGGGGAGCCTTGATCTCTTTGGGACTACTGTTACAAAAAGATAATGTACCCAACATGGTCAAACAACAAAATCTTAATGAGCATGATAAGCAGATCTACAATTCAGACATCTGGACTCACATCTGGTGTATTAAAGAAATCAAAAAACACATTTGTCAAATCCAGTTTTTGAGAGAAAAAGACAAAGACACACCCAACTTAAATAAAACAATGAAAGATGTCTTAAGGAGGTTCATGTACTCTATTTGGAGAAAAGAAATCTAAGGATGATTATCAAACACAATTGCAAGCACATAAGGTCACCACACACTTACCTGCAGTTGCTCTGTGACCTCCTTGTGGGTTTTCTCCATTTGGTTCATTTTGGCCCTCGTCTGAGACTCCTGGTACTGAAAATCAGCCTTTAGCTCCGTAATCTGGAGAAAAGTATCATAGTGACTTGGAGGGATTCCTTGATGACAGTGTCTTGGTTTCAGATCTCAACAGCCGGTCTTTGTGGAGCCAGGGCCTTTCTGCCATCCACACTTCACAGCCACACACACCTTCTTCCTTAAAGCTTTCCTGAAGGTTCATTCCACTCCTGAGCTCACCACCTTTCCTCCTTTTTCCTTCCCTCTTTCTTCACTTCTCCCTTTCAAACCCTCCTTTTCTTCCTTTTTTGGGTTTCATTACCCAGGCTCTTTGATCACCAAACCCTGAGGGAGGAGCAGCCTTACCAGTCCACAGAGGAGGATATTGCAGCCAGTCCTGATGAGACCTGATAGCTAGGGTCAGATGGAAGGGGAGGAGGACCTCTCCTATCAGTGGACTGGGGGAGGGGCATGGGAGAAGAGGAGGGAGGGTGGGAATGGGAGGGGATGGAGAAGGGGGCTACAGCTGGGATACAAAGTGAATAAACTCTAATTAATAAGAATTAAATTAAGTTAAAAATATTTCCAATTCATTGTACGAAAATGTTAAGTGTACTAAATGTCATGAAACTGTGTACGAGAAATTGTGGAAGTAATTTTACTATACAGAAAACAAACAAATAATAAAAGAAAGCAGTAAGGGAGAGAATCATGGGAAAACACCCACATTCCTCCACGTCACAGCTGCACACCAGCTCCCCAACTCTGAGTGAACATTTCAGCCAGGGTCAGGATGGTGGTGAACAAGTGCAATCGAAACATTCAAGAGACCCCAGTGGGAGGGCGACCTTGAGTTCAAGGCCAGTGTAGGCTATACAGTGAGGCGCTGTCAAAAACAAACACACCCAAAGCAACAACAGCAAAAAACTTTCCATACTTATACTACCAATACCTTTAAGATTTGACAGTACCACCAGCCCCTAATGCTCACTCACAAGTTGCCTGGGTTTGAGGAGTTTTGAGAGTAATCACTGCTATCAGTTCCAAAAGGCTGTTTTTATTTTTTATTTAAATTTTTTTATTATTTATTACAATTTATTCACTTTGTATTCCTCTCCCTCATCTCTTCCTAATCCCTCCCTCAGTCTTCTTCCCCTAAGCCCTTCCCCTTGTCCACTGACAGGGGAGGTCCTCCTCCCCTTCTATCTGACCCTAGCCTATCAAAAGGCTGGCTTTCTTACTTCATTCAATATTCATGTATTACTTTATACAGTTTTTATCCTATTATTATTTGTGTATCGAGTGTTTGGGCACATGGTGGCGCAGCACATACCTGGAGGTCAGAGGTCAGCTAAATGGAGCTGATTCTCTCCTTTTGCCTTTATATTAGTTTCAGAAATCCAATTCTGGTTCCAGGCTTTCAAGGCCAGCACTTTACCAACTGAGCCACCCTACTCACCTATTATTTTATTAAAAACATTTCTGATGTTACGTTTGCTTATCTGCTTAGATGTGTGAGAGCGACAGTGTGCACACAGACAGCAGAGAAGAACTCAAGAAGTCAGCTCTCTCTACCGTATAGATCCTGGAGGTAAAACTCAGGTCCCTGGGTTTGGTGGCAAGCACCTCTACCTGTTCAGCCATCTTGCTGGCATTATTATTTTTGAAAGTTAACTTGTGCTCTGCCCAATCTTTACAATAGTCTGAGGTGTAAGAGGTTAAGTACACCAAGAGGACCACAGTGTTAACACTGAGCTGGTTCCCAACGTTAAACTCAAGAGAGGGAGAACTATGCAGACAGTCACTGGTGAACTGAACGGAGATACAGTAGCAACAGGCATAGAGGGGAAGAAAAGGGCGTCCAATAAAGGGAACAGTATGGGCGGAGTCACACAGATCTGCCGATAAGGGCTGTTATTTCAATGGCTGATGACTTCACAGCAGCCACAGATGGGCTACAGGGAGGCAGGCACAGTGCAGCAAAAGCGGTATCCGAAGTGGGCCATGTGCTCTTGGTCCCGAAAGCCCTGGGACACAAGCGCTATTTGCTTTTATTTCAAGATGTTAGTTCTCCACAGAGGAAGCAAGCACTCATCTGGTCCCTGCTGTACAGAAGTCCACCTGTGCCATTCTCATCTGGCCCAAGAAATGTGGGTGACGGTCATCTGTCAGTCACACAGCAGAGTGGAAAAAAGACAGCTTCTGGGGATGCAAAGTGGTTACATGCTTGCCTAATACACCCAAGGCCTTGGTTTCAGTCTCTACGATGCCCTGAAAACTGCACGAGAGCATAGAAACTTCTATACAATTTACACCAGGCATGGTGGTACATGCCTGTAACCCCAGAACTGGAGAAACAGAAGATCAGAAGTTCAAAGTCATCCTGAGCTGCGTATGAATTCGAAGCCAGCCTGATCTACATGCAGTTCTAGCACGGGACTGCCACAGTGCAAGAACAGCGTGGTCTGCACAGCAAGTTCCAGGAAGCGGGGCTGTACTGAGAACACTGGCTCAAACAACAGAGCCAGGGTCAGGGAAGGGGGTTCAGTGGGTACCTAAGCCAGGCACTGATGACTCATGATTTTAATCCCAGTGCCTGGGAGGAGGAGATAGGGAGATCTCTAAATTCAAGGCCAGTCTGGTCTACAGAGGGAGTTCCAGGACAGTTAGGGCAAAATATATATACATATACATATATATATATATATATATATATATATATACACACATATATATATATATATACACACACATACATATGTAGATATACATATATATACACGTATATATGTATATCTATGTGTATATATATGTATATCTATATGTGTGTGTGTATATATATATATATATACACACACACATATACATACATACACATATACAATAAGAAGGGTGCTCCAAGCCAGGCATGGTGGCACATGCCTTTAATCCCAGAATTTGGGAGGCAGAGGCAGATAAATCACTGTGAGTTATAGGATGTCCTGGTCTACAAAGCGAGTCAAGGCTACACAGAGAAACCCTGTCTTGAAAACAAACAAACAAACAAACAAACAAAGTGCACTCCAGGGAGAAGTGAGACTTGGTCATCAGGTTCTTTCAGCCTGAGGGTATTAAACATTTCTATTATAACAGGATTTTCATATCCCAATTCTGTACTTATTCAGCACCTTCTCCCCTTTTCCTTCTTTCTATCTTTTTTTGGCTTTTCGAGACAGGGTTTTTCTGTATATCCTTTGCTGTCCTCGACTCCCTTTGTAGACCAGGCTGGCCTCGAACCCACAGAGATTCACCTGTTCTGCTTCAGCCTCCCTGAATGCTGGGAAGAAAGGCGTGTGCCACCACACCTGGCTTTTCTTCTTTCTTAGACAGAGTCCAGGTAGGTCTAGAACTCATTATCTTCTGGCATAGCCTCCTAACTGCTGGGATCATAGGTTCTGTGCCAGCATGTCTGGCACAGTTAATGGAAATTCTCTATCTTGAGATTGCAACTTTCTATGACAGCTCATACTAAACAGTATGTTAGCTAGGAATGTAGTTCAGTGATACAGCTTTTCCTATCACACACAAGACCCTGGGTTAATCCCCAATAACCTGGCCCCTCCTCACACACACAGACACTGTTATATGCTCTCTGCTGGAGACTGAACTCCAGGCCTGCTGGGCATGTGGGAGGCAAGCATTTTGCAGCTAAGCTGCACCCTCAGCCTGACCTGGTTTTTATAACACTGTGCCTGTGAGCTTTGTTAACCAATGTCCTGTCTGAGAAGTGGGAGCTCCTTTGAAATGCTGAAAAAACCCAGCTCTCTGAACCCCTAGGCTGAAGTGGACTGACCAACATAGTGCCACTCCATGAGTCACCTTGGCAAACAGGCAACACCCTCTTCTCAGGAATCCCTACCTGACTACAGGCTTTCTTTTAAGCCATCAATGGCAAGTACCCAACAGAGAGTAAGAGTCACACCCCATTCTACAGATCTTGCTCTTGCAAACCTCTGGCCTGAAGGGCATTAATGAAATCATACCTTCTTCTCTTTCTCTAAGATCATTTGATCCTTCTGATGTAACATCTTCTTCAGAGTGGCCACCTCTTCCTTCAGCTGGGCAATGATGACAAAGTGGTCAGTGCCCGGTGAATCCAGAGCCAGGTCTGGGGAAAAGCTGGATAGAGAACGAAGAGGGAAATTTCATAACTTGATTGGAAAAACTTTTCTCTACTTTAGGTCCCGGTCCTTCACTCCAGGTCACTTGATAGTAAACTCGGGCTTCAGTAACAACCTGAATTGTTGCCATCAAGCACATTGTTTCACCCACACCACACTCACCAGTATCTGCTGGACCTGAACTGCACAGGAAACGTGGTCATCAGAAAGTGATGCCAACCCAAACAATATACCCACCACCTCTCATGTGGGACCAAAACAGACACTGCACCCCAAAGCCAAGGGAACTACTGCAGGCTTCACTACAGCGGCCCCCCAGCACGTCACTGCTGACACAGCCTGTCTGTGATTACACCTTCCCAGAACCCTAGAGAGACCATCAAGTTTAAGCACATGCTCTGCGCTAATGTCCTGTGATGAGGTTCAGCTCCTAAGAAAATGTGGTGCCCACCCTGGAAGCAGCCAGTCTCCTCTAAGAAGATGGGGTGCACAGGATGGAGACTAGCTCCCGTGCTGCAATGGCAGTCAGTAATCTCAATAGTCAACATGCTGAGGCAGGAGGACCGCCGAGAGTCTGAGGCCAACCTGGGCATTATAGTCAATTTCAGGACAGTCTGAGCTACAGTTGAGACCTTGTCTCAAACAAAAACAAAAAGAATTCTGTGCTGCTTAGTGGAGGAGACGGCGGCGGCAGACTCCAGCTACATTGCATATTTTCTACAGCTCTGAGTTTTGTCAAAGTACTGGTGACACCCATGTCCATTTTGGTAGACCCTCCAAATTTCTCCCATTTCAGGGACTCTGTAAGGCCCCGAAATTATACGCAGAATCTCCTTTGAGTCTACATAGGAAGTTTCCTGGGTGAAGAACCAAAATTTTCAATGGTGTCAAAGGTGCCTCTGACTAAACAAGGAATCACTGCCAAATGTTGCTTCCTGCCTTCCTCCAGGGAATCCCAGGGAAGTTTTCTTTGTTTACTTATCTCAACAGGCCTTTTTTTTTTTTTTTTTCCTTCTGGTTTTTCAAGACAGGGTTTCTCTGTGTTAACAGCCCTGGCTGTCCTGGACTTCTGCTTCGTAGACCCAGGCTGGCTTCAAACTCACAGAGATCCGCCTGCCTCTGCCTCCTCCTGCATGCTGGACTAAAGGCCTGCACCACCACACCTGACTTCTCTCAGTCTTTAAACAATACACAAACCTGGACACTGACCCTAACCTTTGTCAACGGAGCATAGCGCACAGCCCTCTACATCTGAGCCCTCCCGAATCTTACATGGCGGCTAGTGTGCAGCATTTCTCTACAGGAGGAAACTGCAACCAGCAGGCCTTTCTTCTGCACAAGGCGGACTCTCTAGCTGGGGCGGGAAGACAACCACTGATGAGAGCCTCACCCCATCCACGTGCAGCACCTGGAATGGAGGATCTGACAAAGACCAGACTCATGTTCTAAGAGATGCATATGTGTACGTGCAGGATGAGCCAATGTTCTTGGGACGATAAGACCAGCATTCAGGATAAGGACCGTCAGTCTCCTCCAAGTTCAGAGCTACAAGTTTCCTTTTATCTGTTTCAATACCCATCAGAACATGTCTTCCCTCAACCCAACAGAGTCTATTTAAACTCATAACTATAGCAAGCAAGGGCACAGTGTACTTGGCTAACTTCGTGTAGCTTTTCATTGTCCCCAAAGCACCAAATGTTCTGCTCTACCTGTTTCTTAGGAGAGTATTTCTGTTATTGCTACTATTGGCAGTGCTGAGGATTGAACCTAGGGCCTCATCCACAAGAGGCAAGTGTCCTACTACTGAGCAGTTCTTGCAGAACTGTTGAAAAATCCAGCCCAGTCTTCTCTGTATCAGGGCCTGATCCCTCTGACTCTGGATCCTAGCTTAGTCAATACTTGAAATGAAAAGCAACAACTAGGGCTGGAGAGATGGCTCAGAGGTTAAGAGCACTGTCTGCTCTTCCAGAGGTCCTGAGTTCAATTCCCAGCAACCACATGTTGGCTCACAACCATCAAAAATGAAATCAGGTGCCCTCTTCTGGTGTGCAAACACACATTGCATACATAATAAATAAATCTTAAAAAAAAAAAAAAGAAAGAAAAGCAACAACTGATTAGCAAGGCAGAAAGCTTGTCTCTCCAAATACCTCTACACACAAGGATCTTACTGCTTCTCCACGACATTTCCTGCCTTTTCTGAAAGCTTTCAATAAAATAACAAGCTCTGTGCTAAGAGGCAGAAGTTAAAAAGCTGGAAATTCAAGGCTAGCTTGTGCTATGCAGCAAGACCTGCTCTGAAGACAACTATTTTCCAAGGGTGAATCAAAACAAGGATGCAGTGACAGAGCACACTGGTCCCGAGGCCACCATCAAAGTCTACAAGGAAGCCCAATACTGCAGGCACAGCTCAAGGGCAGGGGGTGGGGGGAGAGGTTTAAAAGGTCCTTCGGAAATGACAAACTGTAGGTGCCTGGCTGCCCCCTACTACTGAGTTGGCTTTTCAACTGCCCATGGAGCACTTAGCAGCTGGTGAAGAGTGACTGTCTCAAGGAAGGAATGCTGTCTAACTCACATTCCTCAAAACAGGACATTTTAACCAGTGAATTATATTGAGCAGGGGTCCTGAAAAATAAATAGGCTAAACACCATGTAGTCAGATGCGGCGCCGCACACCTGTAATCCCAGTACTCTGGTAAACAGGTGGATTGCTGTGAGTTTGTGGCCAGCCTGGTCTATAAAGTGAGCCCATGAGAGCCAGGGCTACATAGAGAAACCCTGTCTCAAAAAAACCCAAAAGACACCATGTAAGTATTAAAGCATCAGAGGAAGCTAAGATGACGTGTCCTGTCCACCACATGGAAAGCTACAGGACAGTGAGTAAGAGGGGAGGCTCTGTGCTGCACTTCACTAATCCTATCACTTGGGAGGCACAGATGGAGGCAGGCAGATCCCTGAGGTCTAAGAAAGGTTCCAGAGAAAGTTTTTGCTTATCAATTTAATAGAAAGTTCCAGGCCAGCCTGGAACTCCTGTCTCAAATGAGAAAGATAAAGAAAGAGAATAAAATATGCCTCCATATTAAATAAGAGAATGTAGCAGTATAAAATTGACATAAAACTGTCATGAAGCAACATAAGGAAGACACAAGAAATAAAACTTAAAGAGTAAAACCATAAATTTAAAAAAATACTTAAGTCAGAGCTGGAGGGATGGCTCAGCAGTTAAGGGGACTGGCTGCTCTTCCAGAGGACCCAGGTTCAATTCTCAGCACCCACATGGCTGTCTATAACTCCAGTTCTAGGAACCTGACATCCCCACACAGACACACGTAGGCAAAGCACCAATGCACATGAAAATAAATAAAACATTTTAAAAAATTAGTAGCCGGTTGGGGGTGGCGCATGCTTTTGATTCCAGCACTCAGGGAAGCAGAGGCAGGCAGATGGCTGTGAGTTCAATGCCAACCTGGTCTACAAAGCAAGTTCAGCACCTCAGCTGACAGAGTGCTTGCCTAGCATGCACAAGGCCCTCGGCTGGATCCGTAGTACTATACAAGCCTGGCAGAGTGGCCCATGCTTGTAATTCCAAACTCAGGAGGGAGATGGGACAATCAGAAGTTCAAGGTTATCCTGGGATAGATGAGGTCCTCTCTACATGCCCCCCCCATACACATACACACAAACAAACACATACAGTATATGAAGTGCTTCCTTTGGCAACACATACACTAAAACTTGAAAACACAGATTAAAATGGCCCTGCCCAAGAAGGACATGCAAATGTGAGTCATTCTGTATTTATAAATAAAATATTGTCTGAATATTAAAAATGAATATAAAATATCATAGAAACACCTCTTTTGTTGTTGTTTTTTTGAAACAGTGTCTCATGATCTCCTGATTTCAATTCCGTATGTGGTTGAGGATGACATTGAACTCTTGATTCTCCTGCCTCTACTCCCAAGTGCTGGCTGGGATTATAGGTGTGTACCTCCAGCCTGGCTTCAGAATGCTTTAAAGGTAAAGTAAAAGAGCAGGACAAACCCCACAAAAACTAAAAAGGACAGCAAAATGTAATTTATGTTGTTATAAATATTTCAAAGAAATACAAGTAAGCAGACTAGGTAATTAAAGACTAATAATGAGGGAACATTCAAAGGGAATGTGTTTACAGATGAACACTTCTCTGGCAGCAGAAAAAATTATCTAAAAACTCAGATTATAAGATAAACATGGTGGCATAGCCTGTACTTAGTGAACTGCTTCAAGTTTGAGGTTAGCCTGGACTACACACCAAGGTCCAGGAGAACAAAAAGCATACCGTGAGACTCTATCTCTAACCCCCACACACAAATAAAATAAAAATTAGTAACTTTTAAAAATTAGTACAAGGCTGGAGATACAGCCTAGCGGCAGAGCATTTCCTATCACACACACAAAACCAGTATGGGGGAAAATGATCTTTCACTGTCTTGTCTGGAGGATGTAATAAAAGACTAAGTAGCAGCCAGGTGCAGTGGCACATGCCTGTAATCCCATCATTTGGGAGGCAGAGGCAAGTGGATCTCTGTGAGTTCAAGGCTAGCATGATCTACAAAGTGAGTCCAGGCCAGCCAACGCTATACAGAGAAACCCTGTCTCAAAAAAAAGACCAAGTAGCTAAGGAAAGAACTAGGATACCATTGAGAAAAGCCATCCTTACTTGTGGCTGGATGTGATTCAACAATCTGCACAGAGAGCCTGAGGGTTTAGCTTAGTGCATCCAAGGCAATAGCAGTAAGACTAATGGCAACACCGCAAGAATAAATAGGCTGGGAAGAGGCAAAGCTGCTGAAGACGGAGACTGGGCTGGCCGCACTGGAGCTTCTGGGTGAGCTCTCCCAGACCACCGACCACCGACACAGCCTGGGCGCAAGCGAGCAGATGGAACTGAAGGACCAGAAAGCACAGGTCTGGGCTTTAGTGGCCTCATTACTAGGGCTTCAAAGAGTTTGTTCCTTGAAGCAGTTTTCACAGGATCATTAAAGAAGATGTACACATCTGTTTTCTTCAGAACACTAAGACCAGCTGCTCAAAAGATCAGAGGAAGGGACCAGAAAATTGGTCTGCATGGTTCTTTCCCACATACAATCTGAAAAAGGTAAGCATTTCCAAAGGATTCAAGAAGTTGAAAACCATTAAACTAGTGGCAACAAACACTACCTTGGTAGGATCTGAAATCAAGGAAATAAGGAACATAACAGGGAAAAGCAGCCTCCAGACTGTACGTTCTGGGAGAGAGAGCAATAGCCAGCCCTGGAGAGACCCTCTCGGCCACACCAGCTGGGAGGGAGTGCCGTGAATGCCAGGTTTCAGAATGGAGAAGATTCCAAGGCCTTTGGGGAGGTGTCAGGTGGTCTCACTTCAGGACGCCTGGGCCTGGAGGAACAGGAAAATGGATGGCTCCGAGACTCTGTTGGGAAGCAGCCCACTGCACCAACACAGCCGGGCTCTGGGTATGAGAGGACAAAGCAGCACGTGAGAGGAAGCACAGCTGAGGAGGAGGGAGGAAAACCAGGAATGAAAACATAAATTTAGGCCAAAACTGAAACAAAAATATTGAACTGTATCTCATCCTTGCCTGTCCCAGCATCTGTAGGAAAAGGTCCAAAGCAGCGTGGACTATTCTGACAGACATGCAGCCCTGCCTTCACCCTGTCTCTGCTCTGTCTCTAAACCAACTCTTCCCAGAGGAAGCTACAGGCACAAACCACACAGAACGTTTCAGCACCTCATTTCTAAGAGGTCCTTAGTGGACCGAGGAATTTAACTACAGTCAATGCAGTTGCTAGTTCTAAATATATGTTTTTTCAGAAGAGGGTCTTACTATGTAGCCCTGGTTGGCTTTGAACTCACACAGATCTATCTGCCTCTGCCTCCCTAGTGCTGGATTAAAGGAGTATGCCATCACACTCAAATACCTTATTTTTGGTTTGTTTGTTTTTTTTTGAGACAGAGTCTCAATCTCTAGTCCAGGGTGACCTGGGACTATCTATTTACATCAGTCTGGCCTTGAACTCAAGGCTTCTCACCTGCCTCAACCTCCCAAATTCTGAGATTATAGGCATGAGCCACCATGACACCTAAATTCTTATATTCAATTGATAAACAGCTATCAGCATCAATTATCTATCAACTCTAAGTGACTAGCACAGCACTGATAACTGGCCCACTCAGGACCCTGGCTAGCTGCAAGGTATACTCTCAAGTGTAGTCAAGAACTGTGTATGCATTCCAAGTGTGTGTGCACTCATACTTCAACTGGCTCACCTGTCTCCGTTAGTTGTGATTGACTCAAACTTGGATTTTTTCTTTGGGATTTCATTTTGAATTGAAGATGTAGAAAGTGTTTTCTGGCTTTTGATGGCAAAAAGAGAGAGAGACACATTAGAAATCAAAGATTAATAAAACACTCCAAGGAAAGTCTATCAAATGGACCAACAATTTGTTCTGTGTAACAGCTTATTATTTTTGATTAATACTGAGGTAGTTTGTTTGGTTTGGTTTTTTGTTTTTTTTGAGACAGGGTTTCTCTGTGTAGCTATCCCTGGCTGTCCTGGACTCACTCTGTAGACCAGGCTGGCCTTGAACTCACAGAGATCTACCTGCCTGCCTCTGTCTCCCAAGTGATGGGATTAAAGGCATATGCCACTACATCTGGCCTACCAAGGTAGTTTATAGGTTTGGATGCTTGGACGCACAAGTTGCCAGTTTACCCTGGATTAAAAATCGCAGGACCTCAGCCACCCTGTGGGTGCTAAGAAATGAACCCAGGACCTCTGGAAGTGCTCGTAACTGCTGGGCCACCTCCTCAGCCATTTACACTTCTTCCATGACCCCTCTTCAGTATGTGATCCCAGTGGCTGCTCTATCATTCTTGGAACTTTTGATCACTCAGATATCCTATTTTGAGGATGGCTGCTTCCTACTTCTTAAATACTGAATGCTTCAACATCTGTTCTCAGTTTTTGCTCTTAAGTTGTACATCAAACTGCATGGTTTTTACAGGGGATGGAATAGCTGCTTCCTAGGATCACCTCCATTAGAATCATGAGACACTAGGGCCACAATGCAGACTCCAGATGCCACTGGACATCCTACTGAACTAAACTTGAGTGAGGCCGCAGGACTCTTGATGTAAAATCATCTCCACGCTTAGTGATGTTTTATTTCTTTTCTTTTTTTTCTTCTCTGAGACAGGGTTTCTCTGTGTAGCCTTGCAGCCTTGGCTGTCCTGGAACTGACTCTATAGACCAGGCTGGCCTCAAACTCACAGAGATCCACCTGCCTCTGCCTCCTGAGTGCTGGCATTAAAGGCATTGTACTGCCATTGCTGGATTCTAAGTGATTTTCACTGTTGCTGTTATTTTAGAGACAGGGTTTTTCTGTGTGGCCTTGGCTGTCCTGGACTCCCATGCACCAACATGCCTAGCTCTAAGTGATTTTTTTAATATACTAGTACTGACTCATGTTTGAGTCTTCGCAGTTCCCGGTTCAGCTATAAACAATTCTGCTAGAACTTCAAATACGGAACCTCTTCCTCCGCTTCCTGGTTTTTCTCTAAGTTGTACCTGTTCATCCCTATGAGGAGCCTGAGAACTACCCTTTATTGACCCAGCAACTACCAACATGTGTTGATGTGTTTCTTATAATCTTCACTCCAAAGTACCTTCTGACTTTCTTGAGGCATCGCCTCAGGACGGCTCCTTGTGTGTGTGGTGGGGGTAGGGTGGGAGAAGTTGGATTATGTGAGGGTGTGACAGGGTTGCATGTAGCTGTGGCTGGCCTTGAACTCCTGAGCCTTATGCTCCCACCTCTATGGTTACCGCAACCTCCAGGTGGAGATAAGGCTCCTGTAACATTTCTTTTTTTGTTTATTTGGGTTTTGTTTTGTTTTTTTTTTTGAGACAGGGTTTCTCTGTGCAATAGCCCTGGTTGTTCTGGACTCACTTTGTAGATCAGGCTGGCCTCGAACTCATGAAGATCCACCTGCCTCTGCCGGGATTAAAGGCGTACGCCACCATGCCCGGACTTCCTGTAACATTTCTAAGCTTACCTATAATTACACAAAAAGAACAGCCCCAACGGGAAGAGGTGTGAATCCAAGGCCTTGAGAACATCAGGCAAACACTACACTGGCCTCCATCCCAGCCCGCAGTCACCGTTTCTTTCAGTGCCTGCTCTATAGTCAGGGCGATTACTGCCAACATAGGCTGGGGCCTTCCCTTGTGTGGGCCCCTCAGTGGCTGCCCACTGGCCCTGATGAGGTGAGCAGGGCCCGTTCCTCCTCTTCCAGCTTCCAGAAACACAATGGTCTGATGTGCTCAGGAGCTCTGCGTGGTCTCACGTGCTCTGGCCCTCTGCAAGCACTAGCCCCTCTATGAGGGTGCCTCACCATCACCTGACAGGACCAATCCATCTGGGGATGGTGACGGCAGGCTCTTCTCCAGGCCAGTCTTCCTGACTTCCTAGGCAGTTAATTAAAACTGTGTTTCCTGCCTGAATCTTGACAAATTTTTAAAGTAGTGCCCATTGCATTAGACTGCAATGATTTGATTACAAGTCTGTCTTCTACCAAACGGCATACTATTGAGAGCAGCATGGCTTTTATTCATCTCTGTATTCCCAGCAGAGTCCCTGGCCCACAAGAGTACTTAATAATGCCTAGAGAACAAACAAACCCATAATGACAGTAATAACAAAAAACAGCCAAAAACCCATTGAATACTGTCATTAGAAAACAAACTGCTATTCATGTACTATGTAATTTTCCTTCACAATAAGCCTATGAGAGGTAACACTTTTCTCTTCCTCACTGTCCGTGAGAAACCTTGCTAGAGATGGGATTAAACCTAAAGCTTCAATTCTCAATGTTACTGTACAGACTCTAAAAGGGAGCTTCTGCCATCAACAAAAGGACATCTTCTGGCTGGCTCCCACCCTGAAAAAAAGTCTAGAATACCTATCAAACTATTTGTCCAAAACACTGTTGCTAGCCAGAAAATAAAATATCCAATCCTGAGGAGATTATGCAAGATAAAAGTTGAGAATTGCACTTAGAAGTTCCACAGACCTTAAAGACACACAGAGACCTCCGTGGCCCTCGGAGACATGGGAACTATACAGCAGAGCAAGCAAGAGGCTTCCTAAGTGCTGGCAACAACAGGGAAGCGTCTAGGAGAGGGACCGCCTCAGCCCTGCCCTCCGCGGCGGTTACCTGTGGTAGTGGCTGCCGCCACTCAGGCGGCTGTACTGCTCCTTCTCCTGGTGGCCGGCTCGGGAGGAGCCGCTCAGGTGCTTCCTCTGCTCTTTGGTCTTCTGAAGGACACGCTTGTACGACAGGGTACACAACCAGCATAGCAGCTTCCCATCTACCTGAAAGATGAGACAAAATTAAGAGGAGGAGGTGAGCTCAGCGCTCAGACCAAGAGTCACTGAGGGCTCGGTGACAGTGGACACGAGCCACTCAATATAAAATTAATTTATGCCCTATGCTCTCAGTCCCAGCACTCAGGAGCAGAGGCAGGCACATCTCTGAGTTTGAGGCCAACGTGATCAACAGAGCGAGTTCCATGACAGCCAGGGCTACACAGAGAAACTTTTTTTTTTTTTCATCTGAGACAGGTCTCACCGGGAACTCACTATGTAGTCCACGGGGATGCATTTGCCTCTTCTTCCTATGTGCTGGGATTAAAGACATGTGCCACCATGTCTGAACCAACACCTTTAAAACAAAAAACATTTTCGATTTATCTTATTTTATGTGTGTGGGTGTTCTGTCTTCATGAATGCCTGTATACCACATGCATGCCTGGTGCCTTTGGAGGTCAGAAGAGGGGCTGGAGTTACAGGTGGTTAAGAGCTGTCATGAGCGTACTGGGAACTGAATCCAGGTCCTCTGTAAGGGCAGCCACAGCTCTTAATCCCTAACCCCCCAACATCTTTTCTTATTAAACTCTTAACTCTGCTTAAAAAAAAACCCAAATATGTATAGTGGCTAAGGCCAGCCTGTGTGACCAAGTGAGTTCTAAGTCTGGCAACTGAATTAAGATCTTGTCTCAAAAAACAAAAACAAAAAGCTAAACCCTTAGGGAACGATTGTAATTAATAAAATAGGAACATGACAAATTTGACAATAAAAATTAGCAAATTATTAAAAATTAGCAAGACTAACAATATTTTTTAAATTACAGAAATCATTTACTAAGTTATGTGCCAGGCTCAAAATTAATAATTTTAGGGGCTGGAGAGATGGCTCAGAGGTTAAGAGCACTGGCTGGCTATTCTTCCAGAGGTGCTGAGTTCAATTCCCAGCAACCACATGGTGGCTCACAACCATCTATAATGATATCTGGTGCCCTCTTCTGATGTGCAGACAGACATTGTAGTCATAATAAATAAATATTTTTTTAAATTAGTAATTTATCTAGACAGCTATGAGCATCTATGTGGGTGCTAGGAATCAAACCTGGGTCCTCTGGAAGTACAGCCAGTGCTCTTCTCCTCTGAGGCATCTCTGTAGTCCGGGGAAGAACACCACTAAAGGTATGTACTGATTACTAACACAGCTTTTCCAGTGTCTTATTTAAGGAAGGTATCCGGCTGGCAAGCAGAAATATGCTCATCAACGGAAGTTATACCCCTCCACTACAATTTAATAATTAGCAAGAGTCAGCCTTGAGAGCCCAAACATTTCACTGGCATTGACAGAGCTTCAGGACTATTAACCACATTCTTTGTTATTAAGTATTTCCTTACTACCTCCTTACTATGTCTAGGCCACTAGACTTTCAAGAGAGAAAAAAGATGGAGAAAGAGCTCACAACCTAAGGAGATGAGAAAGATGGAATACAGAATATAATTTCTATAATGACACATTATGAAGACAATAAAGGAATAATATGAGTTATAACCAAGGAAATTACAGAATGTCTCCAGCATGTCTTCCTCAGCTACAGAGAAAGTTCAAGGCCAGCCAAGGCTACATGAGACCCTGTCTCACCTCTTCTTCCCCACAAAAAGGTTCCTTTAAAGATGTGTCATCCAAATTATGACCAAAGAAACCAATCAGAACTTTCTGGAAAAGGCTGCATAAAGCAAAACACAGCCAGCACAAAGGCAGAGGGAAAGAACCTGGGATGCCTGAAGACTGAAAGGTAGTCCGCATGGTCACAGGTGAGCGAGTACAGGATGAAACTGAGTGCTGGGTAGGGTAAGACCTGGCAGGCATGGAAGAGTTTTGGTTTTACTTGAGTAGAAATGGAAACCACTAGAGGGTTTCAAGCAGAGAGACAATAGTATGACCCAACCCTAAAACAAAGAAACAAACAAACAACAACAACAAAACAAAGAAACAAAGCCTAACTCTTCAAGGTCAGTAACAGAAGCAGGAAAGGATCTCAGAATTATGCCCACTTGATTTGGGCCCTTTAATTCCCAAAAAAAATTACAATGAAAGAAAACAAGACAAAAGAGGAGGAAGAGGAAGAAGAGGAGGAGGCAGCAACTTACCTTCTTCCGATCATCTTTCCTGTCAAATGCACACTGCTGCTTGCATTGCTCACAAGAATATGGGGGTCCATACTTCTTCTCTGAATTCGTGCAGCGTTGGCATTTATTCCCAATAAATGCTGCAATTATGTTGCAATACTGACAAGGCTTAGGCTTAGAGACAAAAAAGGATCAAGTAAGTATATCATAAACTACTGGCCTATTTTTTTACAGTAATAATTCCTACTTTGCAGTTCTTGTCACAGGGGAAACATGTGTTCCCAACATCAATCATTTGCTCCTCAGTGTTCAAAAGAAGCTCAATTCTTAGCACCATGAAAAGTACCCCCCCATAGGATTACTGATTTTTAAATTAAAAAACAACAAAAACCCACTATTGTCCATGATGAGACCAACAAAAATCCAATAGAACACAGTTGAGTTTGAGGCCAACTTGAGCTACACGAGACACTGTCTCAAAACAGACCACGCATGGTGACAGCCACCTTCAATCCCAGCACTCAGGAGGCAGACACAGGGCTAGCCTCTGTGAGTCTGAGGCTAGCCTGGTCTACAGAGGGAGTTCCAGGACAGCCAGGGCCACATAGTGAGACCCTGACTCACAACAAAACCCAAAAACCAACCAAAGAGATGACTCAGTGTGTAAAGGGGCTTCCCAATCCCCAGAACTCACAAAGGAGAGACTAACTCCACAAAGCTGACCTGTGACATCAGGAAAGAAGGGAGGAAAGAAAAGGGGAAAAAAAGGAAGGCAAAATTATATATATACATATATATAATTTTGAAATGTTTTATTTATACGTATTGGTGTTTGCATGTCTCTATGTACATTACATGAGCACACTGCATGCAGAAGCTAGGAGGCATCAGGTACCCTGGAAATAGAGTTGTTGGGCCACCACGTGGTCCTCTGGGAGCAACAAGTACTTTTGACCACTGAGCTATTGCTCCAGCCCTGGAAAGTTAAGTTCTAAGGAGATCTAAGTACTCACTCCTGTTAAGATTTTGGTTTAGAGAAATTCTACTTACCGTTCCATACAACTGTACATTCTGAGCACACTTCTTGCATATTGTATTGGTTTTACTGTTAAAGAAAAAATAAAACAGACTTTCCTTAGAACATCTGAAAATGTCCCTGTGAAATGCAAGAAGTTCATCATTGCTAAGGTGCTAGGGGTCAGCTGACTTGGAGTGTGGACGTTTGGTAACTAACCGTGACAGCTTAGTTTAAACAGAATCAGTTACTTCAGGCTGCCCATGTCCCACCCACCCCCAACTCCAAGACTTGGTATTTTACTCGTGCAGCCCATGCTGGCCTCAAACTCACTATGCAGTTGAGAATGGCTGGGACCTATCTCTGCCTCCTCAATGCTAGGACTACAGAGGTGAGACCACCATGCCCAGCTTTAACTATGATGTCTTTAAGTATCCCTAGATAAAATTCTCATGTATAGAGAAGGCCCTCAAAACATGGTGTTAAACCAGAATGAAATACGAGGAAAGAGCTTAGTTCTCTAGGCTTCAGATGAGTATCTGAGAAACTGAAGGTGTGTACCTGCAACATCAACTTGAGACTAACCACATCATCTTAGCCTACACTCTCTTCAGTAGGGAAAAGCATACAAATCACATGTGGGAAGTACATGCTGTGGGCGAATACTTAGTGTCTGTGATTCCTCTAAGTCAGCCACTGACCAAAATAAATACTTCCTTTGCCTTGGGAAGATCTAAAGGTCATGATGTAGCCAAAATGCTGGAGCGAAGCAACCTGCCTACGGAAAATTCACTGTCATATAAAGCATAAGTTATCCAGGTTGGTAGTGGTGCACGCCTCTGCTCCCAGCACTCAGGAGGCTGAGGCAGGAGGATTTCTGAGTTCAAGGCCAGCCTGGTCTACAGAATGAGTTCCAAGATACCCAGGGCTACACAGAGAAACCCTGTTTTGAAAAAACAGAAAAAGAAAGAAAAGAATACAATGGCAAAAAGAAAAACTAAACACGTCAGAATAGAAAACATAATTAAATCGGAACTCAGAACATGATGGTGCAAGTCTGTAATCCCAGGGACTCATGTGGATGTAGTTCAGAAGATCACTTGCCTACTACATGAAAAGCCCCAAGTTTGACCCCAAACACTCAAAAAAAAAACCAAAAAACAAAAAACAAAAAAAGAAAGAAAGAAAAAGAAAAAGGAAAAAGAGATTATTCTAACAAAGCATTCGCCAAGCCAATTTTTCTTTATCTGTATGTATATGCCTCTGTGCTGTAAGTACAGGAAGTGCCCTTAGCTGTTCTCATTCTCTGAAGCTAGAGTTACAGGGTTTTTGGTTTTGGACACAGGGTCTAGGTACATAGCTTTGGTAGTTGGCCTGTAGCTCATTATGTCGACCAGGCTTGCTTCTCCAGCGCTGCAATTAAGAGGTTCCTGGTATCTGTGTGTGAGAGACCTTTCTGTGAAAATGTGTGGTTTCTGTTGTTTTTGTGAGACAGGGTCTCTCTCACGCTCTGAGTGCTCAACCAGCCTACCTAAGTGTTTAAAGTCGTTTGTCAGCAGGGTGCAGTGGCGCACGCCTGTGATCCAGGCACTCAGGGAGGCAGAGGCAGGTAGATCACTGTGTGTTCAAGAAAGCCTGGTCTACAAGTCCAGTCCAGGGCAGCCAGGGCAACACAGAGAAACTCTGTCTCAAAACAAGGACAACAATAGCAACAATAGCAAGAAGCTGGGCACAGGGACAATCCCAGTACTTAGGAGGCAGCGGCAGGCAGATCTCTGTGAATTCCAGGACAGCCTGGTCTACAGACCAAGCTCCAGGGCAGCCAGGGCTGTTACACACCGAAACCCTGTCTTGGGGGTTGGGGGAGCAACAATGACACCAACAAAAACCAAACAATAAAGCTGCCTGTCATTTACTCTTCAGATCCCTGATCATTTTTTTCGTGGTTACTTTGTTTATTTGAGTCAAGGTCTCACCAGGCCCTGGGATTGCAGACCTGCACCACCATGCTGGACTCTTTTTTCAAAGTGGCAGAAAACTGCACTAATAAAATAAAAATCTAAGCAAACAATGGGTAGTATATAGAAAAACATCTGCATAATATATACTCATTAATGTGCAGGAACTACATAATTTGTCTACAATGTAACTGACTACAAATTTGTATGCTTTGGCTGGTATCGCCTTTGATCTCAGCACTATGGAGGCAGAGGCAAGTGAACCTCTGAGCATGACACCATCCTAGGACTGGAGAGATGCCTCTGGTTAAGAGCATTTTTTACTTTTTCAGAAAACACAAGTTCTGTTTCAGCGCCCATGTTGGGTGGGTCACTACTTCACCAGCAACTGAGCTCACAAACACATTTAACAATAAACATAAAACTTAAAAAAACAAAAACAAAAAAAAAACTACTCTCAACTACGTACTAAGACCTCATCCAATCGAAAAATAAACAGATGCTACCATATAATTAAGTCTACATCAAATATGAGCAGAAACTATAAAAGGAAAAAAAATCTATTCACAATTTATTTTCTTTTTGGTTTTCAAGACAAGGTCTCTGTGTAGCCCTGGCTGTCCTGGAACTCACTATGTATTCCAGGCTGGCATACACAGAGGTCTGCTGCCTCTGCCTCCGAAGGGCTGGGGTTAAAGACATATACCAACAGCACCTGGCTACATTTTTATTTTTAAGACATGGTCTCACCGTGTATAGCTGACCTGGAACTGAGACCAGACAGCCTGTTTGGAGCAAAGGAGCACTGTTGTTTAGGCTGGCCTTTAACTCAAGACATTTTCCTGCCTATGACTCCTGAGCACCGAGATGAAATACCTGTGTCACTATGCCTGGGCATATTTTTTTTAATTTTACTATTTTTTAAAATGTATGTTCTGTAGGTATATCCATGTCTACACAGCTGCCCACAGAGGCCAGAGGAGTTGGATCCCCCTGGAACTAGATTTACAGGTTGTCAGAAATCTGATATGGGTGTCTCTTAATTGTCTGGTCCTCTGGAGGAGCAGTTGCATGCCCTTAAGCACTTAGCCATCTCTCTAGCCAACAGGAGTGCTGGTATTAAAGATGTGACCCACCACACCCAGAACGATCTCCATTGCCCAAGGCAGCTGTGGGGGCTCACACTCTTAGTGCTGGCCCTAGGGAGGCTGAACATAAAGACTGTCTCACATTGAAAGCTAGCCTGGGCTGCAGTCTCAAAACAGACAAACCTATGTAACAAAACAGCAAGAAAAACAAAACAAAAACAAAATGGGGTCGACCAGAGCTCTACCTCTCCTGCTGGTACTCAGTCCTGCAGTAGGTGCACTTCACAACAGGGTGAGCAATCCGGCATTCCTGAAACGAGAGGAGGAAAGCATGTGAACAGGCCTGGGAAGTGGCAGCAGCCTTCAGCAGGAAGGAACAGACCTGGGTACTAACTACTCATGGCATAGCCACTAAAGCTTCAGTGAGTCACTCAACTCTCTGGACCTTATTTTCCTCCTCTGTAATGCTGGAGTCACTTCCCTGCTGCTGATGTGGGAGTAGGAATTTGTATGAACTACTCATAAACAGTAAAATAAATATATGCACGAATAAGCCCTAGATTGGTGAATAGACACTTTAAAGTCTAAATTTGCCATTGTGGGATACGGAGGAGGATCACTTGTGAAACGGAGGCAACGGATTAAAAGTATTTGTTTACAAAATTTTCTTTAAAAAAATCCTACAGTCTTAGGCAGCACCCCACTTTAATCCCAGCTCTTGGGAGGCAAAGGCAGTCGGATCTCTTTAAGAGTTTCAGGAGCTGCAAATATGAAGACCCCGTCTCAAAAACAAACATTTAAATCATAGTTTTTATGTCCAAAGGGGTACTCAAAAACACTATCATTCAGACACAGTAAACATAAGTGGCTGAAGGAAAAGATATGGGCAAATTTTTGTGTGTGTGGGAGCTACACGGTGGACACACAACTCAGAAGTATCTGAGAATCTGTCAAAGACAACATCACACAAGCTTGCTGACTTAATTGTTGCTCTATTCACAAAGGAACAAACAAAAACGTTACCATTTAAGGGGTTAAAATGGTAAGGGCAAGGCGGAAGGCTACCACCTAGGTGCTACAAAGTCTTCTGATTTGTGTGCTCCCAGGCTACAATCGGATACCTTTTTTTTTTTTTTTCTGTACTAAAGGCTTTTGCCACCTCCAACTTTGCGACTGGCTTGAAAGTGCCCATAAAGAGTGCAAGTTCGAGACACGCTCACAGACAGCACCTGACTCCGGGGCTCAACCACAGCCGGGAGAGGGGGTCCCCTGGGCCCTCCTCATTCTGCACCGAGGGCAACCGGGGCAGGAGAGAAGGCGGACCGAGGGAATCTCCCCGGGGGCAGGCAGGAGACTCGCCGTCCCCTCCCCGCGGCCGCACCGGGTCCACGAAGAAACCCCCGCCGTTGCTAAGCACCGGGGCACGCCGGCTGCCGGGGCCCGCAGCGGCCCCGGGGTCCCCCACGTGCCCTGGCGGCGCCCCGCGGGCCGGGCGCCGCTCCCCGGAGAGGCGGGCCGGCCACACCCTGCCCGAGGGGACCCCGGCGGGCGCCGCGGCAGGACCGAGGGCTCCGAGCCGCGCCCGGAGCGCCCCCAGCTCCCGGCCGCCGCCCCAGCCCGCGCACCTTGCACAGCTGCTGCCCCTGAGACAGCGCCTCGAAGGGGAAGCGCTGGTGGCACTTGGTGCAGGCGTAGAGCGCCGCCATGTCCGGCCCGGGCCGCGCTCACCGCCGGCCCGCCGCTTTATCTGACAGTCTGAGGCACAACCTGGCGGCGGCGGCCGGCCGCGGGGCTGCGCAGGGCGGGCGGGCGCGCGGGGGCGGGCCGCGGGCGCGGGGGGCGGGCTCTCCGGCGCCCGGAGGCCGCCCGCTGGTCCGCCGCGACGTCGATCAAGCGCGAGGGGGCGGGGCGCGGAGCCCCCGGCGGCTCTGATTCGGCCCGGGTCCGACTACGCCGCCGTGACGCCCGCGGCCGCGGTTATGTAAAGCGCAGTCACGCGGGGACGCCGCCTGAAGCGAGCGGCCTGCGAGCGCGAGCGAGGAAGCCTCCCGGCTGCGGCGCGGCCCTCGCTCCGCCTCTCCTGGGCCGCCGACGCGCCGGAGCTTCTCGCGAGACTCGGTGGAGTTGTGATGTTCTGGGTTGCCATGGAGCTTCCCGCTAGCCGGAGGAGGGCGGGATCCGGGTAACAGTGGGGCCGCGTCGGATTCGAACTCCGAGGCCGCCCTGAGTTTGAACGCGCTGGGCGGCCGAGGAGGGAACTCTGTCCCCAGAGCAGGGCGCTCTGCCCAGCCCTCTGCGAGGGAAAACCGGGAGAGCAAGATGAGCGTCCTGCGTGCGCGGCAGAGGCGCGCCGAGCGACCGCGGCTCTCGCAGTCCGGTTCCCAGCGCTCGCATCTGGAGGCTCAGGCCGCCTGCACCAGCAGCCGCAGGCGCGCCCCTGACGCCTCTGAACTCTGCAGGCACCTGCACTCACTCACGTGCACTTACACACAAATGCAAACAAAATGTAATAGGGGGAAAAAAGATTTTTGAGTCATGTAAACGTAGCCTCCACGCTTGCACGCATGCCCTTCTCTGGGGCACCTGTTCAACCGTTTCACAATTGCCCACCGTCTTCCTCAGGCTGTGCCTTTTAGAGTGATCCTGGCGATGACCGTTTGGGTCATCTCTGTCTCTCCCTCACTTAATTCAGAGCTAACGGATGTATCCATTCAACACTGCCTAGCATGTGCGAGACTTTGATCTCCGGCATTGGAGAAAGAAAAAGGGGGTAGGGCAGGGCATGTGCCCGGCTTGCGAGACCCCAAAAGACCATTGACCACACCAGGAGTCAGAAATCATATGCAAAAGCAAAAAGAAGCAAAGAGCCCTTATTCAGGGTTAAGCTCCGGCTCCCAGCGTGAACTCGAGCCCTGAGCCTGGAAAGAAGTTTTTATAGGTCGGTTTTTTTTGTTTGTTTGTTTTTTGTTTTTGTTTTTTTGCAAGGGGAAGGGGTTTCTAGACTTGGCAGGACAAGGATTGGGTGACATTTAGCAAGAGCAAGCTTGTTACGTAGTGACTGGTTAGAGGCAAGCTGTAACCATCTGGAGTAACTATTTTGGTAACCATAATGATAACATGTAATTGTTTTAGTAACCTCAAGGACAAAGGTCATTTTGACCTGTTTTCTGATCAGCTAGTTTCAGGGTCGACACACTGTGTGGTCATTCTCAGAAATGTTGTAGTTTTCTGCAAGTATAAACATGTTTTTCTGAAGGGGGGGGGGTAAGTTTTAGGTCACGTTTAAGATGGAGGCCAATGACAAAATGGAGTCTGTTATGTTCAAGCTCTTCAGACATAGGAATATTGAGGAAGGAAAGGAAAAGAGAATATCCTTAATAAACCTTTCTTTAAAAAGAGTTAAATATATGTGTGTATATGCACATGACTGCAGTGCCTATGGAGACCAAATGGAGTGCCCTGGACCTAGAGTTACAGGCAGTTGTAAGCTGCTTGACATGGGTGCTGGGTACCTAAATGAGGGTCCTCTGCAGGAAAACCACGCACTCCTAACCAGTCCCTTGTTGAATAAGTGTTTATTAGTATTTCCTATGGGATGATTCTGGCTTAAGCACACAGTCAATAAAGCAGACATGATCTCTGCCTTTGTTTAGCAACTCAGCCAAAGGGGCTATGATAGATTAAAAGACAGACTGTAAATTGAACATGGCAGTAACACCTGTAATCCTGGTACATGGGACTTGGAGGCAGGAGGATCAGAAGTTCAAAGTTATCCTTGCATATATACCAAGTTTAAGACTAGTTTAAGCTACATGTGACCCTGGCCTTAAAAACAAACAAACAAACAAACAAACAAACCAGCCAGACATGGTAGCAAAGGCTTTTAATTCCAGCACAGGAGACAGAGGCAGGCAGATCTCTGTGGTAGAGGCCAGCCTGGTCTACAGAGCAAGTTTCAGGACAGCCAAGGCTACACAGAAAACAAAAGTGAGAGAGAGAAATCTGCAAAGATAAGGGACAGAGCCAGGATGAGGGAATAGAGAAGCTAGAATGATAAAACAGGAAAGAATTTTCTGATGATGGGCCAAGATCTGAAGGTCAAGATGACCCCGAGATGGGATAGAGCTTGCTATGATGAAGAGAGATAAAGCCACCCATCTGGGCCTTAGCAGAAAAGAGAGAAAAGATGCCTGCAGAGGCGGTAGGAGAGAGGTGTGCAGTTCCACAGACCCCATATGGATTTTTTGGTTTTTCAAGACAGGGTCTCTCTGTGTAGCCTTGGCTGTCCTGGAACTCACTCTGTAGATCAGGCTGGCTTCCAGCTCACAGAGATCCACCTGCCTCTGTCTCCCACGTGCTGGGATTAAATTCCTATACCAATGGTCCTATAGGATTTGTTTCCCCATGTGGATTTTTATCATAGAGGAACATACAAAAGACAGTGGGAAAGAACTTACTGGCGGGTATTAAGCAAGTTGCAATATGTTTCAGCTTTGTCTTTTTTGTTGTTTTTGTTTTTCAAGACAGGGTTTCTCTGTGTAGCCCTGGCTGTCCTGGACTCACTGTGTAGACCAGGCTGGCCTCAAACTCACAGAGACTGGCCCGCCTCTGCCTCCCAGAGTACTGGGATTATATGAGTGTGCCACCATGCCTGGTGAGCTTGGTTTTTGTTTTGTTTTGTTTTAAGATTTGTTTCTTTATTATATACACAGTGTTCTACCTGCATGTGTGCCTACACGTCAGAAGAGGGCACCAGATCCCATTATAGATGGTTGTGAGCCACTTTGTGGTTGCTGGGAATTGAGCTCAGGACCTCTGGAAGAGGAGACAATGCTCTTAATCTCTGAGCCATCTCCCCAACCCTGAGCTTGATTTTTTTTTTGAAAGATTTTTCTGAGGGGCTTCATTGATGACTCGTAAGATAAGAACACTGGATTCTGATTCCTAGACTCTATTCCCAGCACTCCATTCATGGTGCTGTAACCATCTGCAGTACCAGTTCCAGGGAATTCAACAGGGGTACAAGGGGTACATATACATGCATGGAGGCAAAACACCCATACATATAAAGTAAGCCTGAGCTGGGTGTGGTGGTGCACACCTGTAACCCCAGCCCTCAGGGAGCCAGAGGCAGACCAATCGCCATGAGTTCAAGGCCAGCCTGGTCTACAAAGCCAGTCCAGAATAGCCAAGGCTACCTACCCAAAGGGGAGGGGGAGAGGAAAGTAAGCCGGGAATTTTTTTTTTTCTTTTTTGAGATTTATCTGAGACAGACGCAGAATTGCAACAGCTTTGATGCTGCTCTGATCGACATAACTAGTTACAGGCCAGTGGAAGCTACGTGTAAGACCAAGTTTTAAAAACGAAACAAAACAAGATGTTAGAGGTGCATCCGTGTTGTTAAAGCACTTGCATAGCGTTCAGGATGCCCTGGGGTCCATTCCACAGCACTGCATACACTGGGCACAGCGGTGCCCGCCATAATGCCAGAACTCCAGGGGGTGAAGACAAGAGAATTAGAAATTCAAGGCGCTCCTCCTCTGCACAGAGAAGATGAAGCTGGATCGGTTTCTGAGAGACGCTGTCTGGCAACAAGGAAGGGATTTACTGCCCCAGGCTGGAATAAATGCCTAGCTGTCATTTCAGGAGTCTCCTGCAGTTATCTAGGCTAGAGGTGGTGGTTAAAGGTGACAGTGGAGAAAAGCAAAGGACTCGAGACATATGTGGTGTCTGATTCTACATCAGAAGGATTGACAGTGGATTCCGGCTGGGGGTGGGCAGAGAAGGGAAGAGAATGGTCAACACGCCTGGCTGTGGTGGTACTAGAGGCCAAAGGGAAAGTTAGAAAGGAGACTTCCAGGGCCCAAACCAAAAAGGGGTGTTCCAGAGCCACACGGGGCATCATCTAGTAAGTTCTTTCGTTTTTATTTCTATTTATTCATTTATTTTTGAGACAGGGTGTCTCTGGGTTTTGGTCCTCTGACCTGCTGAGCCATCTCTCCAGCTCCCTTCCGTGGCCCTTTATAGCTGTTAGGAGTGTGACAGAAGACATAAAGGGCCGGGTTTTTTTGCTTTCTGCAGTGATGGGGACCAAGCCCAAGTCTTATGCAGGGGAGTGCTATTCTCAGCCCCATTAGCACATGCCCACCCAACATCATTGTGTGTGTGTGTGTGTGTGTGAGTGTGTGTGTGTGTGAGTGTGTGTGTGTGTGTGAGTGTGTGAGTGTGTGTGTGTGTGAGTGTGTGTGTGTGAGTGTGTGTGTGTGTGAGTGTGTGTGTTAGTGTGAATGTGTGTGAGTGTGAATGTGTGTGTGTGAGTGTGTGAGTGTATGTGTGTGTGAGTGTGTGAGTGTGTGAGTGTGAATGTGTCTGAGTGTGAGTGTGAATGTGTGTGAGAGTGTGAGTGTGTGAGTGAGTGTGTGTGAGTGTGAATGTGTGTGTGTGAGTGTGAACGTGTGTGTGTGTGTGTGTGTGTGTGTGTGTTTAGTCAGGGTCTCATGTCTTCCAGGCTCAAACTCCCTGTTGGGGGATGGTCCTGTGTGCTGTGGATTCAGATGCTGATTTCTATTCCTGAGATCTGGCTGCAGTTCTGCCATGGGCATTGTCATTTCTATGAAGAATCTCGGGTCTCAATGTTGTGTAAAAATTGCTCAAGGAGGATTATCTCCGATTGGTTAATAAAGAAACTGAAGAGCCAATTACTGGGTAGAAGAGACAGTAGGTGAGACTTCCATTCCCAGTCTGTGTGTCTCAGATAGGGACCAGAAGAGAAGAGAAAGTCAAGTTGAGGGCAACAGAAAGATACAGAAGGCCAAGACAAGGCTGATGGCAAGTGAATGGGCATTCGGCTGGGAGGTATCCAGACTAGCATAATTTGGCACCAATAGATCAATATCTGCCGAGTTATAGTGCTTTAAAGCTTATTAGTGAATTCAATAGGTCTCCATGTCATTATTTGGGAACTAGGGCAGGTGCCAGGAAGGGACCAGCGCTACACACCCAGTCTTTGTTTCCGTTTTTAATGTGTATGGGTTTGGTTTTGGTTTTTTTGGGTTTTTTTGCCTACATGTTTACATGTCTATGTACCACATGTTTGCCTGGTGGCCTTGGAGGCCAGAAGTTACTGACAAGTGTGAGCCACCATGTGGGTGCTAGGAATCAAGCACGGGGCCATTTGCAAGAGCAATCAGTGCTCTGACCTGCTGAGCCATCTCACCAGCCCCTGAAAGATAGGAGTTTCCAGGGGTTTTCAAGAAGAAAGGCCCTTTTTGAGGCAAAAGAAACTCAAAGAGAAGTCTAGCTAGAGAGGAGCCACAGAGGAGCCACTAGTCAGAAGATGCAGAAAGAGAGGGTAGTTGGTTTTACAGAATGGAGGAGACATCAGACCATGCCTCAGAAGAATGAAACACATGTTAGATCAGAGTCCAGAAGAAGAGCAAGAGACACCAGCCAAAGGGGTTACCAGCTGCTTAGAGGAGGAACTGAGATAGTGAGCTAGACTCTGCCTGCTGAATGTCCCGGCTGACTAAGCTTGGCCTTTATCCATCATGCCTTTGTGTTTTGTTTTGTCTTAAAAAACAACAACAACAAAAAACATTTTTTAAGATTTATTTATGATGTATACGGTGTTCTGCCTGTATGTATGCTGACATGCCAGAAGAGGGCATCAGATCTCATTATAGATGGTTGTGAGCTCAGGACCTTTGGTAGAACAGCCAGCACTATAAACCTCTGAGCCATCTCTCCAGCCCTTGTTTTGTCTTGAGACAGGGTCTCACTGTGTTCTGGCTGTCCTGGAATGTGCTATGTAGACCAAGATGACCTAAAACTCAGAGATCTGCCTGCCTCCTCCACCTCCTCCTGTAGGCTGAGACTAAAGTCATTCGCCTATACTCTGTGGCAACACCCACCACCATACCCCCAGCTGTCTCACTTAAGATTTTGTTTATTATTTATTTATTTATTATTTTATGTATGAGTGCTCATCTGCACTGCATGTCAGGAAAGGGCATCAGATTCGAGTAGAGATGGCTGTGAGCTACCATGTGGTTGCTGGGACTTGAACTCAGGACCTCTGGAGGAGCAGTCAGTGCTCTTACCTGCTTGTGTGTGTGTGTGTGTGTGTGTGTGTGTCTGGTTGCTGCCTCTCTCTCTGTGGTCCCAGCCATTCCAGGCTATACCCTCTCAGGAAGGGTCTTGCTCTCACTTCCTTCAGGCCCTGGCTTACCGGGCTGCCTGCTGGACCTTTCAGCTGAGGACGCCTTCCAACTGCCCCCCAACCCCTGAGGGCCAACCAGTTCCCAGCCACAGGGAAGAAGGGAAGACTCAGAAACTGGGCCAGCCTGTCAGGCAAGGGACAAAAGACATCACCCCCAACAGGCCCATACTCAGGTGATATTTTCCCTGCTGCATAGTTTCCCAGCGAAGGGCCAAAGGTCAGGCACAGAAGAGCTTCTGTGAAGCCTTCATGAATCGTCCCCAAGTCCCATGTGGCCCCTTGGACTTGTGATCAGGGGTCAAAGGCAGCTCTTTTGGCAGAGTCTCCAGACTTCTGTGAGCCACTAATGGGTGAAGTGAAGCAAAATAAAGACAGAGCTCCAGTAGAGCCCTTGCCTAGCATAAAGCCCTGGGGTTAGTTCCCAGGGCTGCCTGCCCTCCAGATTTAAAAATAACTGGTGGGCTGATGGTTCATCTGACATATGTGAAGCCCTGGGCCGTCCTCGGTATACACACACACAGGTACAGAGCTGTGAATTCTCAGTCCACAGACTCAGCCATAAAACCTTTTTTTGTTTGTTTGTTTGTTTGTTTGTTTTTTTGCTAGAGAGGGTTTCTTTGTGTAGCCCTGCAGGATGATGACCCGAAACTCACTTTGTAGACCAGGCTGGCCTCAAATTCACCTGCCTCTGCCGGGATTAAAGCCCTGCCTCAGCACCACTCAGCCAATAAAACTTCTAAATGCTATTTCAGTTAAAAAAGTTTTTGAGCTGGGCAGGGTTGCCCACACCTTTAATCCCAACACTTAGGAGGCAGAGAGACAAGATCTCTCTATTTAGCCCTGCCTGGTCTGGAACTCTGAGATTAAAGCCATGTGCCGTGACGCCTGGCTTGGTTATAAAAGTTTTTTTTTTTTAAGTAATTTTAAACTGGATGTGGTGGTACACTCCGTAATCTCAGCACTTGAGAGGTTCAAGTGCGTTACACAGTTAGAGCTATATAGCTGTAGTGAGTTCCAGGACAGCCAGAAATAGATAGTGTCTCAGAGATAAAATTTTTTTAAGAGAAGGCATGAAAATAGAAGACCGATTTATTGGAAATAAGAAAAGCTCCAGGGTGAGGGTGGCTAAGAGAGGGTAATGTGTGTGTTGTGTGTATGCGTGGGAATATCAATAAAATACATATGTGTTTGAAACCGTTGCACCATTAATTGTAAAACTATTAAAAGCAAACTTTCATGGTCCTATGTATCGGAGTTTTAGGCCCTGGAAGTACAGCAGAGAATACAGCCAAGACTCTGACCTCCAGGATTTCCTGTTCCATGGGTCAGGGAGAAGGGTGAGAGCAAAGGAAACAAGTATATAATCCACTCTCAGATAATCCAAAGTACCAAGACAAAATAATAAAGGGAAGAGGGAACCCGAGGAGAGGTGTCCCCGCCCACAGAATTATCAGGAAGGACTTCCCGGAAGGGGCAGCAGCTAAATGAAGCGGAGGCTATGGCGGAAAGCTGTCCAGATGAAGGCGAGCGCAGAGGGCCCGAGGCCGGAAGATCTAGGCAGTTTTGAGATAGCAATATGGGTAGCTGGAGTTAGGAGGATGCCGGGAACTGAACCCAGATCCTCTGGCAAGATCAGTAAGTGCCTTTTACTGCTGAGCCATCTTTCCAGTCCTTTAAAATATGTTAATATATTCCCCTGTGTGTGTGTGTTTGTTTAGTGTTTCTCTGTAGTCCTGGAGCTCACTCTGTAGTGCAGGCTGGCTTTGAACTCACCTGCCTTTGCCTCCTGAGGGCTGGGATTAAGGCGTCACCACCGCCACCCTGTTAACAGTAGCCCATCTTAATACCAGCTCCCACGTGATTTGCTTCAACGCCTGACTTTTGGAAAGAAGCCATTGGATGACAGCACCACCTTCTGGTGATTGTGAGTAATGCTGTTAGGAGTGTGCGTCAGTCTCAGAAAACCTTTCGCTTGCCTCTGCCTTCTGACTGTGAGTCCCCACAGCCAGCCTTCAGTTTTGTTGTTTTTTTTTTAATTACAAAGATTCTTGGATTTCTGGGTCTTCCTTGAGCAAGGATCATTCGGATCTTCTCTGTATCCGTTCTCGTTTAGTAAACACGCTGTTGAGGCAGGCACTTTTGTTTCCAGAGCAGGATTTCCTGAAGTAGCTAAGGTTGGCCTGCAACTTGCAATCCCCCTGCCTCAGCCTCCCAGGTGCTGAGAGTGCCTCATTAGGCCTGATTTCTGTGTGTGTGTGGCATTAACGTTACATTTAATTAATTGGTTATTTGTTTATGTATTTATTGAAACAGTCTCCCACACAGCCCTGGGTGTTCTAGAACTTCCTGTGTCTCTGTGTAGACTCTGAACTCACAGAAATCCACCTGCATCTACCTTGGCCTCCACCTCCGGAGTGCTGGGGTTAAAGGGATGTCCCAAAATGCCCCGCTGGTTGGTTGGGTTTCACTGTTGGGTTGAGGGTCTCCTTTATGGGATCTGAGGGAGAAGGGTCATGCCACTGGGGGCAGACTGTGAGGATTCAAAGGCCCATGCCAATCTCCTACTGTCTCGATCTCTGCTTGTGTCTGTGGATCAAGGTATGAGCCCCAGCACCATGCCTGCCTGCCTGCTGCCATGTTCCCTACCTTGGTGGCCATGGGCTTATGCTCTGAAACTATAAGCCCCCAAAACTCTTTTGTCTACTCATTGCCTTTGTTCGTTTTTTGAGAAGAGTCTCTCCCTGAATCTGGAGCTCAGTGGTTAGCCCAGACTTTCTGGCCAGCAAACTCGTGTGTGTGTGTGTGTGTGTGTGTGTGTGTGTGTGTGTGTGTGTATTTCCTGTTTGTCCCAAACCTCCCAGTGCTGGGTTGCAGCCACCACGCCCAGCTTCCCACACAGGCACTGAGAATTTGAACTCATGTCCTCACCCTTGGTGCACCATGCACTCTGCTGACTGATCCACCTCCCTCGCTCCCATTCTCCTGTCATGTTGTAAGTAAATGCCCAGGTTTATACCTAGACTAAGCTAGGCTGAGGTTGGTTGGTTTGTTTGTTGTTTGAGACTGGATCTTACTGTGGAGTCCAGGTTGGCCTGAGTTTACTGTTGAGCCCAGGCTACCCTCAAACTCTCAGCAATCCTCTCTTGGTGTTTTTTGGGTTATAAACAAGCACCCCCCCCCTTGACTTCAGCTCCGTATTGCTGCCCAGCGGGTTGCTGCCTGAGCCCCAAGCACCACAGGCTGCAGCACACCGCACTGGGGGTCTTGTTATAGTTTTGTCATGGACTCCATTAAGCCTGTGATGTTGGGGACTGAAGCAGCTGCAGTCCTAGAAGTTGACCCAGCTGAACCTCCGAGGCTCTGGTTTCCCCAGCAACGGTCCAGTAGAATGCATTAGCACCGGCCCAGGGTGCAGTTTTTTGCTACTTAAGGATTGCAGCTTCCAGAGAGCATCCGGCTGCCCTTCCCACTCAGGGCCTGCTTCCTAGGGAACCTAGGCTGACATTTAGCATCAAAAGAGACCTTCCGGGTGTGAAAAAACTCAACTCCAGGACAAGATTCTAAGATGTAGACTCGAAAAGGACTCTAAACAGACTTTATTAGCCATCTCCCATTTCCCAGCCCCAGCTTTAGCAGGGAATGAACAGGACCCCGAGGCCAGGAATAAGGGCACAGATATGGACAAACCTAAGACTCTCACAGACTCCTGGCTTCTGGGTGGTGGAGGCAGCCCCTCCCCCATCTCCAGGGAAAAGCATTTTCCTCTTACCGGAGAGCACACAACGGCCTTGTGCAAAGCAGGGACCGTTTGTCTTTCTTCAGATCTATTTCTGCCACACTCAGATGACTGGGTTCCTAGCAACTGGTGAGTGGAGCAGATGAAGACAAGAGCTGGGACGTGAGCTGCGGGTCAGCGGGCTGGGACGAGGATGTGGACACAAGTGGGAGGGCAACAGGAGCGTGGCAGGGTCTGCGTCTGCTTGAACCACTCTCCAGTGACTCGACATTCGGTGTTCTTGCCCTTGCCTGGAGCTGGTCTCTCAGTGATACTTTCCAAAGATGGTCAAGTCCTTGTCTCTCGAGCACGTGCTGCGCCTCACACCAAAAGGTGTCCTCTAGGGGCACGATGTACCTCAGTGATCCTGTCCTTGGCTAGTGTGTAGGAAACCCTAGGTTCCCTCAGCATGTCACTCCTCTGACCTCCATGTGCCTAGATAAGCACACCCATACACACACACACACAAACACGCTTGCCTGGGTGCGCACACACACACACACATGTACACAGAGAGAGATGAAAAGTGGTTCAGAGCAACGGTGGAGCCTTCATCTTCTCCCTGTCCGTGTGTCTAGACTGGCCTTGTGACTTGCCCTCAGCAACAAAAGGCAATAGACACAACACTACTCCAGTTCTAGGCTATCTTGCTTGTTTGTTTTTGTTTTCCAAGACAGGGTTTCTCTGTGTGACCCTGGCTGTCCTAGAACTTGCTCTGTAGACCAGGCTGGCCCCAAACTCACAGAGCTCCCCCTGCCTCATGCCTTACTACTGCTCAGCTTCAGGCTAGCATTTAAGAAGACTGACACCATGGGAAGACATCCAGCCGAGCTGGGACGCTACAGCGCAGGGGGGTGAGAGCTAGCCACATGGAGATACGCTCGGGTGTTGCATCTGTCCCAGCAGAGACAGCGTTTATGTAAGGACCAGGACGACACTTCAGCCACTACAAGCTGAGCCTTGTCCGACGGCAGACGTAGTGGGGCCAAAGGGCTAAACATGGAGGATCTTGAGGAGGGCGGGAGATCTTCTCACTTGATCTAGCTGGGTGAGGTGGTGCGTGTCTGTATTGCCTACACTCAGGAGGTGTAGGCAGGAGGATTTCTGGAGTTCAAGGCTAGCCCCTGCCTACATAGTGAGCCTCAGCTCAGTCAGAGCAATGAAGTAAAACACTGTCTTAAAAAGAAGGTGTGTGTGTGGGGGGGGACTATCTAGTGGACAGCAGCATCTTTGAGTGATCTTCAATGGAACCAGAAACCATAAATCCTCAAAAATGTTAAAATGTCAAAACAGCAGAGGCCAGGTGACCGTGACTACGGTCATCACAGCATTTTTACCTGTAGGCATCTCTAGCATATTCATGATGGGAAGTGAGTTGATGTACTGTGTGCCTTGAGGCTTACATTTTATTTAAAAACAAACAAACAAACAAAAACCTTGTTTGCCTGTCTATGGAGTGCTGAGATCACAGGCACATGCCACCATACCTAGCTGCATCTTATATTTGTCTCATGTATGTGTGTGTGTGTGTGTGTGTGTGTGTGTGTAAGGGCAGGATCTCTCTATGAAGCCCTGGCTGTCCTAGAATTCACTATGTAGACCAGGCTGGCCTGGAACTCAGAGAAATCCTCCTGTCTCTGCCTCCCAAGTGCTGGAATTAAAGGTACATGCCATCATGCTCAGCTCCAATTTTGTTTTGTTTATCCCTAGCCTAGGCTGGCCTCGAACTCCCTACGAAGCAGAAGATAACCTTGATTTCTAACCTCTGTCCACACTTCCTGGTTGTTGAGATCATAGGAACATGTGTCACAGCTGCTTTATTTGCTGCCTGCAATCAAATCCAGGGCTTTATACATATAGGCAAGTACTCTGCCAACTGAGCCGCAGCCTACCCCCTCCACCGTACCCCCTCTTTTTCTTACAGGCTAACCTCAAATTATGCCTCCCAAGTGCTGGGATTACATCTTGCGCAACATTGCCAGGTTTACAGATATCACTCTGTTCCCAGTGGGATGATCTGCACTGTGCCCTAGGGTCACTGTGATTGGGGAAAGAACATTCGGAACTGTCAAGATCTGAGAAAGAAGAGACACTGCGGTGATTTGAATGAGAATGGGCCCTGTAGGCTCATCTATTTGAATGCTTGGTTAAACTGCTTGGGAAAGGTTGGGAGGCGTGGCTTTGTCGGAGGAGATGTCCTGGCTTTGAGATTTCAGACCCCAGTTAGCTAGACTGTCTCTGCTTTGTGCTTGTGGGTTAAGATGTGACGTAAGCCTCCTGCCTGGCTGCTGCCTGCTCTCCCAATGCGACAGACATAGACTCTAACCCTCTGAAACCCTCCAAATAAACTCTTTTGTAAGTTGCTTTGGCTGTGGTGTCTTACCACAGCCGTACAGAATTGACTAAGACAGAACCTGTGCTGACATAGTCGAGCATACCCATAGTCCCGGCATTTAAGAAGATGACATAGGAGGGCTTCAAGTTCAAGGCCGACCTGGCCTACATACTTCAACTGTGTCTCTAATTGGGTAAAAGACACTCATACAGCTCACACCTTTAGTTTCAGCACTCAGGGAGGCAGAGCCAGGCAGAGCTCTGTGAGTTCAAGGCCAGTCTGGTCTACAGAGTGAGTTCCAGGACAGCCAGAACTACACAAAGAAATCCTGCCTCAAAAAAACAAAACAAATAAGATACTCATACACATAAAATAAGTCTAAAAAAACATTTTTTTTCAAAAAAGAAAGTGTTACACTCTTAGTCCATTCCCTTCCAAATGGGAGACGGAATTTTTTGTTTGTTTTGTTGTTGTTTTAAGAAACAAACAAACTGCACAGTGTTTCTGTGCAGAACTCAGAGATTCACCTGCCTCTGCCTTCCAAGTGCTATTAAAGGCATTCAACACCATACCTGGCTGAAGAAGGAATTTTTGGAAAAGGTTTATTTTATTTTTAATGCTGTGTGTTTGTGTGTGTGCGCACGCAGGTCTTAACAGAGGTCAGAAGAGGTTGTCGGATCCCCCGGAGCTAAAATTATTGGCAATTGTGAGCCACCTGATACAAGTGCTGGGAACTGAACTCGGGTTCTGGGCAAGAGCAGCCAGCGCTCTTAACCTCTGAGATATCTCTCCAGCACGGGAAATGGAATTTTTACATGTAGAAATAGTTCTCCTATATTTTATAGGGTGGCCCAGAAGGTGCCAGCTGCGAGCAGTACCCATGCCAGGAAAGGGCTGCCCAAGCAATTCAGGTCACAAGACAAGCTTATAAAGTGACAGTAGTCACGATCACCTGGCCTCTTCTGTTTTGACATTTTAACATTTTTGAGGATTTATGGTTTCTGGTTCCATTGAAGATTACTCAAAGATGCTGCTGTCCACTATGGGAGGGAACAATTCTGGGGGAAGTCTCTGAAACCCTAAGTAGGAGATCTACCATGAGGGCCCCTGGGACTCTGGAGCTCGGCCACGCTTCCCGAGGTCCATTTGGGCAAAGGATCGATCGTGATGTGCAGCTGGGCCCCAGGAGGGCCTCAGCATCTGTGGCTCCGTGCCAGACAGACACATGGCTGATGCATCTCGAGAGCACCAGGCGGGCGCTGTAGCGTTCTAGTGTTTGATGGAAGTGGTACATTCACAGCTGGGTCAACAGGGTCCAGAGGGTGTGAGCAAAATTATATGCCCGGAAGGCGGGCTCCCTAGTGGCTGGCTTACCTTTGACTTGCCCTGACAGCCACGAGGAAGGCTCTTGGAGGGAAAGTTGAATCCAGTTCACAGGTAAGTCGGATGCACGTGGATCACTCTGTTATAGACTGTGAGTCCCGGCGGGGGCGGGGGGGAGGGTGTGAAACAGTAGGAAGTAGACTTCTCCATCCTCTTTGCATGGGAGTAAGCAGACACCAACCACTAGCCAGCAACATGTATCTTGGCTGGTTGGTCAAGGTGTGGGTAGGCACAAACACGGGATACCACAGAGTGGGTACGAAGCATGTGGTCCTCTGTGGCACGTGAACACTGACACACACACACAGACCATGGGGAGCACCCCCTCCCACCCGACACAGATGCTAGCTAACCCTCTGTGTTTCACCCCTCTGCCCTTGCAATAGACTTTGTAAAGAGTCACCATGGAGACGATGATGGGGCTCTGAAGGAGCTGAGCAGCTTAGCCTCTGTTATGGAGTCTGAACTAGCAACCGCCAACCTTCCGGCGGCAGGCAGCAACCTGGCCATAATGCTCAGAGACAGCCTGGTGGTGGGGTGATGACGTCAGAGCCTTTCTGCTTCGGGGTCGGTAATAATTCTGACTTCCAAGAGTTGCTATGTTCGCCAAATAAATTACCCACAGTGCTTCCGCAAGTGGCACCATCCAAAGGCCTTCAAGAAAGCTCTGTCTGGACGGGAGGGAAACTCGGTGGGTAAAAGTATCCGTCTCCAAGCTGGTGCCCTTGTGTGATCCCCAGAAGCCCCAAGATAAAATGTGAAACAAAGCGCGGGGGTGCACATCTGTAATCTCAGCTGGGGAGAGCAGCCGGGAGCAGCAGAAGGTCAAGGTCATCCATCCACAGCTACAAAAGGAATTTGAGGCCAACCCGGCACACATGAGACTCTGCCTTGCTGAATAAATAAGTAAACAAATCAATGTTTCATCCATACATTAAAGCTAGGGCCCATTTCAGGGAAATATATATTTATCTATATGTATATAAATGTGACATTGGCCATCTGAACATGGACTTAGCATTCTTACCATACGCCTATCACTCAGAAGTAACCATCCTAAGAGAACAATGGGTATGACTTCATTCACAGAGCTTTACACTGTCTATAAACAGCCTATGGTACCTCGTATAAGACTATGGTGGAATTGGAAAGGCCTCATGTACTCACACAGAGCATTCTGTGCAGGTCCCGTCATGCAGCAAGCGCTCAATAAATGCTTTCAGTGCTAACTGGGTCAGGTTTTGAAAGGCCTCTGCGCCCTAAGGGAAGCCGGTGGTCAAGCCCACTGAGCTCAATAGGGCGGTGGCCCCCACGGTGGCGGTGGCGTGACATGCTTTGAATAGTCTTGGCTGTCCCAGGCTTGAGTTACAATCTCCTGCCAGCAGGCAGGGCACAGATGCTGGAAGACAGGAGACCAGAAAACTCTGTATAGTGCAGGAAATGGAAACTCTGATGGGGATTGGCTGCCTGGGGCAGAGTGGAGGGAATCCAACAGGATTATAAAAAGCCAGCCTCCAGCCAGCCAGAAAGTAGCTTCCTCACTGTAGCACCCATCTATCAGCAAGCTCTGGGCAGCAACTCGGCTTTTCTTCCCTCCTCCAAGGTAAAACCAGGAGGCAGGAAGTGTGGGTGCAAAGCTGCCCCCTCCTCTGCCAAGCTGCTTGCCTGGGAGGCTGGAAGCATCTTAGGGAAGCAGAGAATCCTTGGGTTCCTTTCATGCCCCGGGCTGTGACTAATATGAAGGTAGAGCTTTTAGCAGATGGGACGGAAAGCTGTGAGAGCCACAAAATCTCACTTAGAGATGTCACTTCGGCTCTCTGTGCCCTTAACCCTCTATCGCTTCCCTTCACCTTAGTTATTTCCTCGATAAGATAGCAAAAGGCCGTTAAGATGGCTCAGCCCGTTAGGGTGATTGCTGCCAAGCCTGACAACCTGAGTTCGATACCCAGAGCACGCATGATGGAGAAAGAATCCACGGCTGCAAGTTGGCCTCTGAGTTCCACATGTGTGCCATAGCACATGCTCCCCTTCACACCCCAAAATACACACATACCTATTTTTACCTTATGTTCATTGATGTTTTGCCTGCATGTGTGAGGGTGTCAGACTCGGAGTTGCAGACAGTTGTAAGCCGCCATGTGGGTGCTGGGAATTGAACCTGGGTCCTCTGGAAGAGCAGTCAGTGCTCTTAACTGCTGAGCCATCTCTACAGCCCCCATAAATAATTTTTAAAGGAGATTGAGACACCTCTTGTAAGGTCTGTGACAGTGAGCTCACCTTTGAGGACAGATGAAACCATCTGAAATGGTTGTCACAGGTGTGGGCGTGGGCACCCGTCAGTTGTGGGTTTAAACCTTAACTCTTGCTGGCTGTGCAGCCTTGGGACTATTATGTAAGAACTCCAAGCTCCAGTTTTCTTATCTGTAACACGTGGTTGGTAATAATGGTACCTACATTGTGGGCTTTTATCTATTTTATTACATTTTATTCATTTTTATTAGATTTATTTCATCTTCATGTGTGTCAGTATTTTGCCACATGCGTGCCTGCGGTGTGAGAAGGTCAGAAGAGGGTGATAGCCCTCCTGGAGCTGGAATTACAGCGGTTATATATGGGTGCTGAGAACTGAACCCTGGTCCTCTGCAAGAGCAGCAAGAGCTCTTAACCACTGAACCATCTCTCCAACCGCTATAGTTTACACTATTAATTACCACTATAATTTATTGTTATTACTACTACTTCTGCTTCTACATACCGCTACTGTTGTTATTGTTATATTATTATTATTATTCTGTCTCACTTGGTGGTCTGTGCTGGCCTGGAAGTCACCGTGTAGCCTAAGCTGTTCTGGCTCTCACAGCAATCCTCCTGCCTGAGCCTCTTAAGTGTAGAGCCACCAGACCCTGCTAACAGACATCTATTACTGGGCACTGTCCACCTATAGGCATGACCAAGTGGGGGCAGAACTTGCCTGGGCGGAACTTGTGGAAAGGACACAGACTTGACGAGGCTCCCAAGGAAGAGGGCTTCAGATCACATTATAGATGGTTGTGAGCCACCATGTGGTTGCCGGGAATTGAACTCAGGACCTCTGGAAGAGCAGCCAGTGCTCCTAACCACTGCCAGCCCCAACAATAGGGTCTTAAGGCCACAAGTGTCCCCCTTGCATTTTGCTGTCTAGGAGCAAAGTCCATGAGAGGCGCCACCGTGCGGCAAAAGGAGGTATCGTTCTTAGCCTCTTGGCTGTCTGCCTCTTGGAGGGGAGAAGGGAATCCTGAAGGATAAGGACTGCAGGCCAGCCAGGGCCACACCGTGAGACCCCTGCTGTAGATAGAGCTTCGGTACCCAGGCATGTTTCTGCAATGGTGTGGAGGGTGGGGCTTATCACATACAAGAGGCGGCACAGTTAGCCAGGGTTCCAGGAAGGAATTCCTGCTCGGTCCAGTGCGTGCACTGACGGTTCTGGGACAGTGTCACCGAGGTGGGCAGCCTCATCAGGAGAATGCCACCTGGCGAAAGTCCCTTTCATTCTGTTAGCTGCTCCAACGTCACAGGGTCCGACCCCAAGCTCTAGACGCAAAGCAGATGACTTCTCTTCTCCTCCAGCTAGGAGCAAACAGCTCCCTGTCAGGCAGAAAAAGAAACTCCAGAAGCTCAGTGTTTGGGGTCCTGGAGCTCTGGGGTACGTGAAAGAGGAGATTTGGTGGGTGGATGCAGAATCTGAGCACTTGGGTCCCTCATCATGTTCCTACCGTCTGTGCCGCCCCAGCCAGGGATGGAGACATCAGCCTTACAGTTTGGCTTAAGTTCTTGCAATTACTCAGCACCAGGGGCAGTGCCATTCAGATGCCCTGCCTTTAGCCACGCAGGCCAGGTGCCTTATAGATGCCTTGGCCAATTCACAGCAAGCCTTAGTTTCCCTCATCTGTCAGTGAGGACGGTCATTCTTGACTCAGCTGGGCATCGCGGCCCACACCTGCAGTCCTAGCTAGCACGTGGTAGTAGAAGCAAGTGGGTTTCTGTGAGTTCAAGGTCAGCCTTGTCTACGCAGTGGGTTCCAGGCCAGCCAGGGCTCACATAATGAGACAGTGTCTCAAAAACGACAACAAAACAAAACAACAACAACAACAAAAAAAAAACAAGCTGAAAGGAAAGATGGAGGTGGTTTGGTTGAGAATTGGATTAGACAAGGCTGGGAAAACCGAGTGCTGAAATGGTGACCTCTCACACATCACATGACAAGATGAAACGATGCCGTTCTTTTGAACTGTCCAGCACCGCACAGGGAGGTCTCTTCATAGAGGCAGCTAGTAACATGGCGTCAGGGTGGGGAACGCAGCTCAGAGGCAGGACCCTTGCCTGGCATGTGCACCGTCTCCATGATCAGGTGGTGGCAGCGGCATAGCATTTTTGCTGCAGGCATGAAGCCAAAGAACTAGCGTTTCTGTTTGAATTACCTCTTCCACGGGCTCTGATTTGGCGTGGAGACACAGAGGAAAGGGGATCCGCCTCACGGAAGCCCCTCCCTGCGCCTTGGGGACCTGCCTCGGCTGTCTGTGGCAGCAGCATCCTCTGGGGCCACACCGTCCCTCTGAGCACCATGCAAACAAGCGGGATGGCTACAAGAGAGAAGAATCGCCACAGGCTCTGGAGAACCGTCTCCTTCATCCTTGCCCTCCCTCTTCCAGCTGGAGCCCGGAACTTTCTCTCTCTCTCCCCAGTGACCTAGATGAGAAAACACTGTGTCCTGTGAATCACGCATGCAATGAGAAGCCCGGGGGGCCTGGTTGGGGCCTGCTTCAGCCACACGCCCCACCCTCTATTTCCCCTCAAGTCAACCACAGCTCCGGGAACAAAACCAGCTGATTTTGTTTCTGGCCCAGAGCACGGGCTGTTCTCTGCCTCAAGTGTCCTTCTAAAATGCTCACCTGCCCACAGAAAACCCTCCCTTTCTGTTCTGAGACACTGCCTCCCTGAGGTCCCTCCTCAGCGGTCCTCCTTCCTTTAGGCTGTTAGCCTGGAGTGCTCCTGTCCAGGGTCCTGGAGGTGAGGGGCGGCCATCGGGGACCCTGCACCCACAGAAGCGCAGGTGGAGGTGCAGAAGCTGGGACTCAACAAGTGGCTTGCCCTCGCAGAAAAGGTTCATACACAGAGCCCACACACCTCTTGACTGATAATTGCAAGCAAAGCACGGCCCAAGCTGTGCTGGATGGATTTAATGTTTGTGCGTGTTGGAGTGCACTAATGGTGGGTGGGGATGCGGAGGACACTGCTCAGGGAGATCCCAGTGCCCCTTGGATGAATTTAATGTTTGTGTGTGTTGGGGTGCGGGGGGGGGGGCTGCGGAGCACTGTTCAGGGACATCCCAGTGCCCAGACCGAGGCAGAAGAAAGAAGAAGGTCAAAAAGGCCTGATAAATCAAATGGCAACAGCAAAGCCAGGCATGGTGATACAAGCCTGTAATCTCAGTGCGGGGAAGGCTGAGGCAGGAAGAGCCAGAATTCAAGGCCAGGCCAAGCTGAACCTCCTATCAAGACCTCAAAAATAACTGAAGGTGCTAGGCGTGGTGGTGTACATCTCTAACCCCAGGCAAAGGCAGGTGGATCTCTGTGAGTCCGAGGCCAGCCTGGTCTACAAAGTGAGTCCAGGACAACCAGGGCTACACAGAGAAACAAATCAGAACAAAACAAAGGTGTGGGGGGAGGGGTAGTTTCCATCCCCTCCAGCCCAAAAGAGGAAGAACCATGCTATGGTTTTCAGCTGATTGGGCAGACCATTGAGTGGGCTCGATGCTTGCCAAGTCTGCCGGAAAGACCTGCACCCCTGGGAAAGGGCTGTCTCTATACTGTAGAGGCTGCTTCCCAGAGAACTATGACCCCAAGCTGTCTGGAGCTCCAGGACAGCCCCCAGTGAGGGGGGACCTGAAGGCAGGTACCCTTAGGCCTCCTCTGCCCTGCGCCTCTCACCATCCAGGCCTCCCGCCCATCCTGCTTGCTCCTGCCTTGGTTCCAGGGCCATCTCTGCAGATGGCAATTGTTTGTCACCGCTAGCTTGTCCCCAGAGAAGCGTGCCTGGCAGATGCACACAAGAGGCACAACACAGAAAGGCTCAAGCGTGGTACCTGGCAGGCGGGCGGGTGCTCAGTAAATGTCAGCCGCCGCCACCACGGCAAGGGAGTGTAGGAAATGAATGAAACAACCCGGGAATTAGAAAAATCTATCTGCGGAGCCAGGCTTGGCTCTCAGGGGCAGGGGGTTCTTCTCCCTTTTTCCCCAAAGACAGACATCAAATTAGGGTCACTCTTTCCTGTGGCAATGTACCCTTCCCCCCTCTTCCTATCCCCTTGGACACTGTCAAAGAGAGATGGGGAGCTCTGCTCCCCTAAGTGTAATTTTTTAAAAATTACTTTTAATTAATAATTTTCTAAAAGATTTCTTTATTTTTATTTTATGTGTATGAGAGCTTTTGGCTGCATGTGTGTCTGTGCACTCTGTGTGTGCCTAGTGGCCGAGGAGGCCAGAAAGAAGGTGTCTGATCCCTGGTACTGGACTTATAGGCCGCTGTAAGGAACTGAGCCCAGGTCCTCCGAAAGCACGGAAAGTGCTCTTAACCTCTGAGGCATCCCTCCAGGCCCATCATTCGTTAGTTTTGGGGACAGGGTCTTGCTATGTATCTCAGGCTGGTCACACACTCGTGACTGTTCTCCTGCCTCAGCCTCCTGAGTCCTGAGATTGCTGGTATTTGTCCTTCCCCAGGATTCTAAAATCCCAGGTCCCGACAATCCTCGGGCTGAATTACCTTGAAAATGGCCGGCCCGTTCTTCTCCTCGCGGTATTCTCCCAGAATGCAACTTAATTCTTCACCTTCATCCCACAGGCATTTACTGAGTAATCAATCTATGCCAGGCACTGTGCCAGGTGCTAAGGACCCTACAGCAGAAGGGAACCACTTCCTGTCTACTTGCATCTCACAGGGAATCCACGAGGTGCCCTCTTCCTCCCTGCTCGCCTCCTCCTCACCCCCATTTCTTTCGCCAGCCGCCGCGTCACCCTCGTCAGTCTTCACAGACTTCAATTACTGCCCTCACACAGCACCGGACAGCGTGGTGACGCACAGCAGCAGGGCCACGTGACATCTACGTCCTCTTAGACTTCTCTCTGCAAGCGCACTTCAGGCAGACACACAACTGAGCCCCGGCCCAGCTGCAGGGTCGCGGCCTGACAAGTTCCTTGCCTCCTCGGAGTCCCAATTGCCTTTTCTGTAAAGCCTTCCTCTGCTTCTTCTGCTAACATGATGATGGGCTTTTATAGCATTTTGTTCCTCTGGGTAGCCGTGGCTGTCTCTGTAGACCAGGCTGGCCTCGAATTCAGAGAAATATGCTGCCTCCTGGGTGCTGGGTTTAAAGGTGTATACCACCACAGCCCAGGTATAGGATTTTATTTTTAAGTGTGTGTGTGTGTGTGTGTGTGAGTGTAGTTCAGGAAAGAGTGTCCGATTCCCTGGAGCTATAGTTACAGCACTTGTTGGCCCCCCTGATGTGGGTGCTAGAAACGTAACATGTCCCTGGAAGAGTAGGGAGCTCCTCAGCCGCTCATCTCTCCAGCCCCGAGGCCCTTCCTCTTTTTAAGGTGTCCGCACTGAACCCGAAGCACACCCTTTGCAACCCTCGGCCTTCTCACATCCTCATGCTTCAGAGTGGAGTTTATTTTGGGGAAAAGCCACCTTGTAGTGCCAACTCTGGTGACTAAAGTGGTGATGAGCTGGGCAATGCCATGTTTGGTCACAAACGGGGGTGAATAGAAACTAGCAGAGTCTGCTCTTTACACTGAAGCCGCATCTTCAAGATGAGCCCCAAATTAGACTCCAGTGGCTGTGGGCTATATCCCAAGAGTGAGAGAAAATAAAATAAATCCAGACCCCAGTTTCTGACTGCTTTGCTGTAAGACAATAAATACCAAGGTCACCTCTGGTGCTCCGTTTCCTGGTCTGTCAAATGAGGCAAGAGGAGTCTCCTCTAGACCAAGAACCTCATTCCCAAGTGCTGACATCAGAGGTGGTGTCTTTGTTTTATCTTAAAGATTAAAAAAAAAAAAAAAGTGTGTGCCCAGGGAGGCCGGAAGAAGGAGGAGTTGCAGGTCACTGTGAATCACTGAACGGAAATTTCTAGAAGCAACTGTTGAGCCATCTCTCCAGCACTTCGCTTTTTCTCTGCCCCTTTGAGTCAAGTTCTTGCTGTGCCGACCAGGCTGGCCTTGAACTCCTCGGCTCAACATTCGTTCTCAGCCTCCTCGGGCGCTGGACCGCAGGAGCCCCATGTCAGCTGACTTAGAGGAGTCCTGACCTCTCATCAAATCCCTCTAATTAGGGCGCTTCCTTCCAAGCAAGCCCCGGAACAAAAAAAAAAAAAAAAAAAAAAAAAAAAAAGGCTCCTACAGTTTCATGGTGCAGTGTACAGACATGACCACCAGGTGACACTGCAGTCCCGGGCTAGACTCCTCATCAGCCCTCATTATCCTTGAGCTGCTCCGCAATTACTAAAAGCCCTCCCTGGGGCAGGCTCCACCACAATCTTGCGAGACTGAAACGGATGGACTCGGCTTCTGCTCTGCAGCGGGAAGCCTGGATGCTGGAGGGATCATCCCTAGGATTTTTGAAGGGCCTTCCTCCTGCTCTCCCTCAGTTCCAGGCTCTCAGTCCCACAATTCAGGACCGTCTGCCACCAGGTCTACCTTCCAAGTCCGCAGCCTATGCCCCAGACAGAGCCATAAGGATTTAAAGGGGGAAAAAAAAGAGCCAAACAGGCCTCTTGGCTGGCGGTAGAGCGAGACGCTAGGAACGGGCGTCACTAGGTCGGCCTGGAGAGGGACCTGGGCCAGCAGCAGCTGGAGGTTGCTGAAGCAGAGGCCTGTGGCTTCCTGTGAAGAAGCGAGGAGCCAAGTCCTTTAAGCAGATGGCTGGGGGGAGGGGCGGAAGCCTAGGAAGCTCAGGCCCCCCTGGCTAGGAGAGGAAAGGGTCCCAGAAAGGCACATGAAGAGGCTGGGCAGGGCTTTCCCTTGCCTTTCTGCCTTTGCCATTTTTCAGATGGCGAAGATCATCAGACAGGCAAGACAAACAGTGTCATTCCCGTGGAGCCACGCGCTGCGAGTCAGGGGAGGGAACAGGTCTGTTTGCTCACACAGACAGCAGGTCCAAGCACCTAGCCGCAAGCACCCAGGCTTCAGCGCTCAACCTCAGAAACTCAGACCAAGAAACCTAGCCTCAAAAACCCAGTTGACTCCCAGTCCGCAAATGCAAGCACCAGCGTGCAAGCGTGCAAGCGTGCAAGCGTGCAAGCGTGCAAGCGTGCAAGCGGAAGATGTAACGCCCTGTCGCAGGCGGCGGGTGGGGCCGGGAGGCGGACCCGACAGGACGCAGGACTCAGAGGTCCTTTATCTGAATGAACAAATGGTCCCGGAGGAAAGCACCAACAGTTCTTACAGGATCTGTTTACTGGTCCCTGTAGCTCTCACCAAGGAAATGCCAGTCCGGCCATGCAAATAGCCACACAGCCCAAACCCTGACGGCTTCACCTGCCTTTCTTTGTTCTTGTACACACAGTTTGTTTGTCCAGGGTTGTGTCTTACTTCATGGTCTCATAACACATCCATGGAGAAGCCGCTGTCCCTAACAAGGTCAAGGACAGTGTGCTCTGCTGGAACCTTCCCTGAGCAAAGAGCAGGGGCCCTGGAACTGCCCCACAGGGAAGTCTCTCTGTGTGTTTGGGCCTCTGTCTCATCACTGCCTAGCTCCTGTGGAGGTCAGAGGACAGCTGACAGAGGTTCAGTTTCTTTTTCTTTTCTTTTTTAATAATAATAATTAATTTTTATTTTATGTGCATTGGTGTTTTGCCTGCATGTTTGTCTGCGTAAGGGTGTCAGATCTTGAAGTTACAAAGAGTGATGAGCTGGGTGCTGGGAATTGAACCCGGGTGCTCTGGAAGAGCAGTCAGTGCTCTTAACTGCTGAGCCATCTCTCTATCCCAGCCTCCCACCCCGGCCATTTTCTCCTTCCATGTGTGAGGCCTGAGGATGGAACTCAGGTCATCAGGCTTGGCAACAGGTGTCCTTATCCACTGGGCCATCCTACCCGCCTGAGAATGAACTCTGGAAGAGCGGATGGAGCTCAGCTTTCTGCACCCACAGCTGCCAGGAGCACCCCAGTTCTGATCTACAGAAAGAGGAGAGTGCCCTCCTGAGCAGCAAGTCCATTCTCTCCAAACCCCACACCCCAAGCTGTGCCTCTGACAGTCTTCTCTTTAGGTAATGATGCCTTCAGGCACACAGAGGCCCAGGCCACATACCTTTCCAAAGCCAGTTTCTCACTGCCACAGCACTCTCCACGTTTTTCTGTTCCTGGAATAACTTGGGGGCATAAAAAAGAATGGTCCATGTGTCTTTCTAGAGAGGTTGCTGTCTAACTGACCTCAGGAACAGCTTGGGCTTCGGAATTTAAAAGGAGACAAAGCAGGCGGTTATAGTACAGGGATAGGTGTGGGCGCCCATGCTTTACCATATCACTATTTTTATATGTAAGAGCAGTAAGGAAGCCAGGCTATGTTGGCACATGCCTGTAATCCTAGCACACAGGGAGGCAGAGGCAGGCAGATCTCTGTGAGTTCGAGGCCAACCTGGTCTGCAAAGAGAGTTCTAGGACAGCCAAGGCTACACAGAGAAACCCTGTCTCTAAAAACAAACAAACAAAACCAGAGAGAGAAAAGAGAGAGAGAGAGAGAGAGAGAGAGAGAGAGAGAGAGAGAGAGCGCAGGAAGGAAGTAGGAGACATGGCAGCATTAAGAAGCCCAGGTCTCTCGCCCCAGAACTTATTTCCAAATCCACTTATCCAGCATCCTGCACATGTCAATCCTGCAGGATGTTCTTAGGAGTCCCAGAAAAGCACAGAGAGGTTAGCTAACTTTTCTTTGGCACATAACCAGCATCTGATCCCAGAAGGTTTGCCTAGAACAGTTCCTTATGACTGAAGGGGCTCCATACATCATGTCCAATGCCTGGCTTTCAGAACTTCTTCCCTCTGACTTACCCATCCTCCCTCGCCAACCCATCAACCATTCAGCCTATACACAGTGTCTTCTAATTATGTATTGCTGTTATTGTTGTCGTTTTGTAGTGCAGGGGGAAGAAACCCAGGGTCTATGTGTGCTAGACAGACATGCCAGCTACCACTGATCTACAACCTCAGTCCTGGATTTGTATATAATTTGCATATAATGTAACCGTATTCACATTTCTTCACCCATGTTTTTCCTGTGCTCTAGCATGTTACCCTCAAGCATGGCAGACACTGGAAAGGTCCCCCTAGTAGGTCCACTCTTGGTAGAAAGATGTGGGTGAGCTTAGGGTGGCACACTTGTGCAATCCCAGCAGTCAGGGGTGTAAGACAGCAGGATTCAGAGTCGGAAGACAGACTGAGCTCCTAGTATACCCTTGTGTAAAAAAAATAATAATAATAATAATAACAAAGACAAAAGCCAGGGGCTGTGACGTGCTTACCACAGAAGCATAGAATATGAGCTTGCTCTCCCAGAAACCATGTAGAACAGCTCCGTATGACATCATGGTCTGCCATGGGGAGGCAGACACAGAAGCCGTGAGGCCTGATGGCCAGCAGGGCTAGCCAGGTTCAGTGAGGGAGCCTGTCTCAAACCCTAAGGTAGGGAGCGACTGAGGAAGGCACCTGACATCAACACCTGGCCTCCTCATGTGTGTCTGTGCACACATACCTACATACACCCCGAGCTGTGCCTGGTGACTCAGGCCCATCATCCCAGTAACCTGGAGGCTGAAGCAAGAAGATCACACATTCAGCTGAGCGCAGAGGCACACACCTGTAATTGTGGCACTCTGGGAGGCAGAGGCAGGTAGATCGCTGTGAGTTTGAGGCTAGCCTGGTCTACTAAGCAAGGCCAGGAGAGCCAAGGCTACACAGAGAAGCCCTGTCACGACAAAACCAAAACAACAACAACAACAAAAAGTCACAAGTTTAAGGTCTACCTAAGCTACAGATCGATCAAGACCCTCTCTTAAACAAACAAGGTAAAAACAGGGCTAAAGACAAAGCTCAGAGGTTGTGCAGTGCCCTGGATTCGACCCCTGTGCGGGGGAAAAAATAAAATCGAGAAAGGGCACCAGATCCCTAAGACAGGAGTTACAGATGGTTGTTAGCTAGCATGTGTGTGCTGGGAATTGAGAATCGAGCTTGGGTCCTTTGGAAGAGCAGCCAGTGCTCTTAACCACTGAGCCATCTGTCCAGTCCCCTACTTGCATTATTCTTAACTATTCTTATACTGTAAGTATGTATGTGCGCCTGTTGCGGGTGATGGGAATCAAACTCCGGTCCTTTGGAAGAGCAGTGAATGGCCATCTCTCCAACCCAAGGCAATTATGATGTGCATGGCTCACGCCGGAATTTTCACCCTTTGGAAGCCCACAGCCATGGTCCCACCAGTACCTTCCTTTGGCAAGGCGTGGTTTCTGGGACTGAGGGAGTACCATCATGGCCATATGGAGTCTGTTTCCTACTGGAGGGCGTGGGACAGTTCGAGAAGCTCCTGCCAGTGGCAGGGGACCTGGTTTGACTCGTCACCACAGAGGGCTCCCAGTCTCTGCAGGGGGTGGGGTCAAACAGCTCCTGCCTCTCGCGGGAGAGGAGGGGGGTTGAGGGCGGGGATGGAAGCGGGAAGCGGGACAGAGGAGCGGACCTACAGTCTGACCTCTGTAGCAGGCGGCGCAGAGGGTGTGGCAGAGCCTCAGCTGCTCACGGAGAACAGCTATTTCAGGGACTCTGATCTCAATGAGGAAAGTCCCCGAGGCAGCCACACCTATGCCCTCATCCCCGCTTTACGTGTTTCTCCTCTCCACCAACCCCAGACTTAGAGTTAACGTTACTGCCGGAGCAGACCTTAGGTCTGATCGCCCTAACTTTGTCACTCTGAACAAGAGTCCTGCCCTCCGGACTTGTACGCTTGTCTGTTCTTGGTTGATTGACAGGATGTGTGAAGCTCCCAGAATCCCAACCCTTGGAAGGCAGGAGGCTGTGGGGAGAGTTTGAGGTAAGTCTGACCTACACAGAAAGACCCTGTTTGAAAAGGCAAACAACAACAAAACTAAAACTAACAGCAACCAAGCAAACGACAAAAAACGGGCCTGAGGTTTGAGCTCAGTAGAGTGCTTGCCAAATATTCAGGAGACCCTCTCTGGGTTGCATTCCCAGCAATGCATAAAACCCCGGGGTACTGATGCCCACTGGTAATCCAGTACTCCAGAGGTGGAGGCCGGAGGACAGAAGTTCAAAGTCATCCAGTGCTGGGAAACACCCTAGACCCGGTCAAGCAGACAGACAGACCCCTTCGCTAGGTTTGCATCTGTGAGTTGCTAGCATTCCCCCATGACCCTGATCACACCGCTGATTTGCCTGTGGCTGGAGCAGTTTCGCTTCAGCTCTGTGGATGAGAAGATTGACTTTTCAGTTCCCAGGTCCTGGGAGCTGAGGCCTCTTGAGTCATGGAGCCAGCTTCGGGCGGAGACCAGGTCTGTGTCTGGGTGTGGTCTGGTTCAGGACCACACACTCACTCCTCTCATGGACCTTACTCTCTTCTTTCTCCACAAGCTCCCCCAAACCCCAGCTCTGGCCCTCTGGCCTTGCCCCTTGGTTTCTTTGTGGTTCCTCTGACAAAGGAGTTTCCCAATCTTCCTGTGATGGCACTAATGTCTCTGTGTGCAAGAGGGCTGGGCTCCCCAAGGGGCTTGTTTTGTTTTGTTTGGAGAGAGAATAGATTGAACTTGGACCTCACAGATACTCTACCCTTCCTGAACCCTCCTCAGAGGTCCTCTGAAGCCCTTTAGGGACCTTTAAGAACATCCTAGGGCAGGTTTTGTTCCTGTCCCAACTGAGAGTGGGTCACCCTTCCATATAAAAAGCTTTCTGTGGGGCTGGAGAGATGGCTCAGAGTCTAAGGGCATTGACTGCTCTTCCAGAGGTCCTGAGTTCAATTCCCAGCAACCACATGGTGGCTCACAACCATCTATAATGAGATCTGGTGCCCTCTTCTGGTATGCAGGTGTACATGCAGGCACAACATTGTATACATAATAAATGAGTATTTAAAAAAACAAAAAGCCTTCTGTGGTTCCCTATTGTTACTCCTGATGTCATTCAGCAAGACTTGTGAGGCTGTGTCTTCTGGGTCTTCTCTCTCTCTCCTTTGGCTCTGTGTAGTGTGTATCCTGACTGTCCTGGAACTCACTCTTTAGACCAGGCTGGCCTCAAACTCAGAGACCCATCTGCCTCTGCCTCCCGAGCGCTGAAACTGAAAGAGCATGCTACCAGACCCGACTTCTCTTGGGTGTTTGGATTCAGGCTCCTCTCCTCTGGGACAATTTTCCTTGATCGACCCCTTTGACTTTCTCCAAGCTACTCTCTTACGCTGGAGCACCAGGGAGAGGGTATGAGTCCCTGGTCATCTGAAGATGCAGAAGCGACCCAGCCTCCCTCTCTTTGCATCCATCTCTCTGGCCACCCTGAACTGCGGCTCCTTGAAAATGCCTGGGAAGTTTCAGTCTCTGGGTTTCTGTTTCTGCTATTCTTCACACCTGAACATAGTTCCCTTCCTTTATCTCTGTGTAACTGAGATGGCCTCAAAGATCCTCCGCAGCCACCAAGCCTGGGCTATGCCACCTGGGTGTTGGTCCCAGGGTTCCATGCACACTAGGTAAGCCGCTGCCAGCTGAGCTGCCTTCCCAGCCCACCCGATCCCTGCTTGTACTTTTCCTTCCAATCTTGGCTTAGAAGTCACTTCCTCAAGAGCTTGAGGTGGAGGCACACACCTTTAACTCCAGTACTTTGTGAGGCAGGAGGATCTCTGTGAGTTCCAGTCCAGCCAGGGCTACAAAAAGAATCCCTGCCTCAAAACAAAACCAACCAACCAAACAAACAAAAAAAACCACAGGTGTGGTGGCATGTGCCTGTAATCCCAGCACTCAGGAGGCAGAGGCAGTCAGGTCTTTGTGAGTTCAAGGCCAGCCTGGTCTACAAAGTGAGTCCAGAACAGTCAACACAATACAGAGAAACTCTGTCACGAAAAACAAACAAACAAAGAAGGGGGACACTTTCTAGAGGGAAGAGAGAGAGGTGCCATTTCGCAACACTTTCTCCTTTCTCTCTCTCTCTCTGAGACAGGGTTTCCCTGTATGACCCTGGGTATCCTGGAACTTGTAGACCAGGCTGTCATGAAATTCACAGAGCTTGGCCTGCCTCTGCCTCCTGAGTGCTGGGGTTAATGGTGTGAACCCTCCTGCTGTTGTTGCTTTTACTTCTTTTTTTCACTAAGTAAGATTTCTTTATTTTATGTATATGAGTGTTCCAGCTACATTTACACCTACCAAACGAGGGAATCAGTTCACATTATAGATGGTTGTGAGCCCCCATGTGGGTGCTGGGAATTGAAGTCGGGACCTCTGGAAGGGCAGACAGTGCTCTTAACCACGGAACCGTCTCTCCAGCCCCTCTTCCTTCTCACCTCTTCTTCCTCCTCTCCTCTTCTCCTTCTCCAGGAAGTGTTTCCTTTGTAGCTAGGTTAATCTAGAACTCACCGTGTAGACCAGAATGTCTTCGAGTTTGCAATTGTCCTTCTGCCTCTGTCTCTGGGGTATTGTGCCCCTGTTCCCATTTTATTGGCATCCTTTAATGGTTTTCTCTCCTATTCAAATATGGATTACAGGAGGGTAGGTGTGCCCTGTCACTATATCCTCCTGGATAGTCCTGCGTATAGGATCTGATCTCAGGTGGAATTTATTGAAGAAATAGAGGATTTCTATCCAGTATTTCTTCAGGTTAGTGAGTCCAGTACTTTTAAGATATGTATCTTAAATTAAAAAAAATGTTTTGAGACAGGGTCTCACAATGTAGCCTTGGCTGGCCTGGAACTGAATATGTAGACCTGGCTGGCCTTGAACCCACAGAGATTGATCTGCCTCTGTCTCCTGAATGCTGGAATCAAAGGTGTATGTTAATACTATGACCCATCTAATTTTTATTGTTTTTAATTATATGTATGTGTTTGCAGGTGCTATTGGAGGCCAGAGACTTTGGATCCCCTGGAGATGAAATTACAAGCCATGAGGGCTGCATGGATTTAGGATGTGGAACTCAGGCCCCCCCCCGCAAAAACAGTTCTATGCTCTTAACCACCGAGTCCTCTCTCCAGCCCTCAGCCTGCGGCTTACTCCCATTTGCCCTAGTTCCCTTCCACCCCAGCCAGGGGCCCAAGAGATTCCCTGGAGCTGAGGCCCATAGGAAGCCTGTTCTTTCTTTGAACCACTTTGCTGGCCATCTTTTCTTACATTTAACTTGTGTGGACGAGTGGACATCTGTGCACATGTTTATGTATGTGTACACATGTGTTTGCACTCCTTTGTAGACCAAAAGTCAATGTCGATTTGTTTCCTCCATCGCTCTCCACTTTGCATTGTGGAGACAGGCTCTTTCCCTGAGCTCAGAGCTCACCTTTTAGGCTAGACAGGCTAGCTAATAAGATCCTCAGGGATCTGCCTGCCTCCTCTGCTATAGCGCCAGTGTCTCAGGTAAGCCACCAAACCTAGCTTTGTGACCTTCAGCTTCTGATCCCCCTGCTTTCTCCTCCTGCTGGGATTACGAGCATGTACAGCCAGAATGGTTTTACGTAGCACGGGGGACCAAACCCAGAAAAGAACATCATGCACACTAGACAAGCCCCCTACACACTGAGCTACACCTCCAGCCCGGTTTGTTGCTTTTTTTTTTGGATATACAAATAGGATCATACTTTGTAACCCAGGCTGGCCCCAACTTATCCTCCTGTCTTCACTTCCGGAGGGGGCACGTTTATACTATCTGCCTAGAATCAGATCTCTATGGTGGTCACTGCTTTCAAGTTGTCCTGGGCATCTTCATCCCTGGTACAGGAGAGGAGTCTCAGATTCTGTTCCCTTTGCTTTCTGGCGTTCTCTAGCCACTTTGCCTCTGCGGCTCATCTAGCTTCCCTGCTCCCCTTCCCTCTTTCTTCAGCCTGCCCCCTCCTCTGTGCACTGGGCTTCCAGAGCCTGATATGTGTCCAACACAGAGGCCGGGAGAAGGGAGGATCCAAGAAACAGGCCACTTAGTTCCCCTCTCCCTGCAAATCCCATCTGCACCCCCCCGCCTCCTAGTTGCCAGCACGCTGGGCAGCAGCTGGCAATATTCTCTGAAGACAGAGGTCAGAACCTGTCACCCTCCACCAACTGTCCTCCTGGCTCCAGGTGTCAGAAGATAAGCCAGTGTCCTGGCTGTGACCTGCAAGGCTGTGCACTCCTCGCTGGCCTTGGTCCCCAGGCCTTTGCTTCTGCCCTCCTCTCTCCCTCCAGACTGGCTTCCCCAGAAACCACAGAGCCTCCTTCCCACTTTGACACCCCCCTCAGTGGCAGAGGAGCAGAGGAGAGCTCCTTCTCAGCCTCCTCTGTCCCTTCACCTGCTCCATTATCGCCTCTCTGCAGAGTGAAGAATGGCATGCAATTACTTGTTTTGTTCCCTGTTCCCCTGCTAGACTGTAACACCCAGGAGAGTTCAGGAGGAAAGAAGGGAAGAGAGAGATGGAGGGGAAGAGAATATGAGTTTGGGGAAAAAAAGGGGGTAATTGGAGGGAAAAAGAAAGCAAGGCAGGAGAGGAGGGAAAGAGGGGAGGAACATGGATGACCTGGGCACGATGTCTGGTCAGGTGTTTGAGACCAACCTTGCCCTTCTCTAGACAGCCTGGGCTGTGTGAGACCCTGTCTGCGATGGGGTGGGGTGAGGGTGGCAAGCCAGGGAGGCTGGGGAATGCTGTGGCTACTGAGATGTCTGATCCACACCCCCCACCCCACCCCCTGCACTTCCAAAAAAAAAAAAAAACACCCAAAAGATGTTGAGGTAGGAGAGGTCAGCACTAATCAGTAGATGATGCTATCTGACGCTCCCACCTCAGGTAACTCCTGGCGGTGAGGCCCTGGGTCCCTGGGTTCAATCCCAAGCACCAGAAACAGATGAAAGAGCAAGTTGGGACTCAGGGAGAGACCAACAGGGCTACTGACTGGAATAGAAAATCTAGAAATAGAGTGCACATGGGACTCCAGGAGCTGATAAAGGTGGCCTGACCAAGTGGGGACGAAGCCTCTAATACACGGGGTTGGGATAGCCAGGTGGCCAGCTGAGGGGGGGGGTGTAAAAATAGAACTGTGTTCCCAGGAAGCACCAGGATGAGCCCCAAAGGATCAAAGATTCAAGTGCTAGAGAAACCCAAAATAGAACCATAAAAGCGTAGAGGAGACCTCTAGAGGAAGAAGTCTAATGATGACTGAAAAGGCAATAAAAAAGAAAAAAAAAAAAGATTGATAAAGGCCACACATAAAAACCCAAAACTCCTGCATGGGAAAACACTATAAATGTCGTAAGATGAATGACAAACAGGAAAGGGGTTGCATTGGCAGCTCAGATCACAAAAGGCCGTTTTTCCAATTTGTAATGAGTTCTTGGAAATTGGTGAAAATGATGGACAGCCGAGTAGAAACCCGGGCACAGTCAGAAACCTGACAGTTCCCAGAAGAGCAAACACGGCTTTACACACAGAGTGCCTGTCCCAGGCTCAATCCCTAGCAGCATACAGACAGCGCGCGGCGGTGCACACCCCTCAGCTACATAGTGAGTTCAAGACTAGCCTGGGATGTATGAGACCCAGTCTCAACACAAAGAAAGGCAGGGGCTCAGGGGTGAAGAGCACCCACGCGGAGGCTCACTACAGACCTCGCTAACTCCAGTTCCAAGGGATCCGACGCCCTCTTCTGGCCTGTGTGAGCACTGCACGCAGAGCACTCCTGTGTGCAGGCACGCCTCAAACCCCTAAAATTAAAATGACTTTTGTTAAAAAGAGAAGAAAGTGCTGTATTCGTGTGTACATAAATTTGGCAAGGGTTCTAACAGGACATTTAGGCAGAATCCTTCAAAATCACGGACATATCCAAATATCCCTAGTTCTGCGAACTTCTATCCTTTAGACTTTCATGAATGGGCGAGAAGTTACGTGTGCAGAAAGTTGTCCTCCGCCTTGCTAGCTGCAATGGCACTAGGAAAAGACTGGAAACAGCCGGAACGTCAGTCTGTAGGAGGTCGGGTTCCTACAGCACAGGCTGCTAGGCTATGGAATAGTATGCGGTGACCAAGAAGAATGAGAAGACCTATGTGAAATCATACAACATGAGAGGTTGCAACAGCCTGGGCTACCCAGAGAGATTTCCCCTTGCTCACAAAGAGGGGGTTCTCTAGAATGGAGCTTAATGATAGAACATTTGCTTAGCATGTGAAAGGCCTTGGGTTCAATCCAAACATTAAGAAATAAAGTGAAAGACAGCTGTATGTCCCTCTGGGGCTTGGGACGTAGTTTAGTTGGTAGATTGAGCGCCAAGCCCCAACGTTGGTCTCCATTCTCAGCTCTACACAAAATTAGGGGTGTGGCTCAGCTCTCTAGTCCCAACACTCTCGGTGTGTGTGTGTGTGTGTGTGTATGTATGTGTGTGCGCACGCGAGCGCTTCTTTAAACCTAGCACTTAGGAAGTAGAGACAAGCAGATCTCTGTGAGTTCGAGGCCAGCCTGGTCTACAGAGTGAGTTCCAAGGCGGCCAGGGCTACACAGAGAAACCCTGTCTCCAAACAACAACAATAACAATAATAGCAGCCACAATAATAATAACAACGACAACACTCAAGTATGAAGATCAGAAGTTCAAGGTCATCTTTGGCCTAAATACTGAGTTCAAGGCCAAAACAAAATCGTAAATCGCTTTACACCCTTCTCAGAAGCCCCCAAAGGTTCCCTATCAATTCAAAAGAAGATCAAGTGTCTTTACTGTGGCCAGCAAGCTTCCAGCATTAGGCCACCCATCTCCCTCAAAAGCGGTTAGCTCGACATCCACCCCACCCATTCTCTCTCTCACCTAGGCACGCCCACACTCCAGGCCTCTGCACTTGGCATGGCTCCCTTGCTCACATGCATTTGCTCTCTGCTGAATCTTTTCTCTACAGGGGAGACCTTCTGTCACCTATGTATTTGTTTCCCAAAGAGCAGTGCTTGCTGATGCTTCCCAGCCCCCTCCTTGCTTTCCTTTCTTCTTCAAAGCTTGCTCATCCCATCCCTGCACCCCCCCCTCCAGCCAGCCCCCAGTGTGGTATCTGTCCACTGTCTCCTCCCACAGCTGTGGTCCAGGAGGGGAGGAGCCTGGTTCACAGCTGGAGCCCTCTTCCCAGCAGATCCTCACACAGTTAATCTCTGCAGCAGAGGCTCCAAGACACCATCTGCAGAGCACTCCGCACAGTGCAGGCCCACAGTAGAGGTTCTGTGATTGGGAGTCTCCTGGGACACTGTCACCCTCTCCTCATCCCTGTTTGTCCAGAAATGCCTCTCACATGGCCACACAGGCTCCTTCTCTGAGGTGCCCCCCCTCCCCCCCAGCACTACTCTCTCCTTCCGAGTGACCTTCACATTTGGCTGTTGACCTAAGGGTGTGACATGTCTCCTCCAGGAGACAATGGCTCCCCTGTGCAGGGTCTGTGGGAACTCTGCCTGTACCTCACAGGCTCCCTCCTTTCCCAGGGCTCAGCCGGGGGAGCTGTCTACCGGGACCACTATGTCATTTCCTGACTCTGGGGAGGGATTCCCCTGCTGCCTAGTTCCTCTCTTGTCAGTAAGTCCCTTCTGCCATCTAACTGGAATCACTTCTGCAGCCATTAAGAATTGATTTCCTCTTTGTTTACTGAGAGCTTCTCAGAGGAACTAGGTCAGGGGTTTTCTGTGTGTGTCAAATTTTGTTGGCTGTCAGGGGCTGTGAAGTGACCCCTTACCATAGAGCATCCACTCTAGGGTCTCAGGCAGAGCCAAAATAGCCACCTACTGCTCTCTGCTTTATTTGCAGTGTTGGGGTAGTGGGGGAGGGGAGAGGGTGTGAGGGCCTTGGACATGCTAGACAAGCTTTCTACAGTCCCTCCTTCCTTCCTTCATCCATCCATGCGGTAAGTCAAAATAGACCGGAAGAGAAGCGCTGACTGACTGTGTAGCACCCACATTTCTCTTCTCCAAGTCTGGCTTTCCGTGTGTAACACGGGGATAAGAACAGTGTGTGCGTGTGCGTGCGTGTGAACATGCACACACACATGTGGAGTGCAGAGGACAGTCATGACCTTTGGGAGAAGGTCTTCCTTCAGCCTGGAGCTCACTGGTCTGTCTGGCCAGAGAGCCAGAACCCTCCTGCTTCCACCTCTCTGGTGCTAGGATTTCGAGCACACCCACCGTGCACAGCTCTTTAAAAAATGTGGGGTTCTAGGCACCCAGCTCTTCCTCCTTGCGTAGCCAAGCTGAGCCCTCTCCCCACCCCAAGACTACAGGCTCTTTTTTTAAAAAAAAATAATTTATTTATTTGTATTTTACATACATTGGTGTTTTGCATGTATGTCTGTGTGAGGATATCAGAGTCTCTGGACCAGGAGTTGTGAGCTGCTATGTGAGTAGCAGGAGTTGAACTCAGGTCCCCTGAAAGGGCAGTCAGCACTCTTAACCACTGAGCCATCTTTCCAGCCCAAGACTACAGCTTCTGAAGGCTTTGTCTCTCTCCTGAAAATGGGGACGGGGCTATGTCCCTAAAGTGCCAGTTCCAGGCTTTGATGTCATCAGATGGTCACTCTCTCTTTCCCTGGCCCCTCCTACTCACCCCCTCATTTCATCCTGTAGCCCAATGTTGCCAATATCTGAACTTCCCAGATGAGGAACCTAAGGCTGACAGACTTCATGGGACTTGTTCAAGGTCACGCTGATGAAAGGGAGAAGGAGGATGTGTCCAGAGGCTCACTTCAGGGGTACGAAAGATAAGCCGTGTTGGCTGAGCCATAGCCTCACCCTCGTGTCTCATGAAGCTGCTGCCCCTGACCTTGCTCTGCAACCTCAGTGTCTGGTTCTCTATAGCAAGAAGAGTGATTCCTTCTCTTTGAGAGACTGTACACCTATGCTACCTAGAGCCGGTACACAGTTGGTGCTCACTTAAGGATCTCCCCACTTCCTTCTTTTCCTCCTCGCAGGGCCTCCAAGCCTGGACATAAGCCAAGCCAAGCCAACCTGGCTGTCTCTGAGAGACAACACCATGTCTTCTCCTCTGGCTGATGAAAACAGGGGGACTGCAGAAGGTCTCCGCTCCTTCCCACGCAGCAGGGAGCCGTCATCTCTGGGGAATAAAGGACCGGTTTCTAGGTGGGTGTAGACACAGCCTTGTCAGGAAGGAGATGTTTTACTCCCGATACTGGGGCACCGTAGCCCTGGGCCATTGCATCCTGTGTGACTGGGGTGGGTGGGCACTCTGGTGGGGAGGTGGCCTGGGACTCCATCCCAGTCGCCAGGGAAGGGCCAAGTGCAGTGAAGAAAAGCAGCTGCAGGAGTTGGCACATTTCTGCAGGCTCTCGTCAGTGGGAGAGAGAGTCCTGGAGGTCGCTAACTCTGCCAAGAACTGCACTAACGCCATTAACAGGAGGGACTAGCTGAGTGTGGTAATCCCAGCTCCTTGAGGCAGGAGAATTGCCCGTTTGAGAAGAGCCTAAGATATTCATGATGCTTTCTCTTTCTCTTTTTTTTATATTTTAATTTTTAGATTTATTTATTATGTATACAATGATCTGTCCGCATGTACACCTGAATACCAGAAGAGGGCACCAGATCTCATTACAGATGGTTGTGAGCTATCATGTGGTTGCTGGGAATTGAACTCAGGACCTCTGGAAGAGCAGCCAGTGCTCTTAACCTCTAAGCCATCTCTCCAGCTGGCATGGTGCTCTCTCAAGCATAAAAAGACTGCGCAGACTACCAGGGAACCCCAGGAAGGCTCTCTGCTTCTGTAGGAGTCCCATTTCTGGAAAAGGGCTTCTGGGGAAAGAGACTTCTGCCAACATAAAGGGCTGGGCAGGTTGTACCTAAAAGCCCCAGAGCTCAGAGAGGACACGCCCTGGGACTTGAAGACAACAGCAGCTGTTGGTCCCTAAGGCCAAGGTCACAGCACATCTCTATTGTCTATGCTAGAGGACTGCTGTGTTTGGACTGGTCCTGATTTATTCTGGGGGGACAAGAGAAAACACACTATCAGCCTCCCAAAGACTTCCTGAATCCCCAAATCTTGACAAGCTCAGAGTTGACAGGGGAACCCTTCTGCAGCAGCCTATAAGGCCGTACACAACACCCACTCCCATCTCATACCTCAAAGCCCTCTCCAGAAGACTCTAACCCCCACCCAAAGGTCCTCTTCCCTTTGAAGTAGTTCAGATTCCCCTGGAAGGATCCAACCTTCTTTTGTCGTTTTTTGAGACAGGGTTTCTCTGTGTAGCCTTGGCCGTTCTGGAACTCACCCTGAAGACCAGACTGGCCTGGAATTCACAGAGACCCACCTGTCTCCGCCTCCTGGGTGCTGGGGTCACAGGCGTGCGCCACCACCGCCCGCCTGACTTAGATCCTACCTTCCTTAGGTATTCTAGCCTCCCTCTGAAATACTCTTGGGTCCTCTTGTGCATCCCCGAATATTCTGAGATAGCGCAGTCTTGATGGAATTCTATGTCTGAGACACATTATTCTTATTGATTGTGTGAGGGTATGGGCGAGTGCATGCCTGCTTGTCACAGAGGTTGGGGGACAACTTTCAGGAGTAGCTTCTCTCCTCCCACTATTTGAGGCTGGAGCTCAGTTTGTAAGGTTCTCTTAGCAAGCGCCTTTTTTCCTGCTGAACAGCCATCTCAGAGGAATTCTTTAGCCCCAGCTCTGCAATACTTCGGCCATCTTTGATGTCCTCCAGCCCCATACCTCTCCCTGTTAAACTCTAGCCTCACGGGAGTGTGCCCTGATAGTTATCAGTCTGGTTCCTGCTGGAATTCACCAGTTCTGGCCTCCTGCACAAGGCGCTGAGAGAATAAACATCCTGCTGGGAGGAGGCTGGGCAGAGGCCGAACAGGCTTCCTAACAACACTGCAGCCCCATGCGGAGCCTCTGTCCCCCGCCAAAAGCCCCAGGGACCAGAAATATGGTAGCCGGGTTACCGAACATAGGGGCTGCCTGTTTTTGACCTGCCGGTAGCATGCCAGGAGCTCCATGGGCTAGGTCAGCCCCCTAGAGACAGTCTCAAGAGAGTCCCTACTGTGTGGCTTTGAAACAGCATAAATCTATTGCTAGAAGGCAGTGGTGACACCCCTTTAATTCCAGCAGAGGCCATCAGATCTCTGTGAGTTCGAGGCCAGCCTGATCTACAGAGAAAGTACCAGGACAGTCAGGGCTAAAACAGAAAAACTCTGTCTTGAAAACAAACAAAAAAGAAAGAAAGAAAGAAAGAAAGAAAGAAAGAAAGAAAGAAAGAAAGAAAGAAAGAAAAGCAGAAGGCAGCTAGAAGCCTGGTGTGCTGCCTCAGGCTAGCAATGCTAGAACTCAGGTTGCTGAGGCAGTAGGAAAGTCACAAGTTTGGGGAAACCTAGGTTACACAATGCTAGGCTAGCCTAGGCTGCAGAGTAAGACCCTTTTTTTCCCTTTCCTTTTTTATTTGTTTGTTTTTTGTTTTTTGAGACAGGGTTTCTTTGTGTAGCCCTGGCTGGCCTGGAACTTGCTCTGTATACTAAGCTAGCCTTGAACTCCCAGAGATCCGCCAGCCTCTGCCTCCCCAGGATCACCAATCTACCGATCAGACCCTGCCTTCAAAAAAAAAATAGATAGATAGATAGATAGATAGAGAGAGAGAGAGAGAGATAGAGAGATAGAGAGATAGAGAGATAGAGAGATAGAGAGATAGAGAGATAGAGAGATAGAGAGATAGAGAGATAGAGAGATAGAGAGATAGAGAGATAGATAGATAGATAGATAGATAGATAGATAGATAGATAGATAGATAGATAGATAGCTGGGGACAGTAGTGCATGCCTTTAATCCTAGCACTAGGGAGGATCTGTAAGTTCAAAGCCAACCCTGGTCTACATAGTGAGCCAGAGCAATATAGTGAGACCCTGTCTCAAAAAACAAAAATAAAAACAAAAAAAAGGAGAAAGAAAGAAACCTCCAAAAAATAAATAAGCAAAACGCTCCAGAGAGCCAATGTACTCCTATCGGTGAAGGCAAGAAGTGGTCACAGGAGCTGGGTCTGGTGGTTCAGCCTGTAACCCCAGCACTCGAGAGGACATGAGGCCAGCATGAACTGCATAACAAGCTCCTTCCTCAGAGAATTAAAAAAAAAAAAAAAAAAAGGTTTAGAAAAGGGAGAAAATACTACCTGCCTAGAATTGCTGAGCCTGGGCACAAAAGGACAGAGCCCAGCAGGCGGGGAAAGGCTTGATGGTAGAATCACCATGGCGACCCATCATCTGCCCATCTGTGGGGGCAGCCCCTGTGCCGCCTCGCCCTGTCTCCTCCTGACACCAGCCACCCTGCTGCTAAGCTGTGCTGATGAGGGTGGATTTGCTCCCAAGATGAAAGCTGGCCCGTTCAAGCGGCTGCATCTGGTCAGAGCTCTGTGGTCTGGAGCTCCCCAAATGAGTATCATCCCTAGCATTAGAGCCCGTGAGAGAAATATCACCCTGTGGGCCACAGGCACTGCGTCCATCAGCAGCCACCTAGGAGCAGCGGAGGGCGCAGCCCAGTGGAGGCATGCTGGCTCCAGCGCGTGGAGCGACAGCAGAAGGAAGCAACGGAGACCGGGACGGGACCTCTGCTGGGAAGGCAGGCCCTGCCCCAGCCCACCAAAACGTGTTTCTTCTTCATCCCGTTTCCAGGGAGCATTCTAGTGCGTGTCAGACTCTTACAACTAAAAGGGGGACTTAGAGTCAAGGAAGGAAACAGGAAATCACAGCAAAGGGGGCTGAGGATACAGCTCAGTGATAAGGAATGTGTGTGTACATGTGTTGTAGCGCATACCTGTATATGTATGTACATTTGTTGTGTGTGTGTGGTGGTGGTGGTGGTGGTGGTTAGCTCTGGTTTGGTTTTGTTTGAGATAGGATCTCACTATGTAGCGGGCCTGGAATTTGCTGTGTAGACTAAACTGGCTTCAAACCCACAGCTACCAAACTGCCTCTACCAGGGCTAGCTTGTGTTAACTTGTTTCTTGGATTGTTGTTTTGGGTTTTTGTTGGTTGGTTGGTTGGTTGGTTTGGTTTGGTTTTTAGAGACAGGGTTTCTCTGTGTAGTCTTGGCTGTCCTTGGACTGGCTTTGTAAACCAGGCTGGCCTCAAACTCACAGCAATCCACCTGCCTCTGCCTCCCTGAGTGCTGGGATTATAGGCGTGTGCCACCATGCCCAACTAAAATGATTTATTCGTCTATATTTTTGATTCTATGTGCATTGGTGTTCTGCCTGCATGTATGTCTGTGTGAGGGTGTCCAATCCCCTGGAACTCGACCTACAGAGTAAAGAGGTACCATGTGGGTGTTGGACTCTACCAGGTCCACTGGTAGAGAAGCCAGTGCTCTTAACCACTGAGCTAACCCACAAGCCCTGTTTGTTTTTTTTTATTATTGTTTGTTTTGTTTTTAAAAATTCTTTATTATGTATACAGTGTTCTGCCTGCATGTATGCCTCCGTATACCAGAAGAGAGCACCAGATCTCGTTATAGGTGGTTGTGAGCTGTCATGTGGGTGCTGGGAATAGAACCCAGGTCCTTTGGAAGAGCAGCCAGTGCTCTTAACCTCTAAGCCATCTCTCCAGTCCCCTTCCCCCTGTTCTGTTTTTTAATGTTTTCCCCCCACTCTGTAGTTGTAGCTGACCTGGAACTCACTATGTAGCTCAGTCTGGTTGTGAACACACAGAGATCCTCCCTGCCTCTATTTTCTCTGGGCTGAGACTGTGCACGTTCACTGCCACATCTGGCCCTACTGGCTCTGTTTCCCAAGGTTCATATGTTATGTATGATGGTGACGCCTCCTTACACTTGAAAACTGTCACCCACGCCTGCTTCATTTTTTTGACAACTACCGTTCATTTCTTCTGTTTTTTAAATCTGTGTCTGGGTGAGTGTGTGCTTACTTGTGTGAACATGGTACATACATGCTACAATGCACATGTAGCGGTCAGACGACAACTGGGATTGTCACCTCAGGTGATAGCCTTACCTTCCACCATGTTTAAGACAGTCTCCCAGCTGGGCATGATGGTGTACTCCTGTATTCCCAGCACCCAGGGAGGCAGAGGCAGGAGGATCGCTGTGAGTTCGAGACCAGCCTGGTCTACAAAGTGAGTCCAGGACAGCCAAGACTACACAGAGAAACCCTGTCTCAAAAAACAGGAAAGAAAAAAAAAAAAAAAAAAGACAGAGTCTCTTACTGTCCCTTACCATGTCCAAGGCTGGCTGTCTCTCTCAGGTTTCTAGGGATTCCTGTGTCCATCCTCCATCTCACCACAGGAATTCTGGGATTACAGCCAAGAGCTCTTCTGCCCCTGGATCTATGTGGATTCTGGGCACTTGAACTTAGGTCTTCACGTTTGTGCAGGAAGCACTTTCCCTACGGAATCATCTCCCCAGGATCCACCCCTATCTTTTGTTTTTGAGACAAGATCTCAATATAGCCCAGGCTAGCATAATCAGACTCACTATGTAGCCAAAGATTGACAACTATTTTTCAGAGTGATCTGACCAGGCCCGCCATTTCCCCCCTCCCCAGACACATACACTGCAGACAGGTCTGGAAGCTTTCTCCCAGTGACGGTTATTCCTCTGCCTCTTTTGGAACTGGAAGCTGGTGTGGAGCAGAGAGTGGCAAACTGTTTCTGTAGAGGACCAGAATATAAATATTTTTGGTTTCGCTGCCCATCCGGTCTCGGTTGCAGCTCCTCAGCTCTGTCATGGTAACATGAAAGCTGCCATGCGCAACACATAAATGGAGCCTGGCTGTGTTCCCAACGTTGTTTATGCACATTGCAATTTGGTTCTAACTTAATTTTCTTATCCCCTGAAATACTACTCTCACTTCTTTTGTCATTTTTTTTTAAATCACTTGAAAATGTGAAAAACAATTGTTGAGGAGCCTTTGAGATTGGCAGGTCTAAAGACAGATGCCTTTAGGACCCAAGTTCCCCGCCTTGAACTCACATTGCAAAAGGAGAACTGACCCCTCCAACTCTCCTCTGACCACACCCACCCGTCAAACAAATAAATAAATTGATGTAATGCAAAAATTTAAATATATTGTTAAAGCTGAACGTGGTGGGCTGTTCCCTGAACTCCCAGCTCTTTGGGGAGCTGACATAGGAGAATTTTGTTTTGTTTTGTTTTGTTTTTGAGACAGGGTTTCTTTTGTCCAGGCTGTCCTGGACTCAATTTGTAGCCCAGGCTGGCCTAGAACTCACAGAGATCCACCAGCCTCTGCCTCCCCGAGTGCTGGGATCGAAGGCGTGCACCACTACATCAGGCGGGAGAATCTTTTGAACCCAGAAATTTGAAGACAGCATGAGCAACATAGCAATAACTTGTTTCTTAACTTATTTTTCTTAGCTCTCTGGCTACCCAGAACCAGGCGGAGAGCCGTATTTGGCTTGATCACTCGACTCGATTTTTGTCAAGCATCTGTGGAAGAATGCTTTCCAGTGACATAGGTGCTTTACAGTAACCCCAAGAGCAAGTGCTGGCCACCAGTTCAGCACCGTGGTGGGCCAGATCCACAGTGAGAAGAAGGCATTACTATTGGTCAGTGCTGGGGGGGGGGCATCCGCTGGTGCCCTCACCCGCTGTGAACAGGCTGCTCTTTAAATTTTGAACCACCCACACTGGTGGTTTTGACACCCTCCCCCATCCATTTGCTGAAGACTTCCTCTCTCCTCCAGGTGACAGTATTACAGAAGGGGACCTTCCCAGACACAATTTATGTTTAATTGAAGTCATTAGGGTAGGGCCTCAACCTAAAGGGTTTGGGACTAGAGTATTTACCAGGTGAGATCTCAGGGAGCACCCGAGGTCAAGGGAGAGAGCAGCGATGTGCAATTCAGGCAGCGTGTGCTCACCAGAAACTACCCCTGCTGAGTCCTGATCCGGGACTCGGAGACTCCAGAACTGTAAGAAGGTGCATTTATGTTATTTAAACTATGTGGTCTGTGTTGTTCTGCTGCAATCCAAAATGACTGAGACAGCATCACTGGCCAATTCTTTCTGTATGGTTCTTTGTTCTTTGCTTTTGTTTGTTGGGGGGGGTGTTTTTGTTTTTGTTTTTTTGAGACAGGGTTTTTCTGTGTGGCCCTGGCACTGTCCAGGCTGGCCTCGAACTCACGGGGATCTGCCTGCCTCTGCCTCCCAAGTGCTGGGATTAAAGGCATGCACCACCACAGCCCAGCTTTTTCGATGTATTTTTTTTTTAAGTTTGTATCTGTTGTGCATGTGTGTGTGCCTGTGTGTGTGCATAAGCCTCTGTGTGTGTTCTGGGGATTGAACTTAAATCATCAGACTTGGTGAAAGGTGCCTGTATCCGCTGAGCATTTCAACAGTCCAGGTTTTTCTGTTTTGTTTTGTTGTTATGTTTTGAGAAAGGACTCACATAGACTCACAATTGTTCCATCTCAGGGACCCACATGCTAGAAGGAGAGAAATGACTCTTAACAGGCCTTCTGCTGGCCCTGCAGATGCAAAGCTGCAGGGTCTCCATGACACAGGGCACCAACAGGACATCTGAGAGTCCTGGTGAGGATCCAGCAGTGGTAATGTAGCAGAAACCAGAGTCCTCGAAGCAGACCAATGACTTATCGCAATGAACATTGGCAAGCGAAGGTGTGTGGCTAACAGTAGACTGTGTGACACACAGAGACACTACAGCTTCCATGACGAGATTTTTTTGTTTGTTTTTATTCTTTTTATTTTTATTTATTTTCTTAGGGGGGGTGGTTGCAAGGGGAGAGGGTGGATATGAATGGACAGGGAGACAAACAGGATTCAGAGGCATGGAAATTCCAAGGAAGTTCACAAAGAATCAATTAAAAGTTAAAAAAAGAAAGTTGCTCTCTGGCTGATGGTGGTGGTATAGGCCTTTAATTCCTTCCAGCACTCAGGAAGCAGAGGCAGGTGGATCTCTGTGAGTTCCAGGCCAGCCTGGTCTACAGAGGAGTTCCAGGACAGCCAGGGCTACACAGAGAAACTCTATAATAATAATAATAATAATAAGTGCCCTCTGATCTCCATACTCACACACCCTCCCCTGCTGCAAATAAATAAGCAGGGGCCCAAGAAGTGGTTCAGCGGGTAAATGCATTTGAGCCAAGCCTGGCAACCTAAGTCCAATCCCTGGGACCCACACCATGAAAGGAAAGAGATGACTCTTTATTTAAAGTTGTCCTCAGATCGCCACACATATATACACACATTTGTGCAAATATGTATATATGTCTATATAATGTAATATATATGTATAATTATATTATAATAATGTCATTAAAAAAGTGACTCTGGGAGGCAGAGGCAGGAGGATTGCTGTGAGTTTGAGGTCAGCCTGCTCTACAAAGCAGGTCCAGGACAGCCAAGTCTACACAAAAAAAACCCTGTCTCAAAAAAAAAAGAAAAAGAAAAAAGAAAAGAAAAAGAAACAATAAAAAAAGAAGTATGCCTTTAGGTTTCTAGGCAGAAAGTTTAAGTCTGTGACAAGGAGAAATGGTTGGTGCTGGAGAAGAGCTCAAAGAGATCGCAGAAGGTATCAGTCCCTGGAAGGCTGAGAGAGAGGAGGCAGAGTCATCTTTACAGTGTCAGACTGGCCGGCCCGGATGTCTTCCTCCTGCAGCGTAGTCTGTGGCTCCCCCTCCTCCTCGGGAAGGTGCGGCTGTTTGGATTCCTGTAGATTCAAGGCAAGTAATGGGACGAGGACTAGAGGGCCAAGGGCAGAAGGACCCAAGCTGGTTGAAAAAGGAGGCCACGGGAGATGGAGGACATGAGGTGGGCAGGCTGGCTTCTGAGTTTTGCTCTCAGCTCTTGGAATTGTTTTAAAGGAAGATGAACACAGAGCAGTGAGGGAACCAGACTTGGTGAGAGAAGAGACCAAATTCATCCTATGGCTTTTTGCTGTGTGATCTGTTCTGGGCTAAAAGGCTGTGATAGAATTCCTACCAGAGCCCCGACATCCAGCCCAGCACTGACGGTGACTCATAAGTTTGAAGTTTGATTGAAGGAACAAGTGAATGAATGACAGCAAACACGTAGCATTTACCACGTGGCAGGCACTTGGTGAGACAGCTACTGGCTCTTTCTCCCAAGGCTTCTGTGAAGTGGGATCTACTGCAGCCCTCGGTTTACAGACGAAGAAGTGAGTTGCAGAAAACAAGCATAGTAACTGGTCTAAGGGAAACGGAACCAGGGAGAGTCTGTTTGTACCAGAAGTCTGAGGTCAGGAAGGCTTCCCTGAAGAGGGAGCCATAGAGCGAACCCAACCAGAAGGAACCAGTTCCAGACCAGCAGAAGGAAGAGTGCTCTGGGCAGAAGTTGTGAGCACCTGTTGGGGGGAAGGTGAGCATCAGGGAAGGCCCCTAAGGAGAAGCCCAGGAGCCAGCTTTGGAAGAATTACAGAATAATCTTGAGAGTTGAAAGATTCCGCCCAGATCAGTGTGTGTGTCTTCTCTCTCCCTTATTTCCTCTCTCTTTCTGTCTCCTCTCCCTCCTGTCCTTCCTCTCCTTTCTCTCTCCCCTCTTCTTGTTTCCCTTTCCAGTCTTCCCTCTCTTCTCACCTCGCTTCTGCTGTCTTCTCTTCCCCTGTGTCCCCTGCCCTCTGCCTTCTCCTATCCCGTGTCCCCTGCCCACCTCTGCCTCCCCCTCCTTCTCTGCCTCTCCCTCCTCCTGCTCTCCCTTCTCTTGAGGTAGAGAGTCACTGCTTTGCTCTGATTGACCTCCAGTCCACAGGGCTCAAGCAATCCTGTTGAGTAGCTGGCTGCCTCTGGCGTGACAATCCCTTTTGGTTCCGGTCTCCCTATGGCTGGGATCCCATGGACCACGATAAACATTTATTTGTTAATTGAACACGTGGACCAATGGCCAAGGCCAACTTAGAGGGTACTCGGTAATGGTGGAAATGCTACCCAGGCAGGGTGAAGTCACCATCCCAAAGTCCCTGAACCTCCTCTAGCCCCCCTTTCTTCCTCCTTACCCCCACTTCCTATTTGCCTAAGAGAAAAGCAGTTTTATTTTGTTTTTCAAGACAGGGTTTACTCTGTGTAGCCTTGGCTGTTCTGGAACTCACTTTGTAGAGATCCCTCTGCTTCTGCCTACTGGGACTAATGGTGGGTACCACCAATTAATGGGGAGCCAAGAAAGGAAGCATTCTTCTTTGCATCCACTACTTGGCTGTCACCGGGTTACAGTGTGACTTGTACTTGCTCCACACTGCCCCACCCCCCACCTCGGCCCCTGCCTATACATAAACACACACCGGACTGCATAATGATTGTTCTGAAAAGAATTACTCAAAGGCAAGGTCCTGATAGCTGCCACCCTGTGACTAGTCCACAGGATGGGGTGACAGAGTATTGAGACAGGCGGCAAGATACCTGGCAAATCTGGTGACAGCCGTGTAAGGGTAACACACTATGTGAACTTGGGCCAGATTCTCCTGACCTGGCTCTGGGTTTCCCTACCTGGGAGATGTGGGAGGGGGAGGGGGCCTCGGTGATGGCCCAAATCCCTCTGTACCCCATTCTAGTGTCTGAAGGAGCAGGTCCCTTCAGAGGGGACCTCTGGGAAGGAGCTGGGGCGCAGGGACAGCGCTGGGAAAACCCATCCGAGGTAACCTTGAAAGGCGGGAAGTGGGAGCCCTCGGACCTGGAATCTGGGGGTTCCCTCCCGGCTTTGGGCAGTTGGCTTGGGGCTGAGGCGTGACTGCGAATTCTCCTGCCGCCTCCTCCTCCGCAGTCACCAAAATAAGAGAAGTCCGAGGCGGCTTCCTCCTCCCTGCCCAGAGTAGGTGATAGGGACAGAGGCGGGCAGCACCCCACTTCTCCCCCACATCGCCTCTCCCGGCTGCTGAAAGCTAGGGCTGGCTCGCCCCAGAACGGGGGTCATCGGCAGCTGGCTCCCCCGGGACCAGGTAGGCGGCCAAACCAGGTGGGGGCTGGCAGGGCAGGTGTTGCCCCGCCTCCGCCCTGGAGGGGTAAACTTGAACTCCTGAGAGCTGAGCAAGCTGAGAGCGGGGACCCCAGCCAGAAAGGGAATTAAGGAGGAAAACTATGGAAACCGGGAAAAGATGATTAAGACCTGGGGAGAAGGCTGAGGGACTGTGGGGAAGGCAGGCCGAAAGTCCCCCCCCCCCCGCCAAAAGCCTAAAGGGGGAAACGGAGGGAAGTAGTGTGGTGAAATTGATAGCATTTGGGAGGAGGGTTGGAAAGAGTCGCAGCAGCTGTGGGCTCCCCTCAAAGGATCTAGGGAGAGCACTGAGAGGGTTTGAGAGTGAGAATATGGGGGGAAGCTGAGGGGTCTGGGAGAGGGTTAGTTGTAGGTGGGGAAGCTGGAAGGACCAAGAGGGGGTGCTGAGGACATTCGATGTTGGAGTTCCTGAGAAGGAAGTCAAGGAGAGTGATTTCTGCAGAATGCAGAGTCCGGAGCGCAGTTCTGGGTTCCGCAGAGGCCCGCTCTCTGGGTCAGGGCAAGGGGGGCGCCTGCAGCCCCCAGGCCCTCTTGCTGCATCTCTGGGCAGCGGTTCCGGACGCTCTGGGGATTCCTTCCAGGCGCTGGAGGCGTGGATCCCGGTTTCCTGGGGAAGTCCTCGCCCTCTGCACCGGCAGACCTCCCTGGGTGCCTCTGCCTATTCGTGGTGGCGGTCTGGGTCCGCGTCCTCGTCGGGATCCGGGAATTGCTGGCAGCCCCGACGGAAATCCTGCTTTTGACAGCGAATGCCCGCAGGGGCTGTTTCTATGGCAACACAGGGCAGGGAGGCCAGTTGGCTCTGGGCTGCTGCGGGCTCTGTGGCTGGAAGCCACGGTCCCCGCCTTCATCCCCATTTTCGGTCCTTGGTCCGAGTGTATTGTGCAACGCGGAGAGAGATGGTGTTGTTTGGTGTTCAGGGATCGTCTGGCTCAGAGACCTGGGCTCTTGACAAGAACGGGCCCTTAACTGCTATGTAGACCGCAGGAGAGTTAGGCTTCTCTGGATCCTGGCTTTCCTCATTGGAGCTTTGGGGAGAAACTAGCCCTTCCCGGTGATGCCAAAGCTATGCCCACTGGCACATGCCTGTAGTAATCCCAGCACTCAGAAAACCGAGGAAGAAGGTTGTCACTGGTTTGGGCAGAGGAAAGGCACAGGCGGGGTGGGACTGAGGAATAGAGACAGAACAGGGGCAGGGGAGGGGAGAGGAAAGGCTGGAGGCAGAGGCAGGCGAATCTCTAAGCGATGCAGGCCAGCCTGTTCTACACAGTGAGGTCTCTGCCTTCTCAAAGCTACACTCACAGGGCCTTTGGGGACCAGCACACCGTGGGAGCCTACTAAATGTCTCTAGATCTGTGGAGGGCCCGTCCTGAGGGGGTCAGCAGGGCTCAGATCTTTCCAGGACTCTCCACACCAGCTGGTCATGCTATGAACACGCTGGAGTCCAGAGCTGTGAGCATCCTTCCATTGGTGGTGGGAAGGGGGATGGGTTAGCTTAGCAGGAGGGGGCAGAGCCCAGAGCATCTAGATATGACAAAGGAGGCAGCCAAGCTGAGAGCCTGAGTCTACCGTCCCTAGTCAAGCTTGTGTGGACTGGGGATGGGGGAAGTGGGGATTGGGTGGGGTAGGGAGAGGCTCCTGGCTACACTGCTAGCTCCTGCTCTGACTGTGGCCTTGCAATGAATGTGTTCAAGTCTGGGTGCTTTTGTGTGGTTGTGGATACTCCCCATCTGCTCTGCAGCCTCCTGAGGATGAAGTGACCAACCTTGGCAGGCTGGGTAAGGGGCTACACGGCTGAAGAAGGAAGGAGGAGCCAAGTTCCTTCCACACAGCACATTGGGCTGGCCCGTGCTGGAAGAAGGCATGATGCCCGATCCCACTGCAAGACTAAGAGATCACATTGTGGAATCTATACTCTTAGTGCCTCAGCGCCTGCTCATGGCTGGAAGCATAAGTCCCAGGCTAGGTAACCCAGAGATTCTTGTTGTCAAGGCTGATGGGAAATTTCCTAAGACACGAGGAACCGTTTTTTCTTTCTTTCTTTCTTTCTTTCTTTCTTTCTTTCTTTCTTTCTTTCTTTCTTTCTTTCTTTCTTTTCCTTTCCTTTCTTTTTTCCTTTTTTTTTTTTTTGAAATACGGTCTTACTATGTGGCCTTGAGTCTCTCCTTAGCCTTGGCCTCCTGAGTGCTGAAATTAAAGGCTTGGGCCACCATATAATTTTTCTCTCTCTCTCAGTTTTTTGAGAGCAGTTTCTCTGTGTAGCCCTGGCTGTCCTGGAACTCACTCTGTAGACCAGGCTGGCCTCAAACCCACAGAGATCCGTCTGCCTCGGCCTCCCGAGTGCTGGGATCACAGGCGTGTGCCACCTCCACTGCCCGGCTCCCTTTCTTTCTAAGACAGGATCTCATTGTGTAACCCTGGCTGGCCTGGAACCCATTGTGTAGACCAGGATGGTCTTGGACTTACAGAGATCCACCTGTCTCTGCCTCCTGGGTGCTGGCATTAAAGGTTCATATGGTGGGGGTGGGGGGATTGTTCATACAGCTATGTGAGTCAGCTAGGACCACCTTTACCAGTAACAAGTAGGGAAACCTCAGTTGATGCCTAAAGGACCATATGGAAGAAAGAGCTAGGATAGTGCAAGATGGTGTCAGGACTGAACCAGGTAGGTCTCAGGAAAAGGTGGTGTGAAATGATAGGAAGTCAGTGAGAAGTAAGGGCTTCTGTGAGGGAGGTAGTGGTCTGGTCCTGAGGAGGGTGTTGGTGCTCAGCGAGAGGACTATGGGATAGCATGGCAGCCCTCCATCAGTGATGCAGATGTGGTGAGGGATGGCGGTGCCTTCACACCTCAGACTCCTACTTGCCCCTCCAGCCCAGGTCTGTCTCTGCCCCAAGCTCTGAGGAGAAACCGGAACTCTTGCAGGATGTGGTTTCCTGCCACTGCCGGAACTCCCAGTTCCTTTTTAGTGAAGTCCTCGGGGTTTACTGGGCTTGCTTGTCCCTCCCACCTTGTCTGGGAACTTCTCCTTCTTCTCTGCCCTGCCCAGCCCTGTGCCTCTGCCTACCTCCCCCAACCTCAGAGAGACCTTTGCAAAGAGAGAAGGGAAGGAAAGCTCACCGATATCCACCCAGCTGTCACTCAGGGACAGACTTTGGACCAAATCCTGTCCCTGGTTCTCCCTCATACTTGGAGGTCAGGCTGGGGAAGTCAAAACATCATCCCTTTGACGTGGTTTGGGGAAATACGGCCCTTGGGAAAGGATAAGGAGAAGGTTGGGGCTCTTGTGTCCAGGAACACAGGTGTGTGGGAGGCAGGCTCCCTGCCGGCTGTTCAGCTGCCATAAGACAGATTTAGTTGGCCATTGGCCATGTGGGAAGAATGACATTTACCAGTCAGGGACAGCATAACCCTGCCCAGGCTTTGGAGAACCCGGTCACCATGCCAGGAACAGAAAACTGTGGAGTGGATTTCACAGTCATCTGAATCTCCCGTCAGCCTGTGTGACTTCAGGGAAGCTGCTTTTCTGGTATATTTAAGAGGCGGGTGGACCAGGTGCCCCTGGGGGCCTCTTTGCAGCTGCTGCTCTCAGCCTGCTTGGCCACTGCACGCTGAGCTAGAGCCTCTTTTTCATGAAGTCCTTACAGCTGCTCTGCCCAGAGGGTGCAGGTGAGAAACCGGATGCTCATATGCCTTGTCCTTCATCCAAGGCTACAGTTAGTTTCCCGGAGAACAGGGGTGGGGAAGTTGAGCATTCAATCCCTGTGGCACAGAGATCACAAGTTCAAGGGGAGGGTTACACACAGGGAAGGAGAGAAGGAGGGAGGGGAAAAGGACACGACAAGAGAGAGGGTGAGGAAGAGAGAGGGGGGAGAGAGAGCTCGCTTACCACAGGGGCAGATACCGAAGTGGGCGGCAATGCGGTCCAAGGTTAGACCTTAGCTGTGACATCGTATCTGATTTCAACCTTGATAGGGGCTCTTGAACTGATTCCTTTCTTTTTTCTTTATTTCTTTTTTGTTTGTTTTGAGATAGGGTTCTCTGTGTAGCGCCTGGCTATCCTGGAACTCACTCTGTAGACCTCAAATTCAGGGATCCACCTCCTCCTGTCTCCTCCTCCCGAGTGCTGGAAGTAAAGGTGTGCACCACCAGCCCTCGGTTGAATTGATTCCTGTCCCTCAGACTTATTTGGAGTTGGAGATCAGAGGGTGGAGAGGGCATGTCTACCCTATTCATAAACAAACCTAAGCATCTGAGTTGCCCTGAACTGTGGTGGCCACGTCTTGTGTCGCTCCCTTGCTGATGTTACAGGCAGCCAAAGTTCACTGCCAGCTAGGAGAGAAAAAAACAGGAGGGCCGCGAGATGTGTTGTCCTTCATCCAAGATGGCTCAGCAGCTAATGCCAAGCCTGACAACCTGAGTTTGATCCCTGGGGCACATATGGTGGAAGGAGAGAACCAACTCCCACAGGTTGTTCTCTGACCCCCACACACACATGTACACACATGTACAAACAAACATACACATACGTACATATACACACAAACACACACACCAATATAGAAACGAGAGGAAAAGGGAGAGAGAAGAGATCTTTCGCTCCGTGTCTTAGCTAGGATCTAGACACATCTTGGAAGGGCTGGGACGCAGTGGACATCGGACACTCAAAGAGGTGCGGAGTCATGCTTCTGCGGAGATTGCAAAGTAGAACAGTGCGCAAGGTGCCCAAACTGCTTGGGATGTTTCACTTCCCGAGTTACCTAACAACGCTGTACCTCCGCGTCCTCATCCAGTAAGGGTTAAGAATAAAACTTGCCTCGGGAGGTCACTAAAGAGATCATGTGTAGACATCTCTTGGCACGATGCCAGTCACTGTGTAAATGTTTAATAAATTAGCACATTTTTGCTAATAGTTACCGCCACGCAGACTTCTGGAGAGCGCAAAGACTCTCTAGAGAGTCCGTGCTTGATGGCGTGGCTCGGAGGAAGAGGGGAGAGGCCTCTGGCTGTTTTCAGGCGGATGTTTGGACATACGCGGCTCCCTCTACCTGCCTCTGACTTTCCTCATCTCTGTCTTTTTCTGTCTCTGTCTCTCTCTCTCTCTCTGGTTTTTGATGTGTGTATGTGTGTACATGTGGATATGAGTGGGACTCTACATGCATGTGAAGCCCGATGGGCAATGCAGAAGTCTTCTTAAATTGCTCCTCTTTTATGTAAAAATTTTTAATAAAAAAAAAGTTTATAGTATATGGGGTTGGGGAGATGGCTCAGCAGTTAAGAGCACTGGCTGCTTTCCCAGAGGACTCAGGTTCCATTCCCAGCACCCACGTGGCAGCTCACAACTGTCTGTAACCCTAGTTCCAGGTGATCTGATACCCTCACACAGACATGCATTCAGGCAAAATACCGATGTACACTAAAAGATAAGTAAATAAATAGGTCATTTTTTTTAATGGTAAAGGAGAAGTTATAGTTTGTACCAGTTGGTGGTGGCACACACCTTTAATCTCAGGACTCAGGAGGCAGAGGTCTACAGCCTGGTCTACAAAACAAGTTCCAGGACAGCTAGGTCTACACAGAAAAACCCTGCCTCAAAAAAAAAAATTATAGAATGTGTATGGGTGCTATGCACGTATGTGCCCGGTGTCCACGGAAGCCAGAAGATGTTGGATGTCCTGGAGCTGGATTCACAGATATTGTGAGTCACCATGTGGTGCTGAGAATTGAACCCAGGTCCTCTGGAGGAGCAGACAGACCATCTCTCCAGCCACTCCTGTTTGGAGACAGGATTTCCCGTGAACCTAGCAGTATACCAACAGGCCAGGGACCCCCAGGGACCATCCTGTCTCACTTGCCCTCACTGAGTACCTCACGTAAGGTACACAGCACCAGCTTTTTTCACATGGGTGCTAAGGATAGACCCTCAAGCCCTCAGCGCTTGTGTGGCAATCACCTGACTAAGCTGCCATCTGTCTTATCTCCCAAACCTTGATTCCGCAGCGCAAAGTCTTGCCACGTTCCCACACCAGCCTCCTGCCCCGTCTTCTTGAATGCTGGGCTTAGGGAGGCGCACTGCAATGCTGGTCTTCCAGTAGCCAGCCCATATCTGGAGTTTGTGTGTCTTTGTCTCTGGCAGCGGTGTTGGCTCACTGACCCCGGCTCAGGGGAACTCGTTCTCTTCTCTTCCAGGGCCCAGCCCTCGGGAAGTTGTTCCAGTAGCTCTAAATCAGCCACAGTGGGAATATTTACACCATGGAAATTAGCACATGCTACAAATCGGGACTTGGGGGTGTTGTTGTTGTTTACCTTTTTTTTTTTTTAAATCCCCCTTGAAAATCAGTTTGTGAGGATACCATGCTGTTGTTGTTGTTTTCCTTCATCACTGTCTCTCTGGATCTCTCAGTCTCTGCCTCTCTCCCCATCCTTCCACTGGGTGCCTGCCGTAACATTCAGTCTGGCCCCTCCCTGCACTGGGCCTCAAATACACCCTGTGTCACCGTGCCTGATTCCTTCAGGATACTCACACCAGAAAACTAGGTCCACAAGGTGCCCTCTGAGTCTGTGGGGGACATTGCTCTGAGGGCTAATTCTGCCAACTCTGCCAGGACTCCTGCTCAGCCCTTTGGGCTTCTATTTGAACCTCCCTCCCTATGGGCAGGCAGAATATGGGAGCTCCCTTGTGGGGGGTATGACCTAGCAATATGCACTTGGGTATAATAGCGAGTGTTGTGCGTGCTGAGGTCCCCTGGGCTGTTTAAGTTCGTATCCCGTAGAGGAGCCTCTGGGAGGGCCGGCTCTCCAGGAGAGTGCTGTGTCCACCCCAGTCAGGACTACCCAAGCATTGTATTTGCACATGATTTCAGGAATGGCTAACAGTTCTTCCTCTGTGACAAGCAGTGCAGGGAAATAGCTCAGATTCTAGTCCCAAATGATGGGATTCAGCATGTGTGTGACCTTAGGCAAATATCTATGCATGCTTCAGTTGCTTCCTCAAAAATAATAATATTTAAAACTGGGTTTGTAGTGAGGGTCAAATGAGGTGGTACAGGCGGTAAGGGCTATGGTTTTTTGTTTGTGTTTCGAGACAGGGTTTCTCTGTGTAGCCTTCGCTGTCCTGGACTCACTTTGTAGACCAGAGTGCTGGGATTATAGGCGTGTGTCACTGCACCCAGCTAGGGCTATAATTTTTTAACTTACTTTTTTGTATGTGTATGTAGACGTGTAGCTCGTGTGTGTGTGTGTGTGTGTGTGTGTGTGTGTAATAGATGAGGGCTGTAGACTGGTGTTTGTGGGTCTGCTACAGTCACGGATGCACATGTCTGGAGATCAGTACGAATGCATTTAGAGTCTTTATGACCTGTGTGCTGCACAGAAAATGCATATGTCTGAGGCTGTGCCACACAAGATCTGTATAGCTTGGTACAGGGTTTGCGAAGGGTGTTTGTGGTTTTGTGAGAAGAGCTTGGCCTTTGCTTTCCTATTACCCCAACTCTCGTCTCCTCAGAAGCCCCTTCAGCTAGGTCCTGGGGGGACCTTTTTGCCCACCTCCCTCCCCTACCTGATGAGCCTGGAATGCTGGGCCCTTTCAGACATACTGGTCCCTCACTCCCAAGTGTGGAGGCATCCTGAAGTGAAGGTCTCAGTGAGGCTGAGGGAAGAGGCTGTTTTCGGACAGGCCTCTTGCCACAACCTACCCCACAGCTCATCCCCTCATCTGTGCTATCTTTTCACCTCAACACACCTAGCAGAATGGTTTTGGTGAAGCGTGAGGGGAGCCGGATGTTAGTTTAGGACTCTGAGGTAACAGAACCAGACGGCAAGGCAACTAGACCTAATAGATGCGGGGAGACAGGCTTCCTGGGAACGGTGAGTATGCCGGTGAGAGACAGCCCCTCTGAATGGGAGCTGTGACCTTCAGGCCCCCAGCAGGGGACCCTGGCTGTCCCCGGGCTGTCTCCACCCCCACGGTGCTAAGTCGCATCTTTGCAAACCAGCCTTCTCCCCACATAGCAGTTCCTCTCTGAGTGTTGCAATGGTGGAGTTTTTCAGCAAGGGGTGGGGTTGGGGGTGGGATGGGGTGAGGACCCCTTGCTCAATAACCTTCATATGGAGTTGCTCTGAGGACTTAGCTGCTGGGGAAAGTCTGGCTAGTTCCGGCAGCTCTTCAAGAGCCTGTGCTGGCCTCAGCTTCTGGCTTGGGCCTCTCCCTAGTTCTGGTCTCTAGAAAACTGTCACTTTCCTCCTGGCACCAGAGGTGAGCATAGGTCTGCTGGGATTTGCCCAGGAGGAGGGCAGAGGTAGGGTTCTAAGATAAGACTCGTTTTTGGTTGTTTCCTTTTTTGAGACAGGGTTTCTCTGTGTAAGCCTGGCTGTCCTGCACCTTGCTCTGTAGACCAGGCTGGCCTCGAGCTCACAGAGATCCACCTGCCTCTACCTCCCGAGTGCTGGGATTAAAGGCATGCGCCACCACTGCCTGACTGATGAGGTCCGGTGAGCTTAGCATGAACTTGATAGTGCTCCAGTTTGAAAGATGAGTCTGAGCACAATATATGAGTGTGTGAGTGTGCTAACCTGAGAAGCATCCAAATGCACATGTACACATATGTCTAGGCACAGGTGCGTATGTGCCGTTATGCACCAGAGCTCATCCAAGAGCTGTGATGCTGTGCGGCGATGTTGGCAAGGACACTCATTCCGGCGTGTGCTGTGAGGCTGCAGGGGTGTGCTGGTGTGTGTCTGCCTGCCATGTGTCAGGTGGGACTGAGGGCACGGGTGTGTGTGCCCTGTGTGGGGATGAATATGTAAGTATTCCGAGAGTGGCGGGAGAGAAGACAAAGGTAGAAGTTGCCTTGGGACGGAGCTCAGGCCTCCTGGCTTTCTGGAGAGGGTAGGATCTGGGCAGCTGGCTGGCAGAAATACTGGCAAGGCCTTCCTCATCCTGCATGTGGTTCTGTCTCACCCGCAGGTTTCCTGTGTCTCCCGGGGACCATGCACCAGTCCTACTGACCCAGGTGTAGGGGCCTGCGGGGTGAGTAGGGTGGGAAGCATGCTTTCGGGCTCAGGAGACTGGGTGGGGTCGCCTTGCTGGGCCCCACAATGCTTGCCTCACTGCCCCCTCCTCCTACAAGGGCCCTGTTGCTAGGAAACGGATAGAGGAGCCAGAATGAGGCAGCTTGAGAGGCTGGAGGCTGGACTCACGACAGGAAATGGCCTTGATCCCCCTCTGCAGGGAATCTGCAGGTGCAGGCACACTGCCCTCACGGATTCACCAACGCGCAGCTTTACAGATGTGTGTTACAACACACACATATGCACACAGAGGCAGCCACATGCATGTCCACGCAGAGCGGTGTGCAATGATGGTCACACAGGCCTGCATGCACACACTACACACACCCCAACACACACAGGCAGATGCACAATCACTTGCTCCACGATAGTCATATAGACGTGCATACACATAGCCAAACACATTTACAGACATGAACATATTTCCGTGTTTGAGAGGAGGTCTTATGTATCTCAGGCTCACCGGAAACTTGATATGTAGCTAAGATTGTCTTTGAATTTCTGATTTCCCCACTTCCTTCTTCTAAACGCTGGGATTACAGGACCATACCACCAGGCTGAGTTCATGCAGTACTGGGGATGGAACTCAAGGCTTCATGCATGCTAGGCAAGCACTCTACCAACTGAGCTATGTCCAAAGATCAGCACATTCATCTACACACAAAGACATTCCCCAAGAACAGCATAACACACATACAACAAACATATGTCTAGAGACATATACATAGGCAAAGGGAAAAAGAAACACCGTAAAGGAGTCACAGAAACACATCAGAGTGACAGGCATCAAAAGTGCACAAACTGAGTCTGAGACTGGAGAGACAGATGGCTCAGGGGTTCAGACCACTCTCCCCGCCACCCACATGGCAGCTCACAACCGTCTGTAACTCCAATTCCAGGATATCCAAAGCTCTCTTCTGGCCTCCCTGAGCACCAGGCACATACATGGCACACAGACATACCTGCAGGCAAAACACCCAATACACGTCAAATAAAATAATTAAAAATAAATCAACAGCCAGGCAGTAGTGGCGCACACCTTTAATCCCAGCACTCAGGAGGCAGAGGCAGGTAGATCTCTGTGAGTTGGAGGCCAGCCTGGGCTACATAGTGAGATCTTGACTAGCCAGGCATATACAATGAGACCCAGTCTGGAAAAAGAAAAGTGTATAAGCCTTTAGGAGGTGTAAGCAGGATGATCAGGAGTTTAAGGTCATTCTTGGCCACAGAGTGAGTTTGAAGCCAGCCTAAATTACAGACCCTGTAGCTCACCGCCGATAAAGAATACCAAGTCAGGGGCTGGAGAGGTGGCTCAGCAGTTAAGAGCACTGGTTAAGAGGACCTGAGTTCAATTCCCAGCAACCACATGGTGGCTCACAACCATCTGTAATGGGATCTGTGATCTGTTTTGTCATGTCATGCACGTGTACATGCAGATAAAGCTCTCATATACATAAATAAATACATATTATAAAAAAGAATACAAAGCCAAACACAGCAACTTCCTGATGCAAAAAACCACTTGAGCTATTGACCTAGCACAAATGAGAAGAAAAGCATGGAGAAGCCACACACTCTCTCCAAGCACAGGAATGCAGCTCAGAGGCAGGCCATAGGTGGCCCTTACTTAGGAAGACCCTACCCCCACCCCGCAACTGGGTCCATAGATGCCTGTGTGAAAATGTGCACTCGCGTGTGCGCCTGCGTGCACAGACCGGTATGCTTAGGGTACTGAGTTAGACCTGTCCTCATTCTGCAGCAGGGTACCTGGAATGGGCTGTTCGTTCTGCAAGAAGCTTGAGCCTGCATCCAAGGAGGATGGTGGCCTGGAAGGGGACTTCAGGAGCCAAGGGCTGGAAGAACGCTATTACCCTGACCCCACTCAAGGCCGGTCTGTGTCCTTCTCTCCTCAGCCCACCAGCCCTGCTTTCCTTAGTACTGGCAATGTGAGAAGCATCTCAGGTGGGTCCCCAGGGCTAAGAGAGCTGCTGCCTGGGCTTTGGGAAAACCAAGGACATGGAGACTCAGGCTTGTCCTTAGAAGTCTCTGGAATGATACAGGAGACACAGCCCCATGCCCTAGCTCACAAAAGCTAAGTCAGTGTATGTGAGTCTACCCTGGGAATCTGGTTTGGGTTTTTTTTCTGTTCAGAGAGCTCTTCCATTTGGAAGAATGAGGCAGGAGCTTCATGAATTTCAGGGGGCTTTCTCTCTCTCACACACACATACACACACACAAACACACACTTCGATCCTCTTAAGTGTCACTTTAAAAGGTGAGAAGTCTTCTTGGTAGGAAAGCAATTCAGGGATGTTGCAGGGTAAGAGGAGCATGAAGCTATTTGTCCTGGACCTAGCGGGGTAGGCTGTGAAACCCAAATGGTTTCAAAAGCCCCGCTGGTCCCTGAACTCCTTCAGGAATCTGTAATGTAATGATGGCATTGTAATGATGGACGGGTACAGTGCCCAGCTCAGGGGCGGGCTCTGGTATCCAGGGATGCAGCCTCCTTGACTCCTCACTCTATATCCTACTCTGCTGAGCATCTCTGACTCTGCAGGGACTGGAGTGACCACATTTGTTGCCCTGTATGACTATGAGGCCAGAACGGAGGATGACCTCACCTTCACCAAAGGCGAGAAGTTCCACATCCTGAACAACACGTAAGCGAGTGGGCTACCTAGCTGAGGGCGTGGCCTGGGCCAGGAGCAAGCCCCTAAGAGGACGAAACTGATCCCTGTCTAGAAAGTGTATATATATATATATATATATATATATATACACACACACACACATACACACACACACACCACACACACACACACACACGTGCCAATAAAAGGCATGGATGATGGCTGGGAGTATGACTTGTGATAGAGATGTGGGCCTTGGGTTTCATCTAAAGCATCAAAAACAAATGACACTAGTGAGGGCTGGAGAGATGGCTCAGAGGTTAAAAGCCCTGACTGCTCTTCTAGAGGTCCTGAGTTCAATTCCTAGTAACCACATGGTGGCCCACAACCATCTATCATAGGATTTGGTGCCCTCTTCTGGTATGCAGGTGTACATGCAGGCAGAATATTGTCTACGTAATAAATAAACCTTTTTTTAAATGTCAATAAGAGGAAGCCCTAGGTGGATGCTCCCCACCATGGGGAGAGGGTAGGTGAAGGACACCAGCAGAATACTTACCTGGGCACTCAGGGTAGCAGTGATCGAGAAAGGCTTCCTAGAGAAGAGACTTTTTTGGTTTTGTTTGTTTGAGACAGGGTTTCCCTGTGTAGCCTTAGCTGCCCTGGACTCACTTTGTAGACCAGGCTGGCCTTGAACTCACAGAGATCTGCCTGCCTCTGCCTCCCAGGTGCTGAGATTAAAGGTGTGTGTGGCCACCGTCCAGCTTCCTAGAGATTTTTAAACTAAGACTAGAAAATGAAGGAAGAGGTGAGAAAGGAGAGAGCAAGACTAAACAAGGGTTTCTAGAAAGCTCCGTGTGGTTGCATGTGGGTAAATCATAACGAATAAGGTGCAGGGCTGGGAAGAGGGCCCGGTGGGTAGAGTGCCAATCACCAAGCCTGGCCATGTGAGTCTGACCTCTATATCCCCACATGGTGGAAAGGAGAAAATTGGCTCCTTCCCGTTGTCTTTTGACCTCCACACACATAGCTACACACACCCTAAACAAAACAAAACAAAACACTAAAACTAAAAATTGGGCCAGGCATAGTGGCGCACACCTTTAGTCCCAACACTCTGGAGGCAGAGGCAGGTGGATCTCTGTGAGTTTGAAGCCAGCCTGGTCTACAAAGTGAGTTCCAGGACAGCCATGGCTACACAGAGAAACCCTGTCTTGGAAGAAAAAAAAAAAGAAAGGAATAGAAAGCAGAAGTTGGAGATGTAGGCAGGTTAGTATCCATAGGCTTTTAAAGCTGTGTTGTAAAGCCTGAATTTTATCCAGAAGGAAACCTGTAGCCAGTGGGCGCTTCCGGTGGGGAGGAAACCTAGCCAGCATCCACCTTACCTGCTCAGTGGAAGAACAAGAAGGAATCCCCAAGCGTATTCCCTTTTCAGGTGACATCAGCTAGGGCAGCTGCGGTAGATGGAAGATAGGCAGACTAAAATGGGGAGGGGATCGAAGGTGAGGTTTGGCAGAGTCACTCTCTCTCTAATGTGGCCCTGCCTGGCCCCCGAGTGCTGCTGATACCCCTGTGTTCTGTGTCTACAGGGAAAGTGACTGGTGGCAGGCTCGGTCCCTGAGCTCTGGACACACTGGCTATGTTCCCAGCAACTACGTGGCTCCTGCGGATTCCATCCAGGCTGAAGAGTGAGTGGGGTTGGGGCCAGCCCTGTGGAGAAATTCCTAGTGTCTGATTCCCAAGGCCATCTCTTGGGAGATGACTGCCTTGCTCTGAGCCTTCCTCCGCATCTGCAGCTTTATAAGGTTGCTGCAGAGCCAAAAGAAGATGGCCGTGGTGGCAGTTAACAGCAGCGCGTGCCTTGCAGCCGGTGCTGTGGTCGGTGCTGTGGTCGCTAACTGAGCAGCTTCTGTTTTACAAATGAGGAAGGTGGCCGGCGGTGGAGGATGGAGGTGCACATCTTTAATCCTAGCACTTGCTAGGGAAAGGCAGGCGGATCTCTCTGAGCTTGAGGTTAGCCTAGTCTACACAGTGAGTTTCAGGCCAGCTGGAACTTTGTCTGAAAAAAAAAAAGAAAAAAAGAAACAAGCTGGGTGGTGGCAGTGAATGCCTTTAATCCCAGCATGAGGCAGGCAGATCTTTGTGAGTTCAAGGCCAGCCTGGTCTACAGAGTGAGTTCCAGGACAGACAGGCCCGCACAGAGGAACCATAAATAAATAAATAAATAAATAAATAAATAAATGAATAAATAAATAAATAAATAAATAAATAAATAAATAAAGCAAATGAGGAAGCTGAAGCACAGAGAAAGTGAATATTCTGCCCAAGTTCTCCTAGTTAATAGTGTGCGGAGCTGGTATGCCCGCACAGAGAAACCCTAAATAAATAAATAAATAAATAAATAAATAAATAAATAAATAAAGCAAATGAGGAAGCTGAAGCACAGAGAAAGTGAATATTCTGCCCAAGTTCTCCTAGTTAATAGTGTGCGGAGCTGGTATGTGAATTCAGCTAGACACACATCACGGGCTAGCCGGCATATACATTGCCTATCTGAAACATTAACATTATGACAAAACCTATATATGTGCTATCTACGTCTGTGTATGTATGCCTGCATCTATGTATCTATGTATCTGTCTTAGCAGAGAGAATGTAGATTTATAGGGAAAAGGTGTGAAGAACTCCTCAGAGTGGGAGGGGTGCCCAGGGATTACTGTGTGAGCTTTCAAATCTGTAGTGGGTGGGAACTAGAGAGATGACCCAACGGTCAGCAGTGCTTGCTGCCCTTCCAAGGCGTGGAGTTTGGTTCCCAGCACCCAAGCTAGGTAGCCACAACCATCTGTAACTCCAGCTCTAGGGGATCTGATGCCCTCTTCTGGCTTCTGTAGGCATGTGCACACACACACACACACAGAGCAAACACTCACACAGACATACACATATAAATAATAATAATATAATAATAATAATAATAATAAACCTTTTGTTTGTTTTGTTTTCGAGATAAAGTTTCTCTGTGTAGCCTTGGCTATCCTGGAACTCACTCTACAGATCAGGCTGACCTCGAGCTCACAGAGATCCACCTGCCTCTGCCTCCCAAGTGCTGAGTTCAAAGGTGTGCACCATTACTATCCAGCCATATAAATTTTTTAAAACCTAAAAAGCATTGGGCTGGAGAGATGGCTCAGCTCTTAAGAGATTTGGCTTCTTTTCCGGAGGTCCTGAGTTCCATTCCCAGCAACCATACGCTGGCTCACAGCTGCCTTTGAGATAGGATCTGACCCCCTTTTCTGGCGTGCAGGTGTGCAGATGTGCTCATATACAAACAAATCCGTTTTAAGAAAGATATCTCATCTTTTTTTAAAAAATGTGGAGCTGAGGCACTGGGGTGTGTCTCACATGGTAGGGACCCGGTTCCCTAGTGATTAGAAGAGGGACTGTCTCTGACATGAACTCAGGGGGTCTGGCTTTTTTATCACCTCCACCTGGGTGGAGATCAGCCTTACCAGTCCACAGAGGAATACAATGAAGCCAGTCCTGATGGGATCTGATCCACTAGGGTCAGATGGATGGGGATGAGGACCTCTCTTATTATGGCTAGCCTTTAGAGTGTGGAGGAAGCACGAGGCCTTGGGTCTGATTCTCCAGCACCGTACAAAATCAACCATGGTGGCCCTTGTCTATGATCCTAGGATGTGGGTTCAATGTGACATAGTGAGTTTTAGGCCAGCCTGCGAAAGATGAAATCCTGCCTCAGACAAAGCAAAACAAAACAAATATCCCACGAAAACAGAGCAAAGCAGGGTCGGAGGGATGGCTTGGCAGCTAAGACCGCTGGACCCAGATTCAGTCTCCAGAGCTAGCGTGGTGGTTCACACCAGTAACTCCAGTCCCAGGGGATCCGACACCCTCTTCTGGTCTCTGCAGGCACCAGCCATGCATGTGGTGTGTGGACATACATGCAAGCAAAACATTCACACGCATAAAATTAAACTAAATCGAAACATAAGCTAATGGAACTGAGGGTGCATATTTTGGCTGAGAAAGGCTGGCAAAGGAATAATATTTAAAGTTAATTTTATTAGGTAGACAGAGAGGCTGGAGTGTAGCTTTACATGTGCGAGGCCCCAGATTTCATTCATCTTCATACCCTCCTCCCAAAAAAGTGATCCTCGCCATGTGTTCCATACATTTGTGGGGGGAAAAAAAAGAAGAAGAAGATGGAAGAGACTTTGAAGAACTGGACTGGGCATGTGTCTTAGGGTTTCCGTTGCTGCAATAGTACACCATGATGAAAAAGTAAGCTGGGGAGGAAAGGGTTTATTCAGTTTACACTTCCACGTTGCTGTTCTTCACCACAGGAAGCCAGCACAGGAACTCAGCAGAGCAGGAACTTGGAGGCAGGAGCTGTAGGGGGTGCTGCTCACTGGCTTGCTTCCTCTGGTTCGCTCAGCCTGCTTTCTTATAGAACCTAGAACCACCAATCCAAGGATGGCACCAGGCACAGTGTGCTGGGCCTTCCCCACTGATCACTAGCTGAGAAAATGCCTAACAGCTGGATCTCATGGAGGCATTTCCTCAACTGAGGTTCCTTCCTCTCTGATGACTCCAGCTTGTGTCGAGTTGACACAAAACCAGCACATTCAGCACGGTTTTGTAATCCTGTGCCTGTAAACCCAGCATCTGTAGTGAATTTGAGGACAGCCTGGGCTACATGAGACTCTGTCTCCCCAAACACTATCCAAAACCAGAATGAGAATCTTCAGGACTTGGAGTTTGATTTGTTGTTGGACTGTGGGAGGCGAGCCAGTCTCTTTTGAAGAAGCAGGTTAGGTGTGGTTCCAGTCGCTAAAATGGAGGACACAGGAGCAGGTGGAGGCACATGGGCTCTGGGGGGGGTTGTTTTGAGGTTCGTGGAGAGGAACAGTCTCTACAGGTGAAGGAAGCTGCCAGAAGCTAGACCAGGCTGTGCTGTGCATGAGAGGTGGTTGGCCAGGTCACTACATTATCCCAGAGGAAGGGGCATGTGTTCCTAATTGTCACAGAGACGCTGCCATTTGTTCTGTGTCGCCCTGGCGGGTGGCACACCGGTGCTGGTGGGAACCAAGACTCATCTGAGTGGAGAGGACAATGAAAGCTGCCTAGCAGGAAGGAGGAGGAAGAGAGAGTGAGACACAGAGTGGTCCTAGAACCCGACTCTGGGGTTGACCTTGGAGAAGAAAGAGACCTGGGAGAAGTGAGAAAAGCAGGCCAGGCCAATGCAGAACACCCAGGGCTGGAGGAGAAATTTCTGAAGACAGGAGAGGGGGTGTCTGAGGCTCCCTTTGTCTCTGGCAATGGGGCGACCTTCATAAGGCACTTTTGTTACATGGGCAGTAAAAGCAGAGCAGGACAGCAGAGTCGAGGAAGGAGGGAGATAGTGGAAGGGGAGGAAGTATTGACCCAAGAGAGAAAAATGTGCATCTAAGTGAAGGCAAGATGAGAAGCCCAGGGCGAAACGTGCAGGCTATGGCTTAGCAAGTAAAGGCCCTGGCTATCAAGCCTGATTATCTTTTGATCTCCAGCTTTTGATCTCTAGAACCCACACAGCGAAAGCAGAAAGCCGGCATGCATAGATTATCTGCTGACTTTCACTCCTTTGTTATAGCACGCATGCACACATGTGCACATGCACTCACAAAATAAATACACAAAGTGCAATGATTTTCTCTTTACATTTTCTGTTTCGATTCCCAGCACCCATGTGGTGACTCAGAACCCTCATTAACTCCAGTTTCAGGGACTCTGATGCCCTCTTCTGGCCTCCATAGACACTTGCACTCACGTGTATGTGTGTGTGTGTGTGTGTGTGTGTGTACACAGTAAAACAAGACAAAACAACAACGACAAAAACCTCTTTAAAGTACAGCAATGTAGGACTCAGAATTTCCCTCCAGGAAGGAAGAAGGTATGTGTTTAGAGGTTGATGCATGGACAGTTTCAGGGGCCGTTCATGGGGTGAGATGGGGTTTCTTGAGCAGAGGGTCATGGGCAATTCCAGAGCATAAGTGGAATGAGGTGAGATTGTGGCAGGAAGCATGAAGGAAGGAGGAGGGGAGTGATGCCAGAACACCAGGGTTTGGGGCTCATGCTGTGTCCACAGCCGGGGCAGCATGGTGATGCCTAGACTGCCAGCATGGAGATGTCTAAAGTGCCTCATGCCGCCTGGTTAAGGCCACAGGCCTGAGAATAGACAAGTTGGGTTCCTGTTTTGGAGTCGCGGTGTGGCCTCAGTTGCTTAACCACTAGATAGCCAGTTCAATTTCCTCATCTGCCTTGTAAGCGTAAGCGCGACGCCTCCCTCTGAACACTTATTAGCGAGTACATTTAGCGACCACAAAGGAAGTGCCCAGCCTGTTAAGCCTTGGTTTTAATTTTGAAGCAAGGTCTTACTCTGTAGCCCAGGCTGCCTCACACTCGGGATCTCATGTTCCTCAGAGCTGAGTTACTTGTTGATCCTTAAGGACATTGCTAATGTCCTGGCTGTTGGAGGAGGGCTTTGACAAGCTTTGGCAGTGTTACATAGACCTTCAGTCATTTCTCCTTTTTTGGGGGGGGAAGGAGGTGGCTTTTTTGAGACAGGGGTTTCTCTGTGTAGCCCTGGCTGTCCTAAAACTAGCTCTGCAGACTGGCCTGGCCTTGAATCACAGAGATCCACCTGCCTCTGCCTCTCTGAGTGCTGGAGTCACAGGCGTGCGCCACTGCACCTGGCTCATCTCCCTTGATTTGAAGACTGTGTTTCTTTCTATTGAGCCCAGGTGGCATGGTCACTTTACCGATCAGATAAGGCAGCCACAGCGGGGTCTTCTACAGCATCTGTGGTCATTTCAGCCCCGCCCCCCTTACAGGCACAGTTAGCTTGAGGCTACAGGTTTCTCAGAAAGCATCAAGAGGGGGAAGAATTTGGGGTTAGGTTGTGGTAGGGGTCTGGATGATCACTGGGGTGGTGGGAAAGAACAAGGGCAAGCAAGGACTTTAGGCTGTCCACATCAGCTAGCCTGGTGGGCAAGTCAGTTCTCCTCTGATCCCTCAGTTCAGAACGGGTTGTGGAGAGTTCTCGTGAGATGAGTTAACGGCCCTGTGGTACCTGAAAAGGTCATCAATGCCTGGGGTCTACCACTTTTTGTTTGTTGTTTGTTGGAGACAAGGTCTTACTAGGTAGCCTGGACTGGTTTGGAACATCTGCCTGCCTGTGCTGGGCTTAAAGGCATGCACCACCACTGCCTGGCTTTTTTCTGTTTTTTTTTTTTTTTTTGTATTATTTTAAGGTAGGGTTTCACTTTGTACTCCTGGCTGGCCTTAGAACTCACTATGTAGAGCAGGGTGGCCTCAAACTAAGAGCTGTGCCTACCTCTACCTCCTGATTGCTGGGACTATACTACCACACCAGGAAGATTCTAACAATTTTGGGTTTTGGTTTGGTTGTTTTTTTTCGAGACCGGGTTTCTCTGTATTCCATTGGCTGTCCTGAACTGGATTTGTAGATCAGGCTGGCCTCGAACTCATGGCGATCTGCCTTCCTCTGCCTCCCTGAGCACTGGGATTACAGGCGTGCATGCGCCACTACTCCCAGCAGATCCTAACAATTTTAAGAGGTAGTGGGTAGAAAGAATACTGGTCTTTCTCATGCATCTACTCTGTGTGCCAGACACGCCATTCCCCTTCTCTGTGATCCTTATACTCAGGCCGTAAAGTCAATTATAACAGCCCATTTCTCAGGCGAGGAAACTGAGGCTTGGCTTGTGAGGTGACTTCCTGGGAAGATGAACTGGGGTCTGCGGAGAGTGTGCCTGACTCTGTCTGCTTCTCCTAACAGGTGGTACTTTGGCAAGATCGGCAGAAAGGATTCAGAGAGGCAGCTGCTCTCCCCTGGCAACCCTCAGGGTGCCTTTCTCATTCGGGAAAGCGAGACCACCAAAGGTGGGTTAGCACGCCATGCCACCAGCCCTTAAGGTCAGCAGGGAGTGCTTGGGTCAGGGCCAAGTGGAGGGGCAGAGCTAAGATGGAGTCTGGGAAGTGCCTTTGGAGCCTGCTCTTAGTCCCTTGGAGAGGACTAAGTGACGCTTCCCACACAGGTGCCTACTCCCTATCCATCCGTGACTGGGACCAGAACAGAGGCGATCATGTGAAGCATTATAAGATCCGGAAGCTGGACACGGGGGGCTACTACATCACCACGCGGGCCCAGTTCGAATCTGTGCAGGACCTGGTGCGGCACTACATGGGTGAGCGGCTCAGAGGGACCAGGTGTCAGCCAAGCTGGCGCGTTGGCTTGGCGCACGCCTGCAATCCCAGCACTGCGAGTTCGGGGCCAGCCTGGACAACAAAATGTCCTCCCAGAGAAGTAGTGGCCCGATCCAGTATGCAAGTTCCCAGGCCAGGATCCTGCTCTGTGTTGGATTCTAAGGAAACTGAGTCCCAAAGCAGCTGTGACAGAGCAATGCCTCCTAATGTTTGAATAGGGAATTGGAGAATTATCTCGGGGGTAGGGGAGGGGCTCATGTGTGCCAGACCACGGGTATTCAAGTCAGAGGACAACTCTTGAAAACTGACTCCTTCAACTGAGTGGGTTCTGAGAATGAAACTCATGTCATCAGGGCACACTTACCTGCTGAGCCATTTTGCTGGCTCTGGTCTATGAAACTTTGTGGGGTCTTTGTTGTTCTCTCTCTCTCTCTCTCTCTCTCTCTCTCTCTGTGTGTGTGTGTGTGTGCGTGTGTGTGTGTGCCTTGCTGGCTGTCCCTGTTGTATTTCTGAGACACAATCACCACCATAGGCTTTAAGCCGGTGGTCTTCACCCTTCCCAATGCTGCGACCCTTTAATCCAGTTCCTCACATTGGAGTGACCCCCCAAAACCATAGAATTATTTTTGTTGCTACTTCATAACTGCAATTTTGATATTGTTATGAATCATAATGTAAAATCTGTTATGGGAACCGATGCTCTCAGCAGCAGGCTGCAGAAGCCGGTCTGAACTTTGAGAAGGATCCCTGGCTGTTATGTGCTGCTTGGAAGGCAAGGACACGGTGGAAGGAGGTGTTGCTTGGACAGCTGTGGTCATTGCCCAGGCAGTAATAGCGGCCAGGCAGAACCGGTGATGGCAAGCAAGCAGAAGCAATAATTTTGAAGCTGAGCAGAAGGCAGCATGGACTTGACCAATGGAGACCTGCTTGTGGGGTTAAGCCATAGCGGTCTATCCAGGACCAAAACCCAAGTATGGAACCCAGGCAACAGCATTGCCTAGGATGAGGCCCGTAGCAGGAATGGGCCCAAGTCCACAGTTTCGCCTCAGAACTTTATCTTCGTTTTCACCTGTCGGAACCGGTCCTTATCCTTAAAGGCCTGGCTGGAGTCTACCTCTATAGCGGTCCCACAGGGATCATCTCACTTTCTTTCCTGGCTGTGACCTCTCAAGTATGAACTAGTTACTTTTTTTTTTTTGAGACACTGTAGCCTAGGCTGGCATCAGCCTCCTTAGATCCTTTCCTAACCTATTGGGCTGGAATTACCCGCGTGAGCCACGATGCTCCGCTGGTTATTTATGGCAGCTAAGCTTTAGATCTGATGCTGAGCTGTGGTAAAATTTCAGAGAGTCTTCATAGCTTCCGTCTGTGAATCCCCCCTCTCTGTCCTTCCTCCAGAAATGAATGACGGTCTGTGCTACTTGCTCACGGCGCCCTGTACCACCATGAAGCCCCAAACGCTAGGCCTGGCCAAAGATGCCTGGGAGATCAACCGTAGCTCCATAACGCTTGAACGCAGGCTGGGCACCGGCTGCTTTGGAGACGTGTGGCTGGGTATGAAGATCTCAGGAGCCAGACGGAGGGGGTGGTGCTGGGGTCTGGGGAAAGGGGCAGCTAGTCTTGACGAGTATGCGGCCACCGAGCAGGCACGTGGAACTACAACACGAAGGTGGCGGTGAAGACGCTGAAACCGGGCACCATGTCCCCGAAGGCCTTCCTGGAGGAGGCACAGATCATGAAGCTGCTGAGGCACGACAAGCTGGTGCAGCTCTACGCCGTGGTGTCGGAGGAACCCATTTACATCGTGACGGAGTTCATGTGCCACGGTGAGGTGGGCGGCGGGTGGGGCCTGGGCCACCACCTGTGAAGGGACTAGAAACAGTTGCTACACATTCAGGGAAGACGCTTTGATGCACAAATCCTCTCCGGTGCTAGAGTGGGGGCGGGACCAGGCTAGGAGGCGGGGCCATTGCAGGTGGCCGGGCCTCCTCTTGCGGGAAGGTAGTTAGCCAACCAGGGGATCCATCTGAGCAAACCAGAGCACGGTCCCAGATGAGACAGGACAAGGGAGGAGTCTACGCGGGGCGTGTCCAGGGGTTCAGAGGTGGAGACAGAACAGGAAGGTTGATCTAGGTGAGATTAGCCCAGCAGGTGCGAGGCCAATATAGAAAAGAACGGAGAGACTACGGGCTTGCTGCTGATTTTCTGACTGCTTCTCCCTAGGTAGCTTGCTGGATTTCCTGAAGGATCGAGAGGGCCAGAACTTAAGGCTGCCCCATCTAGTGGACATGGCCGCCCAGGTAAGCTGGGCCAGCAGGCTTCCTCTCTGGGACCCCTCTCTTATTAACCTATCATGAACCCCTGTGCCTTCAATACACCTAAAACTGCAGCCCAGTTTTGGCTGAGACCCGAGGCAGGAAGATGCTGTTGAGTCTCCGCATGCAGGCTGGGCTGCGGTGCTGGGATGGGAGGGGGTGTCCATCAGGACGGTGGGGTGGAATTATGCTACCGTGAGTCTCCGTCGGCTCCTGCCTCCCGCTTCCTTTCCGCCTCCTAGGTGGCTGAAGGCATGGCCTACATGGAGCGCATGAACTACATCCACCGTGACCTGAGAGCAGCCAACATCCTTGTGGGGGAGCAGCTGGTGTGCAAGGTCGCTGACTTCGGGCTGGCACGCCTCATCAAGGATAACGAGTACAACCCCCGCCAAGGTGACAGGCCCCGCCCCGCCTCGCCAGAGTCCAAAACCCACTCAGTCAGAAACCCTTCCCCGCTCCTGCTGACCCCAAACACCCCCATCCCGATGTGAATCAAGCGCAGTTCTGGGTTCAAGTCCCCCCTCAGACACTGGCTACCCACAGGTCTTGAGTTACCCGACTTTTGTGAGTTGCCATTGCTGATGTATAAAATGAAAATATTTAGACCACGGTAAGCCAGTACGTATTTACCAGGCATGGCTCAGTCTCCTTAAACAGACAGCATAGCGTTTCGGCACCAGGGTTGTAGCCAGGACACCAGTGCGGATCCCAGCCGCTTGCTGGTTGTGCTGGTTGGGCGAAGAACTTATCCAGCACCTTCTTCTCCTCACTAGTGAGATGAGGCCAGCAACAGTCTGGGCTCAACGTGTTAATAGTGGGGATGTTGTTAGCAGCACCTACAGCAGTACCTGGGCCTGAGGGATGTGACTGGGGGGCGGGGGGAGAATGCTTGCTTAGTGGAAGGGGAACTGACTTTGCTCTCAGCCTCATAAACCAAAATCAAGACAAATGAGACTCTGACCAGCATTTAGTGACAGCTAGAGACGTTCTAATATCTTATCATGAGAAGCATAACCATGTGTGGAAAGAGCCCAGCACGGCACCAGGCACACAGTAGGTGCTGACTACATAGATAGCAGGTCTCTTCTGCTGTGCACAGAGACGTCTATGCTCAGGGTCCCCAAGATGCCCAACCTTGAAGTCCTCATTCTCGTGATCTAGTGGTTTCCAGGGCGCCCCCCCCCCGTCATTAACCTGACCTTCCTTCCCATTATCTCTAGGGACCAAGTTCCCCATCAAGTGGACAGCCCCAGAGGCCGCCCTCTTTGGCAGATTCAGTGTCAAGTCGGACGTGTGGTCCTTCGGGGTTCTGCTCACTGAACTGATCACCAAGGGCAGAGTTCCTTACCCAGGTAAGCCTGGGGCTGGGGGGTGTGGTCAGGGGGGAGGGCCTTCTCTACCAGGCTCCTTGCAGGGGCTGACAGAGTTCCACCCCTCAGGCATGAACAACCGGGAAGTGCTGGAGCAGGTAGAGCATGGCTACCACATGCCATGCCCCCCGGGATGCCCGGCATCCCTGTATGACGTCATGGAGCAGACCTGGCGTCTGGATGCAGAGGAGAGGCCCACCTTTGAGTACCTGCAGTCTTTCCTGGAAGACTATTTCACCTCCACAGAACCACAGTACCAGCCAGGAGACCAGACGTAGCCTGGCTGGGCATCGACAACCCTCTGAGAGTATCTACCTGCTCTTGCCAACCCCCAGCGCTCTGGTCCCAGTGCCCCCAGACTTAGAGCCCTGTGGAATCCTTGCACATCAGAAGAAGGCCAGAAGCTCTGAACCCATTTTATAGATGGGGCCAATGGAGGCTCGGAACTCATCTCTTACCTCCTCTGACCCAAGCACTCTTTCTTCTCTTCCCACCTATGCCCCACCCAAAAACCTAGTGCACTCCGCTCATTGTACAGATGAAGTAACTGGGTGCTCAGAGCTCCTCTCTCACACATTCTGACCCCGAGCACCACTTTTCCTGTCCCACTAGGCTCCTGCATACTGTCAGTCCCTCTCTTCCGTCTCCTAAAAATACCCCTACTACTCTGCCTAGTTATTTATGAAATTCTATTTCCCTTCCTTCACTTACCTCTTCCCTGTGCTTTCCCATCTCTTGTCAGCCTGCTCCAGTCCTGGCCCTAAGAATTCAGCTACTGCTCTTGGTTCTCTTGGGTTTCTCCAAGTTTCAAGGACAGGGAACATCTTTGCTTGATACCCTTCCTTGCAGACTGAACCCGGTGGTCCAGGCCCAGGTCTGAGGGAGAGAGCTGTTGAAGGCTCGGTACCTCTCTGAGTAACGTGTACTTGCCTATTCATTATGTGAGGAAGAACAACGAGAATGTGACACTGAACCATGGAGATTCCCTGCGCCATCGTTGGGGAAGGGTGGGAGGCCACAGGAGATGAGCAGGACAGCTTTGGCTATTGGAGGGATGGCGGGGGGTGGGGGTGAGCAGTTCCCTCCTGCCTACTAACCACAAGGTACCCGGTGTGTGGCACTTCAGAAGGCTCCTAAGTCCACAAGTCGGTTCACTATGAGTTGAGAGACCAGATGATCGGAAATGGGCGAATAGGGCTTCGAATCTGCAGACAGCTCATTCCCTGCATGAGTTCAGCTAATTTTCCACTCACCCTGGGACAGTCTTAGGCCTCCCACAGAGGCATGGAGAAGAATGCAACAGACCCTCTGCTCTGTCGGCTTCCCCAGAACAGGGCAGGGGAGGAAGGGAAGAGGCCTAGCTCACGGGACCTCACTGGGGGAGGTCTCCTCTAACCAAGGGGGCTCGTGGAGGCTTTAGAAGTATCTTTACTTATTATGGTGACTGGGGGGAGGCTGCTAGCTGGGTCCTCCTCAGAGAAGCTGGCAGCTGGAAACTAGGAGAGTGGGAAGTATGGATCCCTGTCTCTGCTCTCTGCAAACACTGATTGGCCCTCTGACTTATTGGTGGGGGAGGAGGAGAGCCTGGGAGTTGGGAGTAGCTGATGTACTAGGCAATTACTAAGAATCCACTCTGCTGGGCCCTTTGCTGAGCAGGACGCTGGCCGTGTGAAAATGAGTAAGATTATTCCGGTCCTGGAAGCGTTCCCTTGGGTGAAGAAACAATAAACAAACAAACAAACAAACAAACAAATAAATAAATAAATAAATACCTTAAAAAAAATCAGGATTACAGATGTGTACCACCATGCCCAGTTTAATCTGCTAACCTGGCTGGGGCATGGCTGCACACACCTTTAGTGCCGGCACGAGGCAAGCACACGGGTGCGTGTTTGAGGCCAGCCTAGTCTATGAAGCGAGCTCCAGGATAACAGTGAGAAACAAGCATGGCCGCTGAATGTCAGATGTTTCCCTCCTCTCCTCCTGTGTAATCTAATGCTGAGACTGTTTTCTCTGATTAGTTCCACTGGATAAGAGAACCGAGGCGCAGGGGTTGCAGGTAGGCCTGGATCACCGAGATGCGTGTGGCAGAGCGGATCTTCCGCAAAGCCCACGGTCTCTTCACTAGACTTCACTGCCTCTGGGCTTCGGAAAGGGTGTATACTGTGTGGTGTTGTGCGTGTGTATACATGTATGTGTGTGTGTTTCTACTTATTGGCAGAAGGCTTCCCTAGGACCCCCCCCCACCAAATTGAGGGGCTTTTTGAAGGAAAGGGGGCAAGGTGAGGGTTCCTTGTAACCAGGTCTGTGCTGGAGGTAGTTGATTGTAATCAAGAGATTGTGAGACTCCAGGTGTCACGAGACGGTCGGTGGCCTTAGCTCTGCAGACAAACTCGGACACTGAGGCTCTGAGCCTACTGTCTCCTAACAACCAAGTCCACGAAAGCCTGCCTGCTGTTATATATTCCTGCCTCTACCACTTGCTGGCTCTGCGGGCCTCTGCGCGGGTTTAATTTCGTCAGGCTCCAGTTCGCTCATCTGTGAAGTAGCACTAAATGTTTACCACACATCAGCTGTCTGTCACTGTCATCTTTACGGGATGTTGACTCTGTGCCCGGTGTCCTGCTCAGGGCAAGCTGCCGTTTCAACCTCACATAACCTAGGAAAACAGGCGGCTGTTCTGATAAACTGAGGCACTGTGAGGGAAATCATACCTCCCCCTCATTCTGAGATAGGCTCTCTCTATGGCGCTCGGGTTCCATTAGTGCTGGAATCATAGGCATATACCACCACGGCCAGCCTAAGTCAGGGTTTTGAAGGTGGCTAGCATATGAAGGAATGGATCCGATGGGGGAGGAGGGGTATGCTGAGACAGAGTCTCACAGCCCTTTCCTGGAACCAGGATATTCTCGTCTGCCTCCTGGGGCTCTGCCTGCTGCCCTCGGCCCATGTGGTTTCTGTGAAGGTCCAGCAGTGTCCTGAACCACCTGGAGCTCTCCGGGCCCCTTGCTGCTCTTCAGCCCACCAGAACATTCCCCGTGTCTCCAGGTTTCCCCATCATTCCCTCCAGAGCAGCTGGATGAAGCTCGCTGGCATCCCCGTTTCAGTCCCGGCCTTCTGTTCCCTCCAGATAGAGCACAATGCAATTGATTAAGCTACAGCTCTCTCCATTTCAATCACATCCTCTGGCCCTGCCTCCCCGAGATTACAGGCCGGTCACCTTGATTGCAGCTTGCCGCCGCGTTCACAGAACTCTTCAGTCGTTTTCAAAACCATCTCTCGCCTCATTCACTCCCCCCACCTGGCTCTTCTCCGTGATGTGTAGATTTTACTGGCCTAAGATTCAGAGGGCAATTTTATTTCGAGGTTGATGGGGGGGGGGGTACCTAATTGCAAGGTATTTCACTTGCACAGGCTAATTTGATCCTCACCAAGAGGCAATGCAGCAATGTGAGGTTAGAACCATTTACAAAAAAAAAAAAGAAAGAAAGAAAGAAAGAAAGAAAGAAAGAAATGAAGGCTCTGACCCTCACCCAAGGTCATACCATGAGATGATGGAGTCAGGGTTTGAACCCTAAGACTCATGCTTTCCACTGTCACGCCCCTTTGATCACACTGTACAGCAAAATCTAATAGTAACCGTGGGTGGATATGGACAGTGATACGGGCCCAGAGAATCCTCATCCATGCTGCCGACTGCACTGAATTGGGACCAGGGAGATGGGTCTGTGTTTAAGAGGACTTCCTGCTCTTGCAGAGGACCTGGGTTCAGTTCCCAGCACCCACACCTGGAGGCTCACAGCTGCCTAGAACTACAGTTTCAGGGGATTCCACGCTCTCTGGCCTCTGAGGGCACCCACACTCACATGTGTAGGCACACACACACACACACACACACACACACACACACGTCAAAATAAATAAAACCCCAGCCTAATGTGTTAATCTTATATACACCTGTTTTTGCGTTGTTTTGCTTGTAGTTTTTGATGGACTCAGCTCTCTCTTTTTTCTTTGTTGTTGTTGTTGCTCTTTTGAGATGGACCTGGTCTGTTGTGGTCCAGGCTGGCCTTGAACTCAAAATCTTCTGGTTGCTGTTTCCCAAGAGCCAAGGTTACAGGCATCTGCCACATGTTTGGCTATTTTGCATGCGTTTAGTGCTGTCCCCATTAGGCTGGTCTTGTCTAGGAAGCAATGACAGTAAACAATCACATCACAGAGCAGCAAGGCCAGTCCAGGAGCCCGGGGAGATTTCTTGGAGAATGTGAAATAAATTGGCCTGATGAAACAACAGGAGAATGAGGTAATCCTGGTTGAACGAATAACGTGTGCAAAGACCCAGAGGTATAGCAGAGGGAGGCTCATTCAGGCAAAGGCAAGTAACTATGCAGGAGATGGCTGAAAATACAGATGGCACAATAAAGACAGGAGGTCAGAAAACAGAAGAGGGAACCAAGGGTGATGGTCCCCGAGAGCCAGAAAGAAATCATCTAGGAGTCCAGGACACATCAGAGGAGACTTTCCTGAGTCCCACTGCGTCAAAACTGAGCTGGATGAATTCTCCGTCCACTCCTGTGGGTGTTTTCCTGGCACAGTTAGGAAGCCTCCCTCCCTCAAGCCTACCTACCCTAACACACACATAGTGCCTGCATGGCCGGGCAGTGATACTTGCCTGCCACCTAGTGGGAGTTTGGAGAACTACATACAAAAATAAAGGAAACTTTTTTTTTTTTTTTTGCTGGGGCATCAGGTCGCAGTTCCCCTTTCTCAAGGTACACAAAGTTTAATGGTAACAGGTTTCAGGGTTCAGATAGGGGAAATGACAGTTTTGGTGTCTTGGAAAAGAGGAGAGGATCCAAACTTATTGGGCGGGAAATTTTCTTTTTCTTTTTTTCCAAGACAGGGAAACTGTCCCAGAACTCACAGTGTAGACCAGACTGGCCTCGAACTCACAGACATCCACCTGCTTCTCCCTCCCAAGTGCTGAAATAAAAGGCATGAGCCACTACAATAGGCTTGGGAAGGAACTTTTCAGAGGAAGCAAGAAAACACACACACACACACACACACAAACAAAAAAGCTAAGTGGAGTCTCTAATTCCAGCAAGCTGAGAGACAGAGAGGCAGGGGGCTCTCTGTGAGTTCCAGGCCAGCCTGGTCTACATAAGCTACCCAATAAGACTATTTAAAAACACCCACAAAACAACCGAAGACAAACAACTGGGTCTGGAGAGATGGCTCAGCAGTTAAGAGCACTGGCTGCTCTTCCAGAGGACCTGGGTTCAAATCCCAGAACCCAAATGGTGGCTCACAAGCATGTGTTATCCTAGCCCCAGGGGAACCAGTGCCCTTTTCTGAGGTGTGTGTTCATACTCACACATATATGCAGAACACCCATACACATAAATTTTTTTATGCAGATTAAAAAGGATTAGACATGGTGGCACAGGCTAGCATTTGAGGTTTATGAATTTGAGGTGAACCTGGACCATATTTGGAGAGAAACATATTTCGAGAGAGAGAGAGCGAGGGAACGGAAGAAAAGGAGCGTGGAGAAGCGGCCTGCTGCAGAAGCCTGAGATTCCAGCACTTGGGAGGCAGGAGAATCGAGAATTCAAGGTCCTCCTCAGCTACACAGTGAGTTTCAGGCTAGCCTGAGTTATTTAAAACCCTGTATCAAAGTGCCGCACTTAAAAAACGTTAAGAAGGGGCTGGAGAGATGGCTCAGTGGTTAAGAGCACTGGCTGCTCTTCCAGAGGACCTGAGTTCAATTCCCAGCACCCACATGGTGGCTCACAGCCATCTATAACGAGATCTGGTGCCCTCTTCTGGCTTGCAGGCACACGTGCAGGCAGAACACTGTATACACAACACATAAATCTGAACAAGGAGAAGGAGAAGGTGACAGAATTAAGTGACCCCAGAGGCAGGAAGTGGAACTGCTGTGAAGTACAATTAGGTAGGAATGAGTGTACTACACCTACCAGCGGATTATTGCCTAAAAATGAAGATGGTAAGTTAGGTAGGGTTCTGGTCAGGCATACACTTGGCTAAGATTCTAACCCTTTGGCAACAGGGTCAGAAGACAAAGTGGAGTTTTGAGGGGTTTTTTGAACTTTGTGTGTGTGTGTACACATCCATGAGGTGCCTGTGGACACCAAAGGCGTGCTCTCCCCTGGAGCTGAAGTCACACTTGGTGACAGGCCGCCTGATGTGGATGCTGGGAATTGACCCCTGGCCCTCCAGATGCTGTGAGCCTGTGAGCTATCCTCCAGCTTCTGTTTGGTTTTGCTTTTGAGGCAGGGTCAGGCTGCTCCAGGCCGGCTTGGAGCTATGTAGTCTAGGTTAGCCTCAAACTCACCTCCAGCCTCCTGAGTGCCAGTGCCTACAGGCCAGAGCCACCACATTCGGCCACTGTAGAGTTCTGAGCACGGGCAAATCCACTTAAACAATCCATTTTTCAGAAGAAAACCCCTGATGACCAGCGTGGAGGAAGGATGACAGAAACACACCAGGTCACAGTCCTAGGACACACGGCTTAACCTGGCCTGGGAACCAGGCCCATCAGTCTACTTGATAACACCTACAGACTCATCCGTGGTGTCCCAGGTTAAGCGCTCACCAACAGACAACAAAGTGCTGACCTACAGTCGGAGATAACCCGAAGGCAAACTAAAGACACACATTTACCCCAGGATGGGGGTTGAGAGCCAGGACCCTGCACATCCTGGTGGGTACAGGAATTTACACACATGCAGCGTGGCTGTCAAGAGCCCTACCCTGCCCCCTCAGTCTTCTCCAGGTCCCTCACCACCTCTGGCAGGAACAAAGCTGACCTTTGCCCCGTGGCCTCTGGCCTCTCCTCCCACACCCCCTGCCCCAGAGGGAGGAGCTGTTTGAAGTCTGGGCTGCAGCTGGGGTTTCCTGTTGCCTGGAGGAATGTGGGAGGGCTTGCCTAGGGGAGGGGAGAGGGGCTGGGCTCAGAAGGAGGGCTAATGGGGGGCCAGGGGCCTGAGTCTTCACTCTGAGGGGGCCTTCCTGCTTCCCTGATCTCCTGGGCTCCAGCTCCAGCTGGTCCATCCGAAGGAGGGGTGAAGCCGGGGACATAAATGGCTCCAATCCAATGGGCCCCTTGTTCTTGGAGCTGCAGCTCAGAGTCTCAGAAGAGTTCAGGAGAGCTCGTTAGGTCTCGGTTTCTTCTCGCATGGACTAGACTGAATTACTCTCTAGCAACCCGGACCTCCCCTCTAGAAGCCCCAGAGCCTGTATTCAGAGAGGGGGCACCCCTCTCTCTCCCTTTCCACAAATCCCTATCACTATTCTTCTTATGACTTGATAATCTCTCCTGTACCTTGCCAGTTTTCAAAGCTTTTTTTAAATTCTAGAGCGGCTCTCATGTAGCCCAGGCTGGCCTCGTGTACCTGCATAACTGAAGATGATCTTGAATTTCTGATGGTCCTGTTTCCACCGCCCCTGTGCTGGGATTATAGGCGTATACCACTAGGCCCAATGCAGTTTTCAGATCACTTTACTTCTGTGTGTTAAGCTGATCTCTACCTGAGTCTATTTTACTCTCAGGAACCTGAACCTCTGACACAAGAAATAAAAAGCAAGATAAGGTGTATCTGGCTCCCAGTTTACACGGCCTCTAAAACCGTAGGTACCCACAGCCTTATCTGGAATTTCAGCGGTATGTCCTGGGTCTGAATATACCATACCAGGTTTTGCTTCCATTGAAACAAAAGTGGCGAAGCTGAGCCCAGAGAGATGGAGACTCTCAGCTCTCAATCAGTTCAAGTTGCTAATGCAGATATGAAGACTGAACACTAGGTGGCAGCAGCATCCCACATAATAGTGCACTTGTGGTTTTTTTTTTTTTTTTTTTTTTTCGGGGGGGGGGCGGGATCCCAACATACTTTGGAAAGGGTCCATAAGAAAAACCTGTCCCCAAATTCCAGGAACCTCTGCTGTGCTTTGTTCCCAGGGATCTGCAAAACTCTGGGGGCAACTCATTACCTCCGCAGAAGGGTTGAAAAATTCTACCTAACGTCCCTTTCACCACGGAACTTCAACTGGTCCCATTTTCCCTGGGGCTCTCTACCTCCTTTATTACCCTACCCCATCCTCTCCCCAAATTTAATTCAAACCGTAAGGGACTTCCTATCCTGTAGTAGAGCCTCAGGGTGGCAAGGATGAGTGAGGAATCACAGACCCGGGTGGGGTGCGTCTGCACTGCGGGAGACAGCCTTGGCAAGGCACTAAAAATGTTGGGATTTGAAGCTACAAAGGGCCTCCAAAGTACCTACTGCTTTCATTAATATCTGATCGTATCCACAATCAATTCCTGGGGTTACTTTGTCTGCAAGAGAAGCTGCCCCTAAATAGAGCCCCCCCCCCAGCTGGACACATGCACATCACTGGGTATAGTTTTTAGACCCTTTCGCTTCCTCTGTTAGTCGCTTTCACCTACCCTATTACTCGCTTTCTGGAGAAATTCCAATTGTTCTATGGGACAGGTTTGGGAGGAATGGTGGTCTGGAGAAGGTGTTGAGGACGTACTGTGGTTAGCATAATGTCACCACCTACTTTTGACACATGTTGACTAGCCATTACCCTGCAAAGACCAAAGAAGGCGTCAGAAACAGGTGGGCAGCGGAGGAAAAGCGTTGCTGGAGAAGCTTCCGACATGGAGCAAGGTGGCCGAAGCCAGCAGACAGTGGGCAAAGGAGCGTCAGACACAGCCATGAAGTTGCCATCAGCTCAGGAGCCGTGAAACCAGCAGGGCAGCGGCCATGCATTCATCTGTTTCCCCTGCAAACCTCAGCTAACACTTGACTACCGGAGTGCTAAGGGAGGACACACAGACAGAGGAAAAGATCAGCCATAAAGGGGGTCGGAGGACTTAGGGGATCACCACTCTCTGTTACCGCCCAAGGGTGAGCTTTGGAATTATCCAGATCCAGGCTCTACCGCTTTCTAATCGGGACACCCGGGCTTCAGAACTCTTAAATCTAAAATAGCAATAAAGTCTTGCAGAGGGCTGTGGCAGATTCAAGCTGTGGTGCCCGGGCGCTCAGTAAATGGCAGCCGCGGCAATTCTCCTTTCAGGGCTGTCCAGCCACCTCCCCGGGGTAACAAAGCCTTCCTCAGAGGCGCACATTCCCATCTGTGGGATAGGCAAGGCAGGGGGCCCAGAGCCAGGGGCTGGAGAACAGATGTGACCTGGAGAGGAGCTAGGTGAAAGTGCTGAGCCCAGCCCCCACGCCGCCGCAGGAGCTGGGGAACTGTGCTTACAAACAATTGTTCAGATTCGAGAGGAGGCACGGCGTTTGTGAATTTTCCAGGGTTTTTGCGCCCTCGCCGCCCGTGGACGAAAACAGAATGTAGGCGCTGGAGGAACTAAGTCCAGGGCTGAGTTTGAGGCGAAGGGTCACTAAGAGCGGAAGAGGCTTTGGCGTTTCCAGGGAGGCTTTCTGGCCAGAAGCCTCTTCCGAAAGGAAAAACGCCCCCAAATTCAGAGCGTCGGTCCACTCTTCTCCCCGTGGCCCCCCTCAGCGTGTTTGGGACACCCCAGAAAGTCGCAGCCCTTTGGCTCATCCCCCTGATGCCCTATTCCACTCATTCCATTCTCAGACCCCGCCCCTGCGCTACCACCCGCAACCTTGGCGCAGCCAGAGCCCCGAGTAGGGGCCTCGGAACGCCGGGAATGTTCCTAACCCTTAAGGAGGACCAGCAGTCCTAGATAAAACGGGACTCATCCCGGACGGGGAGACTCAGGCACGGGGTCCGCTCCGGGCCGCGCCGTCGGAGCAGCGAAAGCGGCCCCGCCCGCACAGCGCGCGGAGCGGCGGAGCGGAGACTACAAGTCCCGGCGTGCTCCGCGCGCGCTCCCCCCTGGGGTTCCGGATGGTGAGCAGCGAAGGTAAGGCGAGCTCGCAGAGGCAGCGGCGGCGGCGGCGGAGACGGAGAGCGGCAGGCAGGCAGGCAGGGCGAGGGCGAGAGACGGAGGGAGGGAGCGAGCGAGGCAGACCAGACAGACAGACAGGCGGGCGGGCGGGCAGAGCGAGCCACCCGCCAGGCTGCGCTCAGCCCCGCTCGCAGCGGAGAGAGCAGAAGGCAGGAGGAGGGAGGGGAGGAGGGAGGAGGGAGGGAGAGAGGGAATCCAGCTACCACCACCCAAAGCCAGCGTCTGCTTTCTGTCCTCATTTCCTTTTCCCACCCAGCTCGGAGAGCAGAGAAAGGCAGAGAGAGCGAGAAATAGAGACAGGCAGACAAACAGACAGACAGACAGAGCGGGAGGGAGGAGGGCGGCGGAGGAGGAGCAGGAGGACTACGCGGGGCGCCTTCCCTCCCAGGTTTGCAATTGGGGGGGGTTGGGGGCGGGGGTGTCCAGGGCTGTGAGAGTGTCTGCGCGGCTGGGGAAGCGAGCGGGGCGCAGATAGCGAAGGAGTGATCGTGGTGGGGGGGCGCCGCGGGAGCGGGGGGCCGTGTCCAGCGGAGTTAGCGGCGGAGAATGTGAGCCGAGGCGCGAGCCATGCTGTCAGCGACGGCAGGCGGCTCAGGGCTCCTCTACGACTCCTCTTCCCAACAGCCGGGCGCCCGCGTCGCTGCCGCCGGCGGAAGATAGACGCCCCCCGAAACCCCTCGCCTGGCTCGGACCCACGGAGCCGGCAGCCCAGCACTCCGGTAAGTAGCGCCTCCTGCCCAGCTCTGGACGCCGCTGGGGACCGGCCGGCTAGGCTCTTTTGTGCAGCGCACCGAGGGGGGGCCCCCGTGCCCCCAGTCCGGTCCGCCGGACCCCGTGGCTGCGGTGCCCGCGGTGCGATCGGTCTTTGTTTCCACCGGGGCCCGCGGCTCGGCTGGGCTCGGCTCGAAGCCTGGCAGGCAGCGCCGGGAAGGGGGAGGGGGAGGTGGACGGGGAGGGGGGGCGGGGAGGGGGGGTTCTCGGGTTTCCTGGCCGCCCCGCGGCTCCCCCGGCTCGGGGGCGAGGTGCGCGCCCAGCGCTGCCGCGCACCCCCTCCTCCTTCCCCCTCCCTCCGCCTTTGGATTTAAAACTGCAATTTGCTCTCCAGCTTGCTGAGAATGTGGGGGGGTGGGATGTGGGGGGACCGTGGGAGCGGAGAACAAGGCTGGATTTTAGGATAGGCGCTGGGAAGAGGGGAGACTGCGGAGGGAGGAGCCCCTCCCCTCCAGCCCCCAAATCCCAAGGTTCCGCTGGCGCTCTGGGAGTTGAGGGGCGGGGACCTAATGACCCGGAGGGGGTGTGGGGCGGAGGAGGGATTTGGGGGCGGCCTGGCCAGAGGGGTTGGGCCGCGTGCCCGGTTACCTGGCGAACAAAGTCAGCTCACTTTTGCATAAATAAATAAATAATCGCCCATCAATACGTTTCCTCTAGGGCTCTGATTGAATCGGGTCCCCTCTTCCCCAGGGGGTGCGGTGCTGAGTGACAGCTGTCAGCCCCCTAGGTCGGGAGCTGGGGTGAGCTGCCGAACCTCTGCTCTCTGGCTGAGGGCGCCTTCTCCGGTTGGGTCTGGGTCCCCGGGCAGAGCCAGAGGGGCAGGGGGCTGGCTCTGAGACTAGGAAATAACCTTGTTTCCTGTTCTACAGGAAAAGGGACAGCAACCTAGAGTTTGGGGGCTGGGGACAGGACTGATGGGAGCTGGGGGGAGGGTTCCCCAGCAGCCTGACCCCCCAGCCTCCTACCAGGCAAAGGGGCCAGCTGAGGGAGGAAGGATGTGGGCCTTGCTGGCCGGAGGCGGGAGCCGGGGCTGTCCCTGAGGCGGGCAGCGGGCACAGATCGCACAGAGCAGGAGGAGGGAGAGAAGCGGGGGCGGGAATTCTCTACCGCAGACCCTAGGGGCCAGGGCCAGATGTGGAGGGGTGGGGAGTCTCCCCTCCCTCCCAGCTGGGGGGCCCTGGGGCTGGGCTGGGAGGGGCTGAGCCTGGTGCCCTCGGTTCTGCACCAGTGCTTGACTGGCAGGGCCAGCTGAATTTGGGCCCAGGCGTCACCCTGGGAGGCAGGGCTGGGCTGCACCAGCCTGGTCCCCGAACACAAGGAGGGACCCTTGGGGGGCCTGTGCCTGTCTGGCTGGGCAGGCGTTTCCCGCCGGACCAGTTGGTGTCAGGCGGGACTTGGCCCCAGCTCCCTGGGCTGAGCTCAGGGTGTGAGGACAAGCTTTGCCTCCGGGTCAGGGTGGCCACATTCTGTCGGCTCTTGCTGTTGCCGCTGGCAGGGCAGAAGCATGAGCCCAGGCCTGGGCAGAGTCCTGCCAGGGGCGTTTAGGGTGTTTCTATTGTTGACTTGTTCCTGTTCAGTGTGGACCGGTGTGTGTGGCTGTGTGAGCCAGGGCTGTAAGTGAAAGATTACCAGTGTGTCCACCCCCTCTCAGCAAGGGAGGAGCGGGCTGGCTCCTGTGGTCAGCTGTGGAGGGACCCTCGAGGTAGCACATGCAGGCCACTTGTTATCTGCTTCCTTTGAGCAGATGTGTATTTATTTTTATTGTAATGGAAAATCAAACTGGATACTAAGTTGAATTCGTTTCCCCTGTGTCAGTAGTTGGAGTAACCCCCAGAGATTGGTGAACTTCTGGCCCCTGAGCACCCCTCAGAGCACCCCTCAGAGGTGGCAGTGACTAGTGAGGGTATGAGCTTTGGGAGACCATGGGCATCAGCCCAACCCTGTGACTCATCTCCCGCTTGGTCTGGCATTGGAGCAGGTGCCCAGGTAGGGCAGACATTGCCTCCTCCCCAGGTGTCCCCAGGGTGCAGTTTGACCATTCAGCCACCTCCCTGGCCAGTGCCTAAGTTGTGCCTAAGCCCCTGAGGGACGTCCCCCTGGTGGGCTTTCTTCTCCGCCTGGGCTCCAGGCCCACGTGCTGATATTTATTTTCTGTACTAAAATCCATTTTTAATGCCGTTACTTTTGAAATAATATAGAGAGAAACAAATGTGATGTGTTTAAGTTGCCCTCTGTGAGTTTTTAATGTGATCTATGGCTGAGGTAGTGACGGAACAAGCTGTTGGGCTTGGAGAGATCTGTTGTCATACAGAAAGAGTTTGCTGTTTATTATGATTGCTGGGCTGGGGAGGGGTGTCTGAAACAAGGTCGAGGGGTCAGAGAGCCCCTGGCACCCCCAGCTAATGCGGGTGAATGGTTTAGTTTCACGGTTTTAGTGTATGAGGCTTCTAGGATTATTTCATATTGTTCCCCAGCCCAATCGATAGGGCCTTTGGTGATGGGGGGCCAAGCCCCCCCTCCCACCAGGTGCTGCTGGCAGGGAGAGGTATCCTGTTTGCTGCGTTAAATAGAGGTATATGGTAAAGAGGTTAGACTTGGATTCTGAACGATGTTAAGGGGTAGGGGCTCCAACTGGTTGTGGCTGGGGCAGGCTGTTCCCGGCAGAAGACTGTTTGCTGGGGGCACTGGTAGAGCCCCGGAGGAATGCCAGCCTAAAGCATGCTTCTGTTCCCCATTGGACAGGGCTTTCTTCCAAGCAACCCTGGATTTGCTCATTTCCCCTCCTTGCTCTGTACCACCCCCCCCCGGGGTACTTGTGTGTCTGTCTGTGTGTCTGTCTGTGGGGGGGGGCAGCATGAGTGAGCTCCATGTCTTCTGCCAGCCTCCCAAGACCAGGGGGTGCCATGCCTGTGTACCAGATGCCCTGGCCCTTCTGGTCTGGCTGGGTGAGGTCAAGCAGATGCACTATTATGGGATGGAGCCAAGCTCTGTCTCTGGTGGCTGGGATCTCTTGGGACAGAGAGAAGGGGCAGAGCCTAGGTGTGGTGGAGCTGGGAACTGCTAGATGAACCGAGGATAATATTGTTGCTAATGCCAGCAGATCCCTCCGACCCCCCAGGGAGAAGGAGTGCAGTGGGGAGGGGAGGAGACCCAGACAGCCACATGCTGCTTGAAAAGAGGGAAAGACAGAGCCTGAAGCCGTTGAAGAGAGTGAGAGAGAAAATAGGCAAGGAATGCCAGAATCTGGGGCTCAGTGGCGGGCCCCAGGGACTAAGAGAGCCTGGGCACATCCCACTCCTCTATCCTGTAGCCGGACTTAGGATGCGCTGCAGGCCTCGCTGCCAGGATTGCATGCTGGGATTGGTTTTTGGTGGAAAGATAAATACAACTGTCTCTGGGAAGTAGGGAGGACAGGTGGGAGAGAGAAGAGGAAAGAATCCCACAGGATTGGGGGGGCTCCAGGGGTCTCGACTGATGCTTCCAGCCTCAGAGCAGTGGTCCCTGTCTGTCCTTCTCAGGTGTGTGGGAGCTAAGCTGAGTTCTTGCGACCTGTGGGCAGGGTCTGGAGTAGGCGGACCACTCCACAGGTTGGCAGGTACCCAGTGTTAGGAGACACCCATGTTATAAAAGTGGGGGAATTTAGCACCCCAAAGATGGCTGTCATCTTCCACTGGGAACCACCCCCCAAAACCCCATACTTAACAGAAGAAATCCAAATCTAGAGAGGGGAGCCGTCAGCCCAGAGTCACAGTGTTGGAAGGCCAGCCTGGGACACAGGCTCTTGTATCCTACCTCTCTGTAGAGAGCTAGATCAGCTGCAGGGGGCCTTCTGGGCACAGAGGGGGCCTGGAGCCTGGGGAGAAGAGCAGGCAAGCACCCTTGTGGCCGGAGCCCCCTCAGGGGAGGGGAGGCACCTCTGCCAGGAGAGGGAGGGAGGGAGGGAGAGAGGAGGGAAACAGTGAGTCAGGCTTCCAAGAGCTGAGGATGTGAGAGCCAGAGCTTGGAGGGAGAGGGCAGGGAGGGCTGCTCTGAAGGGGGAGAGGGGGAGAGAGAGAGAGCCCAGCCAGGGGCAAGGAGAGCTGGGGAGGGAGGCAGCCAGCCCCTGGCCCCGGCCCAGTGGTACTGCAGGGTGCAGCCAATATGGACTTTGCCTGAGGTGGGTCAGGAAGGAGCCATATTCAGTCCCTTCTGCAACTCCTTCTCTGATGAGCCTCATTGCTCATCTGACCCCAGGGTCTCAAGAGGATGATAGTTTCCTCCCAGTGCCTTCCTCTTCCGCCTTGTTTTTTTTTTTTTCTTCTGTCAATGTGGGACTTGAACTGTGAGCTATTGGAGGGGGGTGGGGTGGGCACAGCAGCCTGGAAGAATGTTGGGAGGCCTCAAGATGGTGATGGCTGGGTGCTGGGGCACTGTTGGAGCCTGCTGGGAATGCAAGGTAGGCAGCCGATCCCTGGGTGTGTGCCACTGCTGTAGGGACTCGAGAGTGGGCAGTGACACTAAGAGACTGTGTATGTGTGCGTAAATGGAGGGGTAGGTGTGGGTCTAGCTCCGGTGGATACATTGCTTTGCGCCCTCAGGATGGCCAGTGCCTAGACTGGACCAGTGCCACACATGGCCCAAACCAACCTCTGCTCTTCCTGGGGAGACTCTGGTGTGATTCCCCACAGCCCAATCCCTATAGGTAGGTAGGAGATAGACATGGCCTCATGGAGCTGACAGGAACTGTCAGTATAGCCCCTAGTGCCTGGGGCTGGGACCAGAGAAGGAGAGGGGGTCCCCAGAGACTGCCTGGAAAGGAGGAGGGAAAGAGCCCCTCCTGCCCCGCTGACAGGAAGCCCTGGCTCCCAGCCCCTCCTTCCCTTAAGGCCTAGCCTTTCTCTCTCCCAGGGTCCTTGTGTGTCTCCCATTGGTGAGGGCATAAGGGAGGTAGACCTAGGGGAGGACAGTGAAGCCAGGGAAAAGTGAGGCCCCTGTTCATATGGCCTCCGCTGCAAACACAGCCCTGCTTCCACTAATTTCTACCCTGGGGTCCGTGGCCTGGGAGCCTAGGGGAGGGGCTGCTTCTGCAGCTGGTGGGGCCTTGGCTCCCCATTTAGCCAGATGCTACCGAAGCCAGAATACCCCCATCCCACCTTCTGAGCCAGGAGAGGCCTTTGCTGACCTGGAGGACCTAACAGAGAGAGGGAGAACAAGCACATCCATACCTTTAGAAGGTCTAACACAGACAGATGGGTAGTAGAACAGATGGACAGAGACACCCACACACAGACAGACCAAGAGAGACGGACAGATGGACTGGGACAGGGAGAGACAGACAGACAGAGGTGCTGGCAAGAGAGAGGAGTCAGAGAAATGGAAAAGGCTGAGGAGAGACAGGTTAAGGGAAGAGAACGATGGGGAGAGACTGAGAAACAGGAAGAGATAAAGAAAGGGGGAAACCCGAGGGGGGGGGGAAGAGAGAGAGAGAGAGAGAGAGAGAGAGAGAGGCTGAGACTGACCGGAGACTACAAACCACAAACAGGAATTTGATGAGAATCTGGAGGGTGTTTTCTGCCTCGTCCCTCCCCAAACCCCCAGGCCAGCCAAGTCTCCATTCCTTCCACCCCCGGCTCAGTTTCCAGCTGCTAAAAGAGGTCAGGGAGAGAGGGAGAGAGCAAAGCCTTGTGGAGCCCCTTCCTCTCTGCTCTTCTGCGGGAGGGAGGCTGCTGAGAGGGCCCTCCTGAAGAGGGCCCCTCTTCTACAGAGACGTGTATGGCTCTCTTGTCTCTCAGGAAAGGTCCCTTCATGCTCGTCACTCACTGGAGTATGTCTCCTTTGTGTTAACTGTACCCCTTAGACTCCACCTGTACACAGAGACACTTTGTGACTTGGTGCTTTGAGCCTTACATCCATTCTGTTTCTTACCATGTAACAGATCACAAGCTTGTGCCTCCTTGGCTATCCAGGTGGTGACACACAGGCCTACTGTGAGGTTTCAGGATGTGCTGTCACAACTCAAACTCGTGACACACAGTGGGGGTCCTACCTGAGCAGAGAGGGCCCCCGCTCTGACCCAGCTGGTAGGGGGAAGGCAGGAGATAGCCTGGAACACTAAGATGATCTGGAGGACTGGGGAAAGGAAAAGAGCTACTTGGTGAAGGGGGGGTGTGTACAAACATGAACACGCCTGAGTCTGTCATGGAGTAGGTGAGAAAGACTGGGCACGCGTGAGATGATGGGGTGTGGGTGCGACAGAGTGTGTGTGTGCGTGTGACAATGGCTTGGCAGGTATCAATGTGGATGCATGTTTATGAGGTAAGGGTGTATGAAGAGGGGCTAGGGCTGTGGTGGGACATTGTCCTGGCACAATTCAATTTCTAATAGTACCAGAGGAAGAAAAAAGAAACCTTGACTTCAGGTTGTCTTCACAAGACGGTGTGTGGCTGGACTGTGTTTTACGGAGACAAGTAGCTTGATGTGGTGTGCGCATCTGTAAAGGTTCAGGGGCCTGAGGATGAGCTACATGGTATGAGTGTGCAGTGGAAGTGTGTGGGTGTTTGTCTGAACTTTGGGGGTGTGCGTAGGTGATGTTATAGCTTCAGGTACTGGGCTGTGCCTGCCTTCCTGGCTCGGGTGGGTGTTTTCAAGGCCTTTGCTGCTACCTGGGTAGGGACCATCAGCATAAAGGACACGAGAAGGGCCACCAGGGAGCTTGCAGCTGGGTACTGACCCACGCAGACAGCCCAGGGACAGACATGCCTGCCCCGGCTTCCTTCTTCCTCTTGCCTGGCGGCAGTGGTTTTCAAAGAGGCCTCCATAAGGACTGTTTCTGTGTAGCTCCCCACCCCCAGCCGGTGCCTCTTCAAACACAGTGACGCCCTCCAGGCAGCCCTGTGGAGCTTCTGCTTGGACCATCTGAAGGCAGCCGGGTGGGCGAGATTCATTGCTGGCCCCCAGGGATGGAGGAGGTCGCTGTGCTCCTGGAGCCTAGGCGGAAGTGGAGACAGGTGGACCTGCCTAGCTCAACAGTGTGGTCCTAGTACAGGTACCCAAAGCAGAGGATGTCTAGGGGGCCAGCCCCCTGAGGCTAGGACTCTCCCTTCCTCTTACCGTGCAGATCCCAAATAGCTCTCTGAGCACAGGACCCCTAACTGAAGCCCCCAGTACCTCCAAAATATGCAGGTGCCCCACATGTATGCTCAGAGCTCTGACAGCTCCAGATAACTGCTGAACGTACCTACGAACACGGCCCCAAAATTTCTACACACAGCCACTCAACACCAACACCTCCTTGATAACCAACTGTCTCACATGTACACAGCCAACACACCCCCAAATACAAATACCGCACAGCTATGCCTGCAATTGCAACACCTCCCCCAAACACTGCCAGCCTGGTTATGCTACTGGGCCCTCCCCCTTGGGTGCTCTATAGACCCAGCACCTCCAACACCAGGGACCTGTGCTTGCCCTCCCCAGTGGCACCCCCCCATACAACCTCCTCACCCCAATACAGTAGCTCCTGCTACCACCACCCCTGACCCACTGCCCCTCTTTAGCCCCCACACCTACCTCTCTATCCATTTCCTGTTCCATTCACCACAACCTGTCCAGAGACATTGCTATGTCTTCTTTCCAAGTACCATAAACTTCTAGCACGTAACCAAACCTTAATTCTTAAGACTCCTAGATACCCCAATACACACAGCTTCCACCACATTCTCAAGCATGTCGGAACCTTCTCACCAGGTACACCCAAGACCTGCTTATGGCCCTCATACCTGCACACATGCACAGATTTCACAGCCAGCATCGCCCCTCAAAGATACCCCCGCTAAAGCCTGGCAGCCTACTAACAGGCAGGGACCCCTCCACCTTTTCATGAGCACAGGCAATGCACACAGAGTCAAGGCTCCTTCTATCCACGTTTATCTCAAATTCACAGACAAAGCTTCAGCTCTGTGGACCTCCAGAGATCCTCATAGCTTCGAATGCCCTCCCCAGCATGCGTGTGTGTGCATTCACACCCCTCCCAGGGTCTCACACTCCCATAGCAACCCTGCTTGTGCCCTGGCAGCCCCCCAGACTTAGCCCAGCTCTGATTCTAGCCTCAACCCTGGAAAGGCACAAGGACACTCCTACACTTTCTCCAAACACACTCTGCTTGCCTACAACATGCACAGCCTTGCCTAGTCACCGCCCTGACCCATTCGCCCCTTCGCGCTCACATGGAGCTTTTCAGCTTCGCCGGCACCCCATGACACCCTGTCACACACCCGCCTCAGCCTCATTTCTTCTGCAGCCCTCACTCCCACCAGCCACACATTCCAGCACACCCTCCCCCACTCGGCTCCTTACCCCCAGACAGCCTCGCCTTTTCACACGCACTGCTCCCTGTCTACTGCCCTAAGCCTCCTCCACCTCCCAGAGCCTCCCCTGCCTGGGGAGCCATCTCCGGCCCTCACTGCCCCAGGCCTTTTCATTCCTGTATAGTGAGGCTGCTCCCCCAGGTCCTAGGCTGTGGACACTCTGGCCGAAGCGTTGGGGTGTTGAGCCCCTTGGGGACTAGGCAGAGCCACTTGGCACCTGGTCTCTCCCTGGACACTCAGCCAAGAACTCTTTGAGTACCTAGCTTTGCCTGGGCTCTGGCATGCATGTCCGGGTGGGGGTGGGGGGTCAGAGAAGTTACTCCTGCATCTGAACCCTGCCAGGTTCCCCTCCAAACCTGAGAAGGTCAGGGCTTTGGGAAAAGGGATGGGGAGAGCGATGAGCCCCCACAGATCTAGGCTGTGGGGCTTGGTCTCCCTGGGAGTCAGTTCCGACAGTGAAGGTTACTTTACTAGATGCATGATTTTAAACGGGATCTCCACCATCTGTTCCACCCCCTAATTACAGATGCACAGAAATCCGCCTCAGAGGGCAGCGTGAGGGGAGTGATTTAGAGCCGGAGCTGCTTCTGCCTGCTTTAGGGATGGGGAGAGTGTGGGTGGGGGGGACTGAGTATGAGTATTACAGCCCCCCCAACTCACTTCTTTCCTGAGGATGCCTGGTATCTCTTGCTGAGAGAAGGCTCATAGAGGACTTCTCTGACCCCCAAGTCCTAAAAGGAAACAGCTATATATTGCTTTGGGAGGGATCCCCAAAACATTGCCCAGGTCTTAGTTTAAGCAAGTCCTAGGGTTGCAGGCTACATTAGGCCCTTAAATTTTTCAGAGGATCCACTGCTTGCTTTTGTGCCCTTGGGAGTCACAGGCACTAACTTGACCTAGCTGTCTGTCCACCCTGTGGGTATCAGGGATTGATGAGCTAGGGAAAGGGACGTAGCTGAGATGGAGCAGCCAGGCTCTGGCAGTCCAAGGGCCACCAGGTGTGTTCTGGACATAGTGCCCATACACCTTGGAACAGCTGGTATGCCGGACCCCAGCAGGAGCTGTGGTATGTGGGATTGGGTCAGTAGCAAGCGGGGAGGGGCCAAGGGAGGGCTGTGGGGCTGCACCGGGAGGATGGGCCCATCGTGGTCTTTGGACACGAGGGACCTGGGCACAGGCGAGCCCCTGGTAGCTTGGTATCGGTGCTGGTGGTGGCAGCAGCCAGCACAGCAGCGGCAGCCGTAGGTACACTGCGGTAGACTCCAGAGCATTCACTGCAGGGAGAAAGGGAGAGAGGTTGGGCTGGAGGAATTTTAAAGATTGCTGCAGGCAGGAGGGTCTCGGAACCCTGTGGAGTGGGCAGTCATGCAGAAGTAATCCTATCGCCGCCTGCCTGGAGGAGTGGAGAGGAGTTGGGTGGGGTGGCGGTGAGGTGAGGTTGGAAGGGAGGGCAGGCTGTGTCCTCTGCTACTGCAGCCCCTGCCCCAGCCGGCCCTGAAGGGAACCGGGGCCTCCCAAGTCCTCTCCTGAGGAGGCACCTTGTCCTCACCACCCCACCATGGCATGAGCCCCTAGAGGGCCAGTGTCACAGCTGCTGCTCGACTCCCATAAATAATGCAGCTCAGTGGTGGGAGCCAAGCCTGCCCCACAGTCACCTTGGGCCTCACAGTGTGGTACCTCTAGCTAGCAGTCCTGTGGCAGAGCCCCTCTCCCTTCCAGACTGCTTCTTTCCTGCTGTGTGAGCCTGAGTCAGAGGTCTAGCCACTCTGGGCTGAGACCTTGGCAAGGGAGTATGGAAGAGCCCAGAACCCTTTGTCCCACCTCCCAGCTTTCACAGGCTAACTGGCAGTCAGCTCAGCCAATCCAGGCCGGAGAAGGGATGGCCTGCTCTCCAAAGGCCTCACCTTCTGGCCCCTCCATTTTGCAGATGGAGTAACCGAGTCCAAAGGCAGAAAGGATGGTCAAGGCCAGCCAGCAGATGAACCCCCTCCTTCCTGCCCCATTCTGCTGTCACTCAGGCTCTTCTCAGCCTCAGCTCAGCTAAGAGCAGGGCCTGGGGGGGGGCTAGGCGGGGGATGTTTGGGAAAGTGGTTGCGGCTGAGAGGTTGCCATGGCGATACTGCAGGATGCCGAGCAGAAGTGGGGGTCCCACAGGGTCTCTGGGGCCCCCAGCTCTACACCTCTGTGGGCTTCTCTTCCCATCTCCTGTCCCCCACCCAGATGCCTGTCAGGCGGCTTCAGTGACAGGCTGGGTGGGTGACAGGTGGTGCAGGTGATGGGCTAGGTGGGTGACAAGCCTGGGTGGGTGACAGGTGGTGCGGGTGTGAGGAGGCAGGTGACAGGCTGGGTGGTGACGGGCCCTGTGGATGACAGGCAGGGGGTGTGGTTGGCGAGGATGCTGTCTCCTGGCTGGTGGCCTGTTGCAGCCCCCTACCCTCATGCGTGTGCACACATATAGACTCTGGGCTCAGAGCTTGGGGCTAAGATACTAATGAGGCTTATTACGCATGGAGGGGCAGGTGCCCGGGCTCACTAATGAGAGGCCTTTAACGAACAGGGGAGACAGCTGGGGGGCTTCCAGGAATTTGGCTGGCCCTCCTGGACTGAGACTCTGGGGGGTCCCAACCTGGCTCAAGGAGAAGATTGGTTTCACCCTCTAGCCACATGTGGATCCCTCCTTACCCTCACCTCCAGCCCCTTGGATTTATGTTAATATAGTATTAAATACAGTTAGGAGAGAAGCACACACTGTGTCAGGCACAGTGCCAAGCCATTTGCCTGCATTTACTCGGCCGTACTCAGCCGTCCAATGAGGGAGGCTCTACAAGCCCATTTTACAGATGGAGAGTCTGAGACTGAGAGAAGGTATGGGAGTTCACACAGCCAGTTAGTGGTAGAGCTGGCGCTTTAATTCAGGTCCCCATAGCTTGTCCTTGCAACCATTCTACTCTGTAAAATTCAAGCCTTCTGCAGGCAGACTCTGCCTCTCTCCCGGAGTCCCAGTTTCATTGATCCATGGAATGGATATAGGAGGGGAAATAATCATAGGATTTTTTAGCACTGACTTGGGTGACTTCAGTCTCTTTCAGCAGTTGCCTGAGCCACCTCACCCCATGTGGCCCAGATTCTATTGACTCCCTTGCACTGGGAGAAGAGTGGCAGGCAGGGCTTAGTGTTGAAGGGGCTGAGCTGAATGGAGAATACCTGGTCTGTCAGAACCACTTCCTGTAGTGTGTGGTGGGGCCCGGAGAGGAATAGAAGCCACCCAAGGTCACACACCCCAGTGAGCGGTAGGGCCTCTCAGGATCCCGGGCCTTCAGGGCTGTTGAAAGGGCGGGGCTTAAAGTAGCAATGGGCCCGGGAGGCACCTCCTCTTGGGCCCCACCCAGCAGCCTAGTTTCTTCCCTAGAGGTTTGGAGCCCCCCAGCTCTTGGGAGGGTGGGAGGTTGTTGGCTGACTCTTTAGGGCCATGCCCCCTCCCATCCATCTGAGTCCCTAGTGTCAGTTAAGCCCCTCCTTTTGGTACCCACTGGGTTGGAAACTCCCTGGCAACAGCTGATGGATGGGTTGGGGCCTTGACATTGGCCTGGGGCCACAGCACATCCCTGGAGGGACCAGGCTGGGACTGGGGGACTTGGAGGGGAATTTGAGGGAGAAGAATGAGGCTCATAAATCTTGGAGCTTTTGGTTCTTCTTAGACCATAATCTCTTACCAAACCTGCTCTCCGGCTGCTCATCCCACGGTGCTGGGAACTGAGAGACCACCTGCCCATTCTCTTCTCCCTCTGATGGAGGCGCGCCCCTCTGACATTGCACCCGTGGGAAAGACAGAGGTGCAGCACTGTTGATGGGCAAAATTAAGAGGCTAAGAGGCCTCTGGATGCCTCGTGATGGGTAAGCATAGTAGAGGGCTTCATTTCCCTCAGTTTCCCCAGCTGCTACCTCTCAGCCCAGACCAGAAGGAGGGCTGACACGAAGAGGATTTCACAGATGCAAGACTCACAAGTAGGCTTGGCCGGAGGATTCTCCCCCTCCACCGCTTCCCCCTCCCGGGCTTGAGAAGGGAAGCACACCCCCACCCCACCCCCATCCTGTAAGCCCTGAGACCTGGAGGTGAGCCTTAGGACCCAAGCAGGGTGTGTGCTGAGGTCAGGCTAAGGCGGTGCCTGGTAGCTGGCCTGGGAAAGCAGGCTTCAAGGAGGCCAGAGGAAGGGTGGTGGTTTGCCTGGGGGGTGGGGGGGAGGACTGGGGAGCCATCTTTGGTTGGAAGGCAGGGGTCTGGCTTTCTTTCCCACAGGCCCAGGCAACAGTAGGCTGGAGTGCTGAGGCCCTCCCAGCTCCCCAGGGAACCCGTTGCTGCTGGGCCTTGGGGACCCAGGCGTCCTGGCGGGTGAGGGCGGGTCTCCAGCAGGCGCCCTGCCAAACCCCGAAGCCTGCTCACCAGGAATCTTGTTGCTGAGAGATGGAAAATCCCGGCTGGGCCTGCAGCTCATCCCTCCCCTCCGGGAGGAGGAGGGGCCCAAAGATTCCTTCCTGCACCCCCCTCTCCCATCTGGGGCAGAGCCCTCCTTGGCAGTGGGTGGGGCTGGGGGGCCCAGGACAGGCCTCTAAGGCCCAGTCACATGTCCTGGAGCCTTGCCCAGTCCACAGTGGGCACCAGGGCACTCTGGAGGCCAAATGAGCCTGTTGCAGCAGAGAAAGGGTGGGGGTAGGGTGCCAAGGGCCAGAAGGGGCCTGAGTGGGGGCTGGGGGCTGGCCCTGGCCCTACTGGCTCCCCCAGGGTGGAGGGTGAAGAGTTGGTTCTCTCCTTGGACAGGAAGACGAATGATCCCATTATGGGAGCGAGATTTTATTCCACGTGTCACGGAGTCTGAGATTAACTTGCTCACCAGTCTGTGACAAACCCCTCACACCCAATACACACACAGACACACACATGCAGAGGTACAGAGACACACACATCCACAGTGTCACAAACGCAGATAGCATTGCTATGCTACATACAGTACACAGCATGGCTCACATAGAGACACACTGACACACACTCAGATTCACCAGAGCCCCAGACCCACAGCTTCAAAATAGTCCTCAGAGTAAGGCCACCCGGATCTGCAGATGCAGACAAGCAGGCCAAGAGGTCTCTTGTATCCACCCCTTAAATACGCACAGTCAAGGGCACATGGTACCCCATAGACACAGATAAACTTAGGCGAACAAAGCCAGACACTGCCACCCAGACAGGCATAGACCAACAGCCATACTCTTAGACAAAGGCCCTAGATATGTACAGACAAAGACAAGCGCAGACACACGGCTGGCAGGGCTCACACAAGCACAGGCGTGCACGCCCGGACATAGACAAAGACAAATAAATGCCCAGAGGTTTTGCTGTGGACAGATGTGGAGGCACATGCACATCTGGGCCTCTTTCCTGGCCTCCCTGCCTAGGAACGGAGAGATCTGGCACCTGAGAGGCTCTGAGGAATCTCTGCTCCACGAGAGCCCCCAGCCCCGGGCCCCCCACCTCTGGCACCAAGCCTATGGTGGAGGCCACCCCGGCCACACCCTCAGCACAGCCCTGACACCTCTTAACTTGGTGACGCTTACAAAGATACCATCACCCCCCGTGCAGTCTCTCCTCCTCAGTCTTGCGCCCCCTCCCCTTGTCTTTCTTAGTCATCCCTTCTTTCTGCAGACATGTGCAACTTCAGCCAGGTACATGCAGCATCCTATGTGTGTGTTGTGTGCACACATGCATAGTTTTCCTCACTTAGACCCCGATACATGCCCACAGCCGTCATGGCTCTCTTGCCCAGAGCCTTCCCCCACCCCCAAATCTCCTTGCCGTGTAAGGCACGGGCTAATTCACAAATGCAACACACATGTATCCTCACCTCTCATCCACGCATGCACGCACACACACTTCCTGAGTCTCCCATCACTTCCCTTCCTCTGTCTCTCACAAGCACTCCCGCTGCCAGGAGTGGAGCTGAGCTGCAGATTAGGCCCTCATGGCATTTGTCACTGCTCTTCACTCTGTCCTTGGCCTTCCTAGCCTCAGCCTCTCCTCCACCTCCGGCCCCGCATACTGTGGCCTTGTATTCTTTTCTCTTTTTTTTTTTTTCTGTCTAGTCAACAAGTGTATAGGGAACACTCATTCGCTTTAACACGTATTGCTTGAGCATTGTTTATGGGTGAGGAAGCCCAGGGAGACTGATGACAAAGACAGGCATAGACTCTTCTCAATCCAAGCTTTGTGACCAACCTGCTATCTGTTGCTTCTCTCTTTCTACTAGATTGGAAGGTAAGCCTTGATCTTGGGCTATTGAGGGATATGTATGAAGTCCTAACAGGAGCACTTTGGGAAGGGTGTTCTAGCCAGAGGGAACAGCATGTACAAAGGCTGAAGGGAATCAAAACTTGGTGTGCTGAGAGAATGAGGTACAGCTCAGAGAGCAGAGGAGACTTCCGAAGTGGGCAGAAGCCAGGAAGGCACAGAACGGTTGCCCTGCTTAGAGGGTGGAGTTTGATCCAGTGAGCCACAAGAAGACACAGGAAGTCTTTAGCCTCAGAATTTGGATTAGGACAGAATGGAGACCAGTAGTTGGAGAAGTTTGGGTTGGTTTGATTTGTAGACAGGCTGGTCTGGAACTCACAGAGCTCCTCCAACCTCTGCCTCTGGAGAGCTAGGATTAAAGGCCCTCTTGTTTTGACACAGGCTCTCCCCCTGTAGTTCCGGCTAGCCTGGAACTCATGGTGTAGCTCAGGAGCTTGCTGTCCTGCCGCAGCCCCCTAGGAGCACAGGTGGCTTATCTGGGAGGTTTGAGCAGTTCAGGCAGGTGGTACTTTGGTCTCACCTGGAAGAAGCATGCATTGTGACGGGAGAGATGTGTGTACAGACGGGGAGCAGTGTGGTTCCAGAGGTCTTTATGAGCAAGGGCCGTCATGTGAGAATGGGACCGTGCAGGCGGTGCTGGGCTTGTAGACAGCCGGTAAACAGTGGCCGCTATGGTCAGGTCTCAGTTAGACATGGTGGAGGACATTTGATGGGATCCACTCAGCAGCTACTGAGGGTTGGTCACCATGCCAGGTGCTGCGACTCAGTACCATTTGATGACATTATCAGGCAGACATTAGAAAGTGCCCTGGCAGGTGGAGCATCCCGATTGCTTAAAGGAGGCAAGTGTCAGGACCCTGTGTGGCCTTTGGAGCTCGGGGTAAACTGGTAGAATCTGGGCAGGCCAAGGTTGGGGAAGGAGCTTTAGGAAGGGCCATTCATTATCTGTCATCAACAGGTGGGGGGGGGGGTGTCAGATCACCTACTAAGGAGGGTGTCCTTCACCCACTGTTGGGTAGGCCACAAGACGATGGAGTTGTAGCTTGGGGTCGGTGTAGAGCCGGGTTTCACTCAAAACTCAAAATGTTTGATGGTGACATGAAATGCGACTCTTGAGATTCAGTCTCAGGCCCACCACATGCTTGCCTCAGTTTCCCTATCTGTGAAATAAGCTGTTGTCTTGTGTGGGAGGAAACTCTGGCATCATATGAGGGTTGGGCTAGCCAACTGGAGTGAACATCTTTGGCTAGGATCCTGGGCCTCAGTAGAGCTTTCTTCAGGGGTGGACTGTGAGAGTGAGAGTGAGGGGTCTCCAGAGTGGGATTTAAGGCACCCTGAAGACAGGCCAGAGCCCAGCACAGAAAACAAAGGTCTTCTAGAAAGGACCCAAAAGAGAGGGCCTCTGTCTGTCCTCTATCCTGCCCTAACTTGTGTAGCATGGGTATGGGCCATGTGCCCAGGAGGACACGGTGTCTAATCTCTGACCTGGGCTGGGTAAGCGCCCTTCCTCCCGTTGATGGAGGAGCAAGGTTCGGGAATACAGTTCATGGAGTCCTCCTGGGGTGAAGGGCCATGAGGCCAGTTGGGGTATCAGAGCTAGGTTCGGGGAGGTGTGCTCTGCCGTGATCTTCAGGTTTGCCAGAGGTTGTAGCCTGAGGCAGGTGACCTGCCACACCACCTTCTCAGCTGTCCCGGATCTAGGCTGTGAGGGGCCCTTTAAATTGGCCCACCTGTGAGGTGGGGCCCAGAGAATTAATTTTCTGGGCTATTTTAATTTGCTGTATTTAATTTGCTGTTTATTTTAATTAATTGACAGAGTTAATCTCTTATTCTAACTTGCTGCTACTGGATCCTCTTGCCTTTTAGAGGAGTAGAAGGCCTGGGCAGGTGACACCAGGTTAGCTGTGGGAGAAAAAGGGGCTCTGGGGAGAAGGACTTCACCTTTCCTATCACAGAGTTTTCTCCATGGCCCCGATTCTTCCCCAAGCATGCCCCTATCCCCCCCCCCTCCTTTCTCTCCCAGATTGGCTTTGGGGCTTCAGCCGGAATGGTGTGGCCTTGAGAAGCCTACCTTGGACCTTGCCTGTTCTTCAATAAACGGTTTCAGTGTCATGGGGTTGTGAGAGGGAGCTTGCTCTGGGTGATACTTTGAGGCCATTGGAGAAGTTTTGAGGCAGGAGGATGTCAGTTTTTGTCAGCCATCTGCTGTACTAGTGTTCAGATAACATGATCATTGTATGGTCAGGCTTCTCGGTTACCACCACGACCAAGCACGTGTGACACATTCATGGACATAGCCTCAATTGTCACTGATGGAGAAAGTGAGGCAGCCCTCTGAGAGGACAAGGGACTTGCCTGACGTCACACAGCAGCTAGGAGACACAAGGCCTGGACTCAGGAGGCCAGGACCACTGGCTTGGGAGGACTTGGGGCTGCAGAGTCACAGTGGCTTCCCCGAGGATCAGGTTTCTGCCTCCTCTCCATTTCCCTGAGTCTCTTCACTTGACTGAAGTGCTCTGTGGCCTACCTTAGGAGACCTTTCATCTTCCGGCAGGGGGGAGCCCTACTTTCATCAAGTCCTTTTTTTCCCCCTCTCTGGTGCTGAGAATTGAACCCAGAGCCTCAAGCACACTGAGCACATTCTGTTCCACTGAGCTGCTCCCACACCCTGACTTTACTTAGCAAACACTTAGAATTTTACAAGTGGATATTCACCTGGCCATTGCCTCTGTTGTTCTCATTTTATACACTGGCCCCCATGGCCTCTGTTTTACTTCTTTCAGTTAACTGTGGTCACTCGGAGTCCCAAACTATTAGCTGGAAGATTCTAGAAATAAGCAATTCATAAGTTTTAGGTGCTTTTGTTACAGTTATTACATTGTGAGCATTCTGCTATACTCTTATTAATCTCTTAGGATGCAGTAATTTGTAAACCAAACTTGAAAACATAGTATCTATAGGGTTGGTATTGCTCACAGTCTCAGGCATTTACCTGGGCAAGTCTTGTTAACTTATCTCCCAGATTTGAGTTGGGGGAGGTACGGGACACAGGACAAGACAGGGACACCTCCTATATCAGAAGCAAGGCTTGTAAGAGCTGCAGGACATGCTCAAAGTCCTCCAAAGCCAATACTCATAAACTTGGGATGTTGGGATCAAGGTCCTTATTTGGAACCACCATGTTATCCACTCCCCACCCCCACCCCCGCTCCACACACACGGTGCCTTAATTTAGGGGATGGAACTCATGGAGAGAAAAAGGGTGTCTTTGGGAAGCCTCCCATCCAGGCTAAAAGGCAGACCTCACCAATTCAAATATTTGAAAGGGCAGAGAGAGCCCACAGATCAAGGCCTGGCAGGAGGGCACAGATACAGATAACACCAGGTGTCCCTGGCTGGCAATTCTTTGTGTAGCGTGGTTGCGCCAATGCAGTGTTGACTCCCGGAAGTGGGCACCAGAGCATGGGTTGCCCTCAGAAAGCTGGTTGTCCCACTGGAAGAATCAAGTTACATGTGTGAATTGTTCTCAAGGGTTGTGTCAGACGGAGAGAAAAAATAATATCTCAAGTGTCATGATGAAGTTGAGAGTTTGGATCTGGATCCTGCGTTACCTACAGTTGCTTCTCTTTGAGCCTCGGTTTCCTGGTCTGTCAAGAGGAAGATTACAGGACGGATGCCTTAGGGTTTTCTTATGCTCAATGAGGTAAAATATGAAGTGTTTGAGCTCCAAAGCAGAGGCCAGCAAGTGTCCATGTTCATCTTGAAGAAAGAGAATCCCAGAGCACAGTAGGCGGGAACGGTGAGAGCAGACGGAGGGCTGTGGCCCAGCGCTGGGGTCAGGCAGCTTGGTTTTAAATCATATTCATGTGGCTAGAGAGATGGCTCAGAGGTTAAGAGCACCTGTTGCTCTTCCAGAGGACCTGAGTTCCGTTCCCACTCCCCATGCTGGACACAGCTCCCAGTCCTCCAGAGGATCCAATGCCATCTTCTGGCCTCTGAAAGCATCCACCCATATGGCACACACACACAGAATCTTTAAATCCTGTTTATGGTGCATGGCCTTGACTATCAGTAAGATGAACACAGTAGCAGCTCTCTCCACCTTTTCAGGGTATGCTGAGGATTTAGTTAATTAATTTAACAAGTAATATAGAGAGCCGGGTACCAGACAAGTTTCCAACCACTACAGATAGTAAGGGGCTGAACACTTTAGCTGTCTTCTTTTCATCACAATCTGGAAAGAAGTGTGTGTAGGGGGCTGTTGAGAAAGGAAGAATTGAGCAGGCTGCGGCTCTGGATGGAGATGAGCAACACCAGAAATGTCACGATGTGGGCTGATGCTCACTGCGCGCTCTGTGCCAGGCACCGCACTCAGGAGGCAGAGCTTGGAGCAGCCTCGTTCTGCAGGTAGGAAGTGGGTTCTGAGAGGTACAGTGACATCCAAGAAACACAGCTATGCAGGAAATCACACACATGCACACATGTACACACACATGACAAAAGTAAAGGAAAGAGAGAACGCTGCCTATGGGGCTACCTTCCCTTTCCTCTCTCTATCTGTGGGTCAGGGGAGTCTCTGTGTAGCCCTGGCTGTCCTAGAACTCTCTCTGTAGACCAGGCTGGCCTCAGATCAGCCTGCCTCTACTCTGATTAAAGGCGTGTACACCACCCCTGCCTGGCTGGAGCTACATTTCTTAATCACTAAGATTCAGACTAGTTGGGGGCTGGGTGGGGACTGGTCCAGCAGAGAAAGGAAGCCCTGGTCAGGAGAGACACAGGAACAGCAAAGAAGGGACAGAGGAGGACAAACGGTGCGTGCGTGCATGCATGCATGTGTACTCATGCTCAAATACCTAACAGAAAAAGGGAGGAGAGAAGGACAGACTAACTTGTATAGTCCAGGTTGGCTTCAATTTTGAACTTGCTGCACAGTCTTCAGTTTGAACCACTGCAAAGGCCTTAAAGCCTTCAAATCTGGGAAGCAGGATGAGACTGAGTCTGGGTAGCCCCCCCCCTCCCCTCAATGTGAGCTCAAGTAAAGGGAAGTAGAGTCTGGCAGGGATGTGCCTGGCGGAACAGGTAGGTCTTGAGATACAGGTGAGTTGAATGAGAGGGGGCCATAGAACATTCTAGGCAGGGCCCAAGCACTAGCCTCAAGGGAAGGATGAATCGTGTAGGGCTGAGAAATGGGAGGAAATGGCCTGCTGCAGAAGGGCTGGTGGCCTCAGGGGCATGTGACCGGTGACAATAGAGGCTTAGCTCATCTTCAGGAAAGGAAATATAGCACAGTCATTAACAGGGTAGGCTCTGGAGGTAGCCTAACCAAGCTGCTTCCTGCCCACTGTGTTTAAGCTAAACCTGACCCTAGGAGATGACCTGAGTGGTAGAGTGCCGGGAACACAGGCCAGATGTGACTTGTTCATTCCTCAACTAATTCGTATTTGGGGCTAGGCTCTTTTAGGGCACAAAGCAGTGAACAGAATTGATGTTTTTGTTTTTAACTCTCTACCTTTGGTGAATTTAGAGAGGGTGAAATATTTCGCACAAAGGCAAGGTGGAATGTATGATTGGTTAGATGGCTACGCATGGTGGCATATATCTATAATCCTAGCCCTTGGAAGGCTAAGGCAAGGACAGCCTGAGCTACATAGTGAGACCCTGTCTCCAAAACAAACAAGTATGTGTATGTGTAGTTTATGAGATGATTATTAGAAGTTCCAAGAAAGAAAATGAGGCAGGGTAGAGCCTAGAGAGTACAGGATTGCAAGGGTGCCCCGGATGTAGGATTTTGGGGGGAGGTTGTTAGAGATGGGGTTTCTCTCTGTAAATAGCCTTGGCTGACCTGGACCAGTGTAGGACCAGGCTAACCTCGAACTCACAGAGATCCGCCTGCATCTGCCTCCCTGAGTGCTGGGATTAAAGGCGTGAGGCACCACAGCCCAGGTGGATTTTTGTTCTCTGAAATGAGGACCTTGCCGCATTGGCCAGGCTGCTGCCTCAGCCTTCTGAGCCTCAGGAAGTCCAGTGCATAGCACCACTCTCAGCAAGGATAATTAATTCAGAGTAAACTTACAGAGGCACATTTTAGTAGAGCACCCCCCCCACACACACACACACAGTTTTCAAGTGATCTATCCTTCATGAAGATAATGTGAGGTGTGGGTATTGCTGTCCCCATCTTATTGGGGACACTGAAGCTCAAAGGGAAACAGACTTAACAGACTTAGTCAGGACTTTGAGGGTAGTGCAATGCCCTTGATTCCCTGAGAGTCCCTGTGGCAAGGGGACAGAATGAGAGTGGAATTCAGAGGACAAGTGGAATAGTAAACCACTGTCCAGACATGGAGCCAAGCTGGAGAGTTAGGGCACGGGCCTACTTCCTGGAGCCAGAAGTATGGTCAGTACACCTGCTCTGTTCAGGGTGAGCTGGAGCAGCTGGACCAAGGAATAACCCCAAGGGCAGAGCAGGGGCAACCAGCTGGGCCTGAGGTACAGGGCAATGGACCTCATCTGCCCAGAGCTGAGTAGCACCGTCGGTGGTATTCAGATGGGTGGAGAGGAAGAAATCAGCCCACTGCCCAGATAAGAGGGAAGGGTGAGGTAACCAACAGGGTCTGGGCTGGCTGTGAGGGCCACAGACTGTCAAGCCAGAGACCTTGGCCTTGGTGTCATCAGCGACACAGTCACGAGGAGATTCCTTGGAGGTGATGGGGGTGGGAAGTCCACAGAGGAACCTCCACAGCTGAGCAGGTGAGGCGTGATGAGGTCAGGCCAGAGAGAGACATTAAGATTGGCGGAAGGAATGAGACCTAGATTTCGTACCCTTGGACATTGGCCTGGGTTCCTCTAAGTGCTTACCCCTTCTTCCGTGTACCTTTATTTTCTCATTTAGATTTTTTACTTTGGGGGCTTAGGGCCAATTTTTGGGAAGATGACAGAGCTAGGGCCTTCTCTCCAGATAAATATGAGAATGGTTTGGTTAGGGGTTGGAGAGATGGCTCAGTGTTGAAGAACAATGACTGCTCTTCCAGAGGACCTAGGTTTTTTTATTCCAGCACCAACATGGCAGCTCACAACTGTCTGTAACTCCAGGATCCAACACCCTCACACAGACACACATGCAGGCAAAACATCAATGGCACATAAAATAAAAATAAATTATACATATATATAAAAATAATGATTTGCTTAGCATTTTGTGAGCCTATAAACCCGACAAAAATTCATTCACAAATTAAGCTGGAGGGTTAGTGGAAGAAACAGCAGCCCCTAGCGCTGAGCGCTTGTTCTGGGCCAGGTGCGGCTTCTACTTCACAGTCCTGCAAACGCCACACACATCCACATGATTTGTAGATGAGGAAGCTGGGGAGGCCTAGAAAGGCTGAGTGACTGGCTCAGAGTCACAGCTGGAAATTAACACCGAGTTTGTTGCCCAGAGACACTTAAGGTTAGCATTCTAGGATCGAGGCGGGGAGGAGAGGTAGGAGCAGAAAGCCTTGGAGAAGTCGAAGCCAGAGTTAGGGGAAAGGGCAGTATCGATGCCAGCTTTAGCCCTGAGGTGTGAGAGGCATCAGGTGATCCAAGGTGAGGGTTGAGAATGAAGATTTCACCTACAGTTCCCTGCTGGCCTGGCTTCTAGTCTGCCCTACAGGATCCCACAGCTAATGGAGTCTGCTGGGGAAGGGTGGTGTGTAGGCTCTCTAATTCCATGACCTGATTAAACTCAGTTGGCTGGCAGAGAAGTCCTTATCCCTGACCCTTTGACTCAGCCTTCAGTTCAGTCTCTGAAATCTACCCTCCTTAACTGTCCCAAGGCCACTGAGAAGATGCAGTGGGCCTTGAATTCTCCAGGAGAATGTTGAAGTAGAGAGACTCTTTCCATTCCAGAGAAGAGGCCTGGGGTCCATCTGATAAGTTGACAGGAGACTCTGGAACCCAAGCTGCCTGGGACCCATGTTAGATTCCCATTAAGCTCCACCTAGAAGCATGCAAGAAGTGACGGATTAGCCTTGGCCACTGGCTCAGGCTGAAATCTAAATTTATGGCAATTGGACTTGGTTGTCTAGAATAGGTCTTTTTGTAAAGAGTCAGATAGGAAAAATTTTAAGGCCTCGTAGGTCATTCATCCTCTGTCGTGATACCTTGAAAGTAGTCTTAGATGATACATAGACAGAAGACCTGGCTGTGTTCCAGTCAAACTTCAATTATGAAATAGACAGCAGGCTGGATTTGACCCATGGGCTGTAATTTGCCAAGTCTTGGTGAAGAGCCTTAGTCTTTCTGAAGGCTATGCAGATTTTAAGCTAATATTCCTGATCTCTAAGCAAATAAGTTTGGAGCATCAGACAGGTTGATGGAGAAGGCGATCTAACCGTTTGGGATCGGTGAGTGTAGAATGGACTAGAGACAAATGGGTGCACCTGATTGTAGCCCCAGCACCAGGGAAGTTGAAACAGGGAGACATTGAGTTTGAGGTCAGCCTGGGCTACATAGTGAGTTCCCCACCAGCCTAGGCTATGTCTCAAAGAGCAGCAGCAGAAGTGACAAAAACAGACAAATGAAAAAAACTAGTCAGTGGCTGAAAATAGTTTAAAAATCTCTGGCTTTGCCTAAATTCACAGAAAGCTGAGGTGGGGGAGTATGGGACTTTGAGATTTAGACCCATGGGTAAGGCTGTGGTCTGGATATGGGGAAGTGGGTGAGCGACAGCCACAGATATTGATCTGGACTGGCAGCATTTTGGTCGTAAGCCAGTGTGGCATCTGATCTCCAACAGCATGGTATAATAAGCTCAACGGAAGGAACACACGTAATTAAGATTTTTCTAATACCTACTCTTTTTCTTCGAGACACGGTCTTACTGCACAGCTCTGCCTGGTCTGGAACTCAGAGAGATCCACCTGCCTCTGCCTCTCTGGTGCTGGGATTATAGGCATGGCATGCACCACCATGCCTAGCCTAATACTTTTTTTTTTTTTTAAGACAAGGTGTCTGTGTAGCAAAGGGGGCTTGGAACATATTATGTAGCCCAAGCTTGCCTGATCTCAAACTCAAGACCCGTTCTGAGACTCCCACATGCTGGAATTAACAGGCATGTGTCACCAGGCTGGGGCTCCTAGCAAAGAAAAAAGGAAGCAAAAATCCACTTAAAGACGTATCTTATCTAACCCAGCCTAGCAAAGATAGGGTCATCTCAGCATATAATCACTGTAAGATTACTGAGATACCCCCCCTTTTTAAATAGTAAGACTTCAGCATCTGCTGTGTATTTCACACTTAATAGCCATTCTGCACTTAAACAGCATTCTCAGCACTCAGAAGCCACGTGTGGCAAGTGGGCGCCTTTTCTTCTGGAGTAGGATGCAGGAGACGTGAGCCAGAATAGTCTGGAATCAATAGGGTTGAAGTGCTGGCTTACACCCTTAGCCAACTTGCACTGGTATAGACTGGCCCAGCCGGAGACAGCACCTGGGCTGTGGGTTGAGGAGAAAGGTTTCTCTTCCTCTGGAGTTCTGACCAACCCGCCCAAGGTGGAAAGTCTGCTGTGGCCCCAGGCTTCTCAGGGCATCTGGCATCACCTCTGAGCACCCTGTGCCTAGCTCCTTCTTCTCATCCCAATGTCACCTCTGCGGAGTCTGGTCTGGCCTGGCAGGTGGGGGAGGGCAGGAGGGCAGCTGGACCCTTGGAGAGAAACTCTGCCTCTCTAAGCCAGCTGCTGCCAGCCTTCCTGGACCGACTCTATGGAAACAGGGGACCCGGAGACAGAAATAAACTGCCAGGTTTCCGGGGCGGAGGGGGGGTTGGGGGGTATGTGACTGCCAACCTTTGTGTTTCCTTGCTTGGGGGGGTGTGGAGGGAGCAGGAAGCAGCTCTGGGCTCTGTCACAGGATGCTCCCCCCACCCCCACGTGTCATCCCCCTTCACATCTCTATACCCCTTACCTTTGAGGCGGGGTTGAGACTAGAGTTTGATAAATAGTGAACTACAAGGGCCTAGTAGTCTGAGACGAGCATTTGACAGTAGAGTGCAGTCTTTGGCTCCCATTTTTAGACACTATCCTGGGGACCCCCTAGTTGGCCCATAGCAGGTGTTGAATAGACTCAAAGGGCCAAATCAGGGTAATAGACTAAAGAGTTGGAAGATTTGTATTGGGTGCCTACTCTGCCACTGGACAAAGACAACTCTGAGTGACACATTGGATCGTAGATTCCACCGCTGTTTAAGGATTTGGCTGTGTCTGTAATTGTAATTAATTCATGTTCTGAAGCCAGTTTGTCGACTTTGGGCTGTGCCATTGTCTAAGCATACGCTGGCAGGTCACTTAACTTTACCGAACCTCAGTTTTCCTCCGGAGCAAAAACACTGTCTTTATTGGGACCTTGATGGAGTTAATTGCTTCCTGATAATGCAGAGCTGTTGGCCACTAACATTGAATAGGCGCTAGATGCAAATGTATTGTATGGAAATGGCACTGTTTTGGTGTACAGAACTTTTCCCCTGAAGGGGGGGGGGTTTACTTTTTCATCCCTCTCACTTTAGAAATGGAAAAATTAGGACCCCTCCCCCCCAAAAAAAGTGAAGGTGTTTTGCTCGGGAAAAGGCGCACAGCAATGTGAATAAGCACCCTCCAAATAACGCCGGGTAGCTCATCCCAACTTACAGGTAAGGAAATCGAGGCCGGTGATTGGCCACTGGTGCTCGGTGGCGCTATCCAGTGAGGCCTGAGTCCGCCGCTGGGGAGGGAGTGCCCGGGCCGCGGGCGCTCACCGGAGGAGGGGCGTGCAGGTAGCGGGCGCCCTGGAGCCACCGCCCGTGCGAGGCGCTGTTAGCAATCCCGCCGTTCGGCACGCAGGGCAAGCCAGTCGGGCCGGGTGGCTCCCGGGCCGTCCCCAGCCCGGAGCCGGATCGAGGCGGCCCTCCCCTCCCCTTCCACGTGTCCCTCCTCCGCGGGTAGCCGAGGGCCTGGGCTAGCGGGCCGGGGGCCAGGAAAAAAAAAAAGCCGAAAACACCGCGGCCGGGCAGCTTCCCGCCCCGCTCAAAATAGTCCCCGACCGGGGCTGCCACGCATTCCGCCGGCCCCGGGGCGCGGGAAGGGGCGGCTGGCCGGCGACGTGGCCGCGCGGCCGAGTGGGACTGGGTGGGGGCGAGGGCGGGCCGCGCGGTCGGCCGGCCGGCATGTGGCTCTCCTTCGGGGAGCCTTGGCAGCCTGGGCCGCGCGCTGCGCCGGGATGATGGAGAGCTTCTGGAATTTCCTGCAGCTGGAGAGCGCGGCCGGTCGGGGGAGCCGGCCCAGCGCAGCCCGGGAAGGGGGCGGCGAGCCGCGCGCCCCCCGGCCGCCTCGCCGCCGCTCCGGTGGTGGCGGAGACTTCCCCGCCGGGTGCCGGACCTCCCCCGGGGCGAGGCGGGAGGCTCCCCTCCCCCGCCGCTCCTCCGGGGCTGGCGGGGGTCCAGGCCCGCCCTTCCCGGCCTGGGCGGCGGACAGGGGCCAGGTGCAGGCGGCGCCCCTCCCCCAGCCGCCTGGTTTCCCTCTCGGCCCGTCACCTCGGCGAGAGTCAGAAGCCCTGCGGCCTCCTGAGGAGGGGGCGGGGGCGCAGGCGCAGGCACCGGGGCGGCCAGGTAGCTCGAGGGGCGGCGGGAAAACTCGCGAGCGGATTCCTTCGGCCGCCAGACCCGCGCCTCCCGCTCGAGTGGAGGCGTCGGAGGGAGGCGAGGCAGTCCTCTCCCGGGCCCCCTCCTCTTGCAAGCTGCGAGCCAGTGGGCGGCGGACCGCTGGAGAAACCCTGGATAATTTCCCCAACTCCGGCAGCAGCGTGCTTTTGGGGGACGACTCTGCACCTTGCAGGTCGGGGCGTCCAGGAAAGGGACCCTGGAGGGAGGGCCTCCCTTTTCCCGGAGCCCTGAGATCCAGGGGCAGTTGGTAAGTGACCTCACATGGCTCACTTTTTTTTTCCTTCTTTTTTTTTTTTTCACTCTTGGGTGGAGGTGTGTGTGTGTGTGAAGAGTTTTGTTTCCCCACAACTTTGCCTAATTCCAGCACCGTTTGGTAGAGCGCTGCAGATGGAGACCGATGAACCGTTTGGCCACTCCCAGCCAAAGGCCCCGGTTCAGTTACAATTCCCGCCCCCACCGAGCTCACCGCGTTAAACCAAAGCTGTGGTAGTAGGCTCGCTTGGAACCCTTCTCAGTCCTGTACTGTTCAGTGACCTTGGGCAAGTCTCTTCGCTCCTGAGTTTTCCTCTCCCTTTTCTCTCTGAAAAACTAGATGATGGTAGGCAGGCAGGCCCGGGCCTTGTGGGCCTTGAAGTCGCACTTGTGAAGCAATTAGTGTAATGCCTAGCCATAGTAAGGACACCTGAGTAGCATGCAGTCCGTTCCGGAGAATAGAGGCAACCTTTAAAGCATTAATTCCATCTACCTTGGCTTCCCAAGGTAATCAGTGCCTCTCGGGAAAGATGGAAAGGGAAAGCCATTGGCTTTATTGAGTGTTCATTTATTCATTAAGCCCACGCTTACTGTTGTCAGTTTTAGCTAGATCTACACTAGGGCTAGAGAGCTATAAAGTGCTGGGAGCTGGGAACCGGTTCTGGTCACAGTGCATTAAATTAAAGTCCTTCCTCCCGGGGCCTGCTCTTACGTGCGGACTGGAAACTGATGCCCAAGAGGGGGCTGGTCTCCTCCGGATGCTCCCACTGTTCCGCTGGGGGTGGGGCTGGCCCAGCACAAAGCTTGGCTTCTCCAGGTGTATGGCCCGGGCAGGCTTAAGGTCCGTAGGAGTCTTCCTTTGGGGCTCCTTGCTCGCTTAGCACACTGCCCCTGCCAGATGCGCAGATTCAAATTCAAATTCCCGTCGGCTTCACTTCAGCCCAGGAAGTACACCTGGACCTGAGTTGTTCCCACCCTCTCCCTACCCCCACCTTCCGAGGTTCTGTTTTCTGTTTGATTGGTCTTCCTTCTCCACTGAGAAAGACTAGTGTATCGGAAGGAGCTCAAGATTCACTTCAGGAGGGCCAGACTTGCCTCCACTTTAATCCCAGCGCTGGGGAGGCAGAGGCGAGTGGGTCTCTGTAACGATGAAGCCAGCCGGGGTGACACAGTGAGACCCTGTCTCAGAACAACGACGAGGGTTCCATTTGACTGTAAATTTGAGGTCTACTTCTGAACCTCAGATTGCCTTTCTGCAGAATAGAATTGAAATAAACTACTTAGGAAGGTCTAGAGATGGAAGGGCCTATCGGGCCCAAGGCCTTGCATTTAATCCCAACACCACCAACTATTACATAAGGATATATAAAACTACCTTGAACACCTACCTCTTCCCAGCAGCATTCTGGCAGACATCTTCTTAAATAATACAAGACAGGGATGGATGCCCAGGAACTAAAGGGATTTTGCTTTGAAGGCTAGGTCTAGGTATAGGGAATAGAAAAGAAGGTTTTTCTTTGGGTCCTGGTAGTGCTCTGGGGTCCTGATTCCGGAACGCAGGCTGCCCCACGGCTGGACCAGGAAGTCCAGTGCAGTCCGCTCTGAACCACCACACAGGGGCAGCCTGTTTTGCGGAAGCAGAAAGTGTCGCCCTGGTTATGAACTGGGCAGCAAGGTTGTAAAACAGGTCCTATCAGAAGTCAGCATGCCAGCCAGGCGGTGGTGGTGCGTGACTTTAGTCCCCAGCACTTGGGAGGCAGGCGGATCTCCGAGAGTTTGAGGCCAGCTTGCCCTGCAGAGCAAGTTCCAGGACAGCCAGGACTACACGGAGAAACCCTGTCTCAGAAACCAAACAAAAGTCAACGTTTAGACATCTGGCTGGTTTCTCTGAGACCCATAGGGGGCTCACGGTAATGGACTGAAAACCAGCCGTTAGGCTGTGTGACTTTGAGCAGGCAGTCTCTCCTCTGTTCCCTTCTGTCTGATGCGAGATGGATTAGCGACTCCCTCAGGCACCTTCCAGCTCTGACAGGCTCCAAGCCCGTGTTGACTGATGTATCCTAGGAGATAGCACACGGAGAACCAAGTTGGCTGGGAGATCCCTGTCAAGGTATCCCCCTCCCCACCCCAGAAAGCTGGAGCGCCTTCCTTACTGAAACACACCCTTCAGGGATTCTGGCGGAAAATATAGTGGGTGGAGGGGGCATGTCACCCGAGTGAACAGCGTTGCTGACTCCCAGGGTTCCTAGGTTCCTGTTATCTGGAACAAGAGAGAGGCCTGTGCTCAAGAATAAGCGCTTGTGTCAGGCAGGGCTGTGAGGCCATGTGCTTCTAGAGAAAAGGAATGTGTGTGTGTGTCAGGGACCAGTCAGCCTCTAGGGATGGGGTGTTGGGCACGGGTCGTCTAACTTGTGGGGTGTGTTTCCAAAAGCGTCATCATGGTGGCGGCGGACCAGGGTGTGCTCTAGACTAGGAGGCTGGCCTTGGGGAGGAAGAAGAACAAAACATAAACTGCAGGAGTTTGCTTTGGGTCTGGGTTGGAAAGGCTGCAGCCCCATGAGTAGGGAGTCTGGCCTCTGCCTAGGTTTGTCCACTTGGCGATGGGAGTTGAGCTGAAGGGCACTATTCTGAATGGCAGCTGTTCTGTTGTGAGGGTTTCCTGAACAGTGAATATCCGGAAGGTGTGTCACTGGAGGTGTGTGGTGTAAGATAGTGGGTGGCCCCTGGTCATTTGGGATGCTCTCTGATTGTATGGGGCTATGGATTGATATTTTCTGGCTGCCAATCAGTCCTGGCCATGTTTTGGGTACCTCTTCTCCTCTAGCCCCTATCTGGAGGGAGGCCTCAAAACTGGGTGAAGAGAGAGGAAAGTCTGTCTTTCGTAGTGACTGTGTGTGTGTGTGTGTAGTTACGAGGCCGTGCTTTCACGGTAATTTTACCACGGTGCCTAAGTCAGGAACAGGCGTGAATTGACCTTTTAACCCCTTCCCACGGGATTAGATTCTGTTTCCTGTTCAATCTTCTCCAGAACCAGTTCTATCCCAACTCACCTCCTGCCCGAATAGTGGATGAGCAGCCCCAACCATCGCTTTTTCTCTCTCCACCCTTCTCAGGCCTTGAGAGGGGGACCTCAGGGCCAGGCTGGTGCAGGGTCTGGCAGTTGCTGAGGGCCCAGGCGGGAGTGATAAATATTGAAGAGGAGGGATTCCGGTGCGGGCTGGAGCAGCTGCAGTGGTTCCAGTGTCACACTATCTCTCCCCAGGTTTACTGACCCATTTCCATTCACGCGGCTGCCGGTTACCTAGCAACGGCAACAGTCCCCCCAGAACAGGCGGAGTGTGTGTCTGCCATTAGCGACTGCTGCAACTGTGTCAAGGTTACCCCGCTCCCTGCAAACCCACCCCGGCGGGTTTGTTTTCTGCCAGCGCCTGGCACACACCATGCCAGCCCAGGCAGGGGGAGAGGAGAGGGCTGGGGGCCAGCCGTAGGGGCTTGGGTGGGGGCAGGGATGGGGACGAGGCACTGCGGTTCCCAATCCAGTGGGAGCCAACTTGGATGGAGTCCGAAGCCCCCCTCCCCCCATTTGCTGGTGGAATTCCTGAGCCTGAGGGGAGCAGGGGGTGGAGCTGTCCCTCAGCCCTGACCCCCGAGATTCCAGAGCCTGGGGGGAGGGGTGTAGGGCCAGGGCCCTCCGGGAAGCCTGCCCGGTCTGACCCCACCTGGCTTGTTCTCCTGCCCTGGCTTCCTCCCACTTGTGTGTCAGCTCAGGGCTCTCTGTTGCTCTCGGCTCTTTGTCCCAGCCTCAGTGCCTGGTCTCTCCCAGCAGACTAGGGACTCCTAAGGTTGGGGTTCACAGAGCCTCCTCTCTGCCCTCAGCACCGGTTCCTGGCTACTTTCCCATATTGTGGTAGATGAGATAAAACACTTAGGGTGGTAAGGGATTTCTTAATCAGGAGTAGCCAGGCAGGCAGAGGCCCCCGTCCTACCCTCCATGAAGCCATTATTTATAGGATTGGTCAAAGGAAGTAGAGTACCCATCACATCTTGTAAACCAGGCTGCAAAGGGTTAAGCTGCCCCCCATCTTGGTATGTGAGCTCCTAGGCTGGGGGGATGGGAGTGTGTGTAGTGTGTAGGGGTCTATCACCTCATAACCACTCGTGGTCAGCTCAGACCTGACCAGTCACATTCCTTCCCAGGAGGGTTGGAGCTTAAGGCAGAGAGGGCAAGAGGCCTGGGGGGGGGGTGAGTTGATAGGAATGGAGGGGGTTGGGAATGGGACACTTTACCAAGAAGCTGAGGCAAGGGGCAGCTGGACTAATGTCTGAATCCAACTCTCATTTTCCGGGCTTCAGTTTCCCTATCTTTTCTCCCACTTCATATGCCCTCAAACCTTCCAGGTAGGGCCACGAGACTGTGGCATAGGTGTACAGGCCTGATACCGATTCTGAACAAAGGAGCACAGCAGAGGCAGTTTCTGACATGCAGAGTGGCCCGGGGACTTATGGGTAGCCTCCAATGTGACTTTCTGGTGCTTGCGGGAGGATGGCTGGGTCAGAGGCTCTGGCATCTAGGGTACAGAGCAGGCTGTGCTGAACAGTTTGAAAGAGACCTGGGCGGGAACCCAGGGAGCCTGGTCCTCTGCCCAGCCCCATGACTAGCTCCTCATGGCCTCGGTCATGAAGAGCTTAGGCCAGTTAAGAGTCCTTCTCTCCTGTTAGTACTTATGGGTGAGAGATGAGGGTGGGCAGTGATGGTCTGGAGAGGTGTGGGAAGCAGCCAGCTCAAGGGGGAGTTGCAACATGATCCTGTAGCGAAAATAGCCCAGGTCATTTTCAGCTGCTTGGGCCGAGGTATCTGATCCCAGCAGGGCAGCATGGGCAGGGGGCAGGGATGCGCCTTCTGTAAAGCTCCTCAGAAAACCGGATGCCTAAGGGCTGGAGGCTAGAGAGGTTGGCACGTCAGGCTAGGCTTCTTCAGACCCACTAGGCCCTGGCAGGAGACCAGGAATTGGATAAGGAATGCAGAGGGTTAACAGGAGGTTAGTCCTGGGCTCCCCCTTTGGGTCCAGGACTGGATGAGGTGAAAGGTCAGCTCCAAGGAGTCCAGGGCACAGTTAGGGAAAGAGAAACCCGATCCTTCTTCCTAGCGAGGCTCTGGGATCACAGTACCGCCTCCCCCAGGAAAGGTGCTTTGACACCCCCAGGGAAGAGTTTGTTTGGACTTGTTCTCATCAGGGGCTGGGGGCTGGGGGAGGGTCCAGGCCAGTGGGGTCAGACACCCCAACCTGTGTGGAGTGGTTTGTCATCTGGGGTGGGGGGAGTTAAGAGGTGACCCTGCTGGAAACTTTAAAGGGCAGCCTCTTTTGGTCCTACTTGTGCCCTGGTTCCAGGGGCCAGCGTAGCGGGGGGAGGGGCGGGGGATAGCATAGGCACGGATGAGTTAGAATTGCCAGCTTGGTGCTAGACTGGCATTGAGATGTGTGTAGGATGGAACATTACACCTCCATTCAGACATGTCTGCTGTCTGGTCATATGTGTGGTGGGGTGCTGGGGTGTAAGATGGTATGATAGGAGCCAGAGGTACCACATTCGAGAACTTGGGTTCTTAAATCAAGCTTGGCTTTAGTTCAGATCTTTGCCTTTGTCTTGGTATTGATCAAGACTCATACTAAAACAAACTTTTTAAATTGTATTTATTTATTTGCTTTTTTGTTTTTTTGAGGCAGGGTTTCTCTGTATAGCCTTGGCTGTCCTACACTTGCCTTGTAGACCAGGCTGGCCTTGAACCCACAGAGATCCGCCTGTCTCTGCCTTCCAAGCACTGGGATTGGTTACAGGCCACCACGCAAGGCTAAAAAAGAAAAAAACTTTTAGCTTCAACATGTTTACCTGTCTACAGACTGGTACAGAACCAGTACTCAGTGGGAAAAGCAATGTGAGCAGAGCTGGGGTGCGTAACATGCTTGAAGCTCTGGGTTCAACCCCAAGCACTACCAAAACTAAAAAAATACAAAGAAATGGTGTAACAAATCTCACTAGCTGCCAAGCCAACTCTGGAGAGAAGTTGGTCAGCTGTGGACATCAGAGGAGAGGGTGGCTTTGAGACTGGCTGACTGGGTCTGTCTCAGTGTGGGGCTATCTATGACTGACTGACTTGGGTGGAATGTGAGGTGAACGGGGTTCTCTGTGAGGCAGCAGATGGTTCAGTTTAGGGTGGTTCCTATTGTTGACCTCTGGGGCTAGTGGCGGCGCCTCCCTCCAATTCCACCCTGGCAGGCTTTGTATGGCTCTGTGGGTGTAACTGTCCCCAGAGTGCGGCTGTAGGTATGTTTGAGAAGGCGCAGGCATCCTGAGAACAAGTAGCCTTTTGTCCGCTTTCAGCCCCCAGCTGGGCCAGGCTCTCTCTGGGGGATCCCCTGTTTCTGAGCCCAGATCCCAGCCCACAGACTGAGTCTCTGCCCGCAGGTATCCATCTGAGGGGTGTGGATGTTCTGAGCGCTCCATTCCCCTCCCTATCCCCTGTCCTGGGCAGGGGAGACTTGCATTAAAGTCCCAGGAAAGAGGGTCAGGGGCTGGAGGTGTGCCCAAAGCCCCGCCTCCCCTACTAGAGAGTCGCTCCAGGTGTTTTCATCCGGGAAGTCTTGCCTGCGCTGCTGAGTGGGTGCAGTCAGCAGGAGATACTGACTGTGGGTTGGGGAGACCTCAAAGGGCTCCCACTTCCTAAAGTGTGAGAGGTCGACCGACCGTGGACCCTGAGACCACACGCCCAGCCCCCCCACCCCTTAAATTTCCCCCCCTTGATTTTTAACAAGACTTCTGGGGTCCTTTTTTTTTTTTTCAGTTCCTGTCCACATTTTGCCAGATACTACTTTCTGCAGAAAACCTGAGAATCGATCCTCACCTCCAGTAAACTGCACTCCCTCCCATTACCCTCACTCTTCACTTACAGAGGGGGAGACGCTAAGGCACTAATAACCCCAGCTACCCATGAAGCGGTTTACTGTGCACTAGACACTGTCCCTTCCACGTGTGATTTATCTTTTCACAACTGGGTTGGGAACTCCTGAACAGGGGTTACAGAGATGGCGTGAATCAGAAAAGGCACCACTAAATGTTTAGGTTGGAAACATGCTTGTGGAAGAAAAACTGGCCAGAGCCACACACAGCAAGCAAAACAGTCAGAGCAAGAAGCCAGGCCCCCCTCGTACCCTTGACTCTGGAGGTGTGGCTAGGAGGGCAAAGCTCCAGGGGGAATTGCTAGAGGGAGAGACTGTTCAGCCCTATCTTTTCACACAAAGATCAGGATTGCAGTAGGTGTATCTCTCTTTGCCTTCCACACATCTGTACCAGACCCTCTGACTTAGAGGAAAAGGATTCCAATATGGTGGTGCTAAGAGAGCATTTGCAAGCCAAGGGAAGCAATTCTGGACTTGATGAAGTATTGTGAGCCCAGTGATTGGGGGTTACTGGTTCTGGGGACATAAAGATTTAGCTTGCAGGTGGGAGGTTCCAAGTTGGGCAAAGAGGAGTGTTGAGAGCCAAAGTATGTGGGGGTTCAGTGCAAGGGAGGCAGAGATTATGCTGGCCCAGCACTCTTCCCCCCTACACACACCCACAGGCTGGCCTAGTGGAATGCTGGGAAGCCCCAGGGACGAGGCCAAGCAGCCAAGGTGTCTCCGGTGGCACGGAAGCAGTTAAGAGCTGCCTCAGCCCGTTCCTTCAGACAATTAGTGATATCTCGCTTGACAACACCACACTGAGCTGATGCAGACCTCATCCCCCCCCCACAGCCCCCCCATGGCCGCTTCAGCTGTTTATTCTTGGGCTTTAACAATTGGGATTCTGACTTGGAGGAGCGGGCGCCCTGCACTGCCCTCTGACCCACCGTCGCCTTGGCAACTGGAGCCCGGTAGGCCTGGGCTCTGCGTTAGGATTACAGATCCTGAATTCACAATCTTGCTTCCCTGCAAGCAAAAGCAGCAGCAGCATGTGGCATCTTCAGCCAGACTGGGGAGGGGGGCCACGACAGAGGAGGAAGATCCCCAGGGGACATTCTGAGACACAGGTGGAACCCTGGGATGGCACATGTGACCTGGGAAAGGGTGCCTCCCCTGGGGTTGGGCAAGGCCCAAGAGCCCTGTTCCCCTCCAGCATCTTTCAGTTGCTCTCTGGAAACTTCCTTCCTGGTAGAGCCCTAAGGGCAGGGGTGAGGCTTCTTCATCACACACACACCCCTTCCCCCTTAGTCAGCCCCCTACCATGCCCAGAGCTCCAAGTGCCAGCAGACTGTGCCCCTGCAGTGCCCGCCACCATGGCAACAGGCCCCTTCCCTCGACGGCCCTGCCCCCCCCCAAAAAAAAGCAGCCAACTGCCCCAGCTGAAACCAGAGCCGATGCATCTGTGAGCCTCGTGCCCAGACCCACATTCCATTTCTGTCCTCTGTCCCATTCTCCCCGCCACCCCCCAGTTCTGGCGACATCTCCCCTCCTGCTCACGCCCCTCCTTCCACCCCTGCCTGCTCCTGCTGTTCCCCCACACACTCTATCCATCACTTAGTGTCTCCCCCTTCTTTCCCCCATTCTGTGAGTGTACCTCGCCCTCTTGAGTGTCTCTGCTAGGCTCTGGGTGTGTCAGTCCCTCTGTCTCCTGCTCCCTGCGATGCTGTGCCTAGGCCTGTCTGTGGCAAGCTCCTCCATCTCACACTCTGTGTGTGTCTTTGTCTCTTCATCATCCTGCCTGTCTCTGTCTCTCTCTCCTCTTTGTCTTTTTCGTTCTCCTTCTCTTCACACTCTTGCTGAGTCTTTTTCTGTCTCTGCTGGCATGTTCTCCCTACTTCTTTCTCCCCAGTTCTGTTTCCCATCCTCTCCTTCCTTCCTTCCTTCCTTCCTTTCCCCCTAAGCTGTTTTTCTTGGCCCCATGCTCTCTTCTGACTCTGCCTTGATCTCTCCTTCCTCTTTCTGCCCTTAACTGGTTCTCTCTGTAAATTCAGATTTCTTTCAAGACTCTTCTGTTTCCTACTTGGCTGTCTCCCTTGTAACCAATGGCTAGGGAGCTGAGGGTAGCTTAAAAATGGCCCCTTTCTAGTAGGGATGCTATGCCCCGAGCACCCCACTGGGCCTATGTAATTGAACTTGAAATGGGCAGAGTCTAAGATTAAAGAGCCTACAGAAGATGGGGTACCAGACAAAGACTGTGAGCCTCCCCTGCAGTTACAGAGATTGGGCATTCCCTTACTTGGTCACCCTTCCGGCAGCTCAAGTGGCACAAAGGAGCAGAGCTACACAAGAGCCCTTCTATCGTGTAGGGTACCTAGACTGCACTGGTTCCTTTTCCCCTGATATGATAGCTATTGCAGGCTATGCCTCGGTTTCCCAACCTGATACTCCCCAGCTCTAGCTTCTTGAAAGTACTTTGCGGTCCTGAAACAAAGTCATCCTTACGGGAAACGAGAAAAGGCCCAAGCAACTCACTGCTCACCAGCACCAGGAAGACCAGTGCCAGAGCCAGAAGTCTTGGAGAAGTCGGGGTCCTGTTTGCTTCAGTGCTGAGTGAGCAATGCCCACCTCTGCTCAAGGCTGGCAGCCCCTGTTGTCCCGCCCTCGCAGAGTGTACAGTGGCCTCTGGCCTTCCTCCTTCCATGAATGAGCTTAGAGTCCTGGGCAAGTAGGCCTGAGGGTAGGGAGCTAGATCTCCAGGGTTGAGCCTTGGCCTCCGGGTGTGGTAAGGCCTAGTCTGACAGACAGTTTTAGGACCCTGGGATCTGGACACCACTCACCAAGGGGGTCAGGTAGGGGGTAAGGGTGCCAGGGGAGGCGGGTTGCACGCAAGGCATTCTGGGCGCCCTGGCGGGTGGGTGGGGGGAACAAAGCTGGCATCGAGGCCTCAGCTAAAATTAGCTGCTTCCCTGCGCGGGAGCGAGCATGCCTGCCAGCCGCCCAGATCGCCGCTGCCTCGGCAGGCCATCTGTCGCCACGTTTTTTTGCTAAGTCCCCCAGGGCCCCCTAGCTCTAGCCACCCCCAGGGGCTAGAAGGACTCTGAGAATGTTGCTGGGAAGAGTTCTGGTCTTTGCTACGGTCTGGCTGTGTGAGCTCAGGCTAGGTCTGGCCCTCTCTGGACTCCCATACAGTAAGGGGCCCTCGAACACTGCAGTCTCAGGTCCTTTAGTTCTTGTGGGTCATAGGGGCAGCAAGGGGCTAGGGTGTGTTCTGTCCCCTCCCTTTGAGCTGTTGCTCTAATCCGAGGTTCTAAGGTGGTCCAAGTGAGGTTGAGGGTAAAGGTGAGGGTGAGGATAGACTTGTATCCAATTCCTTGCTCTTAGTTTAAGGCAGTCTACCCTGTATCCAAAAATACCTCAACTCCCACCCACTATCCTGCATCTCCAGGCCCTCTTGAAGCCAGGCAATGGAAGCAGGGCTCAGTTGACCCTGGTCTGGCTTGTGTCTTTAGGGGTGTCAGCTCCTTAGTTCTTGCTCCCTCTCTTCCCATTCTGCTTATGCCCCATGGTCTTACAAAGCCAGCTTTTCAGGTGGGGAAACTGGGATGCAAGAAGCTGAGTATCCGTGAGGGAGAAGCAGGGCGGGGAGTGGAGCCCGCTGCCCCCACCACTCTACAGCTGCTTTCTGACCCCAGTACTTCCTTGGCCCCTTTTCTCTCCTCTAAGCCAAGGAGTCTGAGCTGCTGCTCCAAGGTCACACAGCTTGGCCTGGGAGGAGCATAGACTTGAACCCGGGCCTCTTGGCTCCTAGCCTCCCTTACCACTCTGGCCAGCAGGCTGGGCCTGTTCCCCAAGTGAGTCATGCTCCTGGACTTTGGCCTCCTTGTCCCTATCCCTAGTTCTGTGGCCTTAAGTGTGGAGAGGGGACCTTTATAAGGAAGAGGGACAACCTGCACAGTGAAGGGGCACTCAGGCCACTATCCTGCCCCTCCTGGAGCTCATTAGAAACAGAAATGGGAGCTTGGGAAGGTGAACTGTCCAGGTTGTGTGGCGGGGCAACCTCCCTCCCAGTGCTCCTCTCTCTGCGCCTCGCTGCCTAGCTGCTGGGTTACCCAGGCAGGAGGCCACAGTACCTTCCCTCCTGGTGTCCAGGGAGCAAGGTCACACCCAGAGCCTTGTGTACCTCCACCTCCTCCTGGGGCCAGAAGCGTTTGTCACTGGGGCAGCGAGTGGCTGGCTGTGCCGGGTTCCAGCATTGCTAGGGTGACATTCATGCCCTGTGAGCTGTGACGCTTCTGCAGGCAGAGGACAGACAGTACCACCCGGGCTGGCGACAGTGCTGGAGGAGGGATGTGGGTGGGATGTCACCTGTCCAAAGCAGGAAGAGGTGGCATGTCGTGTCTAGATAGGGGACACAGAGAAGGGCAAGGTTGAGTTCCCTGCCTCAGACTTTGGTGGGTGGAGGAGACTCGTCCCGTGGCAGGGGCTATTTTGGTACACTGTGTGTGGCAGGCTTTTCTGTACATCCCACATCCTGTCGATGGGTAAGAGGTGCCTGGTTGGTTGTTACACGGCTGTGAGGGGTGACAACTGGAGAACCACCCTGTGCCATCTGTGTGTTTCAGATATGACCATCTCACATTTTCAGGAAAGCAACAGGTTGTGTGTTTAGATACTCCTGTTGGGTTATCAGTGACTATATGCCTGTCTCTCTCTGACTGTTGTAGGGTGTGGCGTGCGTGATTTTCTCATGCTGTTGAGATGTCGTCAGTGAGTTAGGGGCTTGTCTCTCACCCTAAAGAGACAACCTACTACCCTGTGGTATGGGGCTGGCAGTTGGTAGGGCTGCCCCAAGCAGACCACAGGGCCCCCAAAAAGCCTGGCCAGAGGAAACACTTGTGGCCCTAAGCTTAGACAAGTGGGGGGCGGGGGTCTTAGTGTCAAATGACCTACCTTCTGACCTGAGTGCCAGCCCTTGGGGCTGTGCCCTGGGAGAAAGGACCCAGTGTTTTTCAGATGGTGTGGGAAGAGGCCTCTGGGGCCTAGACAGGTGTGTGACTGAGGAGGTAGTGTACCACACAGGGTTTGCATGAGGACTTGTGTCCCCCGTGGGCCTAGGGACCCTGTTGCCTGCCTCTTCTGCCCCTGAAACTGTTAAACTAATTAAGGCTGTGGAGCCGCAGGATTAATCGGGGCAGCTCACGCGGGCTGGGGCTCAGGTAGTCGATTAGTGTGCCGCGGAGGATATTGGATTTCTGAACCGCAAGTCAGCACTATTCGGGTGTGTTATCTCTGAGGCTTGAGGGTCAGCAGGCGGGAGGCTCAGGCATTGGCTGCCCCCACCCACCACCCGCCTGGGCATCCTCTTCCCTGCCCGTGAGGCCCTCACCTAGCCTTCCCATCCACTGTGTCCACCCCACCATCCTCTTCAGGCTTGTGTGGATCAGCCTGATCTCTGCTCTTCCCTCTCCACTGCCGTCTGTGTCAGGCTGCCTTCCCATGCTGCTGTCTTCGAAGCCTGTCTCTCTCCCTGGGTCTTTCTTGACCTGAACTGATTCTCTGTCTAGGGCCTTGCCCAGGCTGCCTCCTTGTCCCTGTCCCCTACTGTCTCTGTTCACCTTTCTCTTTACTGGCCTCTGTCTCCAGTCCTTGTCTCTCTGTCTCTGTGCCTCTGGTGCTTGCTAGAGAACCCCCCTCTTCTCTCCTTCTCTCTCTTGTGTGGTCTCTGCTGGTGTCTGCAACCAGAACAAATCTCCCCCAGCCAACACCCCCGAACAAGGAGGCCAAAGCAGTTAATGGGAAACATGTGATTCTGCCTTGCGCCTGGAGCACGGTGAAAGGAGCCTTAGTCCCAGCCCAGCCCTGCTTCCCCTTGCCACATTGCCCCACCACACAGCCTGCTGCCCCAGCCTAAATGGGCACGGTTGCATGTTCCCTTGTTATTTATTGGGGGGAGATGGCATTTATCAACTGGGAAATATCAGGATATAGGGCTCTGAGGGCCGCTGCTCCTTAGTTCTCTTCAGCCCCCAGAGACTGGCAGACCCCATGCAGCCTGATCCCTCACCCACCCGTTGTATGTAGAAGAGGGCCAAGATTAACTGAGCCATGGGGGCCAGTTAGTCACTGGGGTGGGGGGGTTCCAGGCCACCCAAATTCCTACCTTTTCCACCTTTCTGGGCCTCTGGGGAACTGTGGCGGTGGGGGTCTCCCTGAAGGCTTAGGAGCTGCCAGGCTGTGTTTCCATGCCCACCCAGCCGCAGGGAGGGGGACAGAGCAGAGGGAGGCTCTGGCAGGTTGGAATTCTCCTTCTCTGCCTGTGGGTAAATTGTCCCTAATCCAGGCTTGGGGAGTTGTCTGGCTCCTAGAGAGGGCGGGAGGGGGAAGAAGGAGAGAGAGAGACAGAGAGAGAGCACATGCAGGCACTCTGGAGATAAGGAGGGATGGAGGAGAGAAGGGCACACAGTGAGTGACACACACACAGTGAGTGACACACACAGCCTCACAAAGGCTGTCTCCATGTACTTGTGTACATGGGTTACACAAAGGTACTACACAAACACGAGGCTCCATTGTGCTGACAGGCACATAGACCCTCTCATACGTGTTGACACTGACACTCAGCTATATTGGCACAGACCTATAATGGGACAACACACGGACCCTCCAACGTACATGCTATGCACAGACTCACGATACGGTCATACAAATCCACACATGCAAAGACATACCCGCAAGCACATGCTGACCATGGAGAAACAAACCCCCAGGGACACTGTGACCAGTCACGCCATCTCACCATGCCCCTGAAAGCCCATAGAAGAGAAAGGCAGAGGTAGGAGGTCGGCAATGCTGATGCACAGTGACATCAGCACCCACAGTCACAGGCCTGGAGAGTGGAAACGTGCAGGGACAGCAGAACATCTGCCACCGCCCCACCCTGCCGCCAAACACATCCAGAGAGCTCTGAGGCAGGCAGGAGCTGGTCCGGCTCCTGCCACAGTGAGGTTCAGTGAGCCAGGCACAGTGTGTACACCACACGCACACACACAGGCACACTCCTAACTGGGCACACCTGTCAGAGGCTCAGCTAAGTAGATACACAGAGCTGAACAGAATAGAAACTTAAAAGGTGCACATATCCACAAGTATAACTGAAGACCCTTGATTCTGCTAGGACATGGACAAAAACTCAGCTGGAACACCAGCCACTACCGATCAGACTTATGATCCCACATGTGCAAATTTTATTTATTTGTTGTTCTGGGAGTGGAACCCAGGGTCTCGTACTCCAGAAGTGCTCTTCCTCTGAGCTACACCTGAGCTCTCTCAAAGGTACAGTCTTAAGCATAAAGGTACCGTACCCTGACATACAGAGACTGGTAGGCAGGGTAGACCCAGCAACTCACAAATAGGTGAGGCAGAGGCTCACACACATGCACATTCCAGGCGACCAGAATCTATAAACCACTATGAGGCTTAGTTCTCAGCCACTCCCACCCCTACTCCCACCTTCCACACCCCCACCCGGGCCTCAGTGCACACAGCAGGAGGCCAGCCGATGAGTAGGAAATGGGGGAAGTGGTGGGGAAGGCCACCGTTAGTAAGAAAACAAGCCGCCGGGCGGTGGCACACTCCTTTAATCCCAGCACTTGGGAGGCGGAGGCAGGCGGATCTTGAGTCCAGCCCAGTCTACTGAGTGAGCTCCAGGACAGCCAGGGCTACACAGAGAAACCGTGTCTGGAGAAACCAAAAAGAAAAAAAAACGAGCTATAGGCAGTTGCTGCTGGAGATGGCATTCCTGGCCCTCAGAGTAGCTACTCAAACCTACAGTCACTACCCTCCCACCCCACCCCACCCCAACTTACACAGAGCTTTCCCGCTTGTTCATTGGATGACTCCCTGATTTTAGGAATGAGAAAATGGAAACTCATAAAGGATACAGGGTAAGGGAGTTGAGCCAAGGCCAAGTCTCCCCTCCCCCACTCTCTCCTGTGTGCAGTTTGTGCACACACCTGAGTACCTAGCCATGCAAAAAACACCATTTCCCAACAGGAACCTTTTGATTGCAAGAGACAGGGACTCAGGGCTAGAGATGGCTCAGGTTAGGAGCACATGTTGCTCTTGCCAAGGACCTGGGTTCCATTTACAGTACCTATAGGACGGCTCATCATCTGTAACTCCAATTCCATGGGGAACTGACGCCCTCTTTCTGACCTGTGGGCACCTGGCATGTAAAACACATACAATAGTCAAATCTTTTTAAAGTAACTTTTTGTTACTATTATTAATTTTTTAATTTCATGTGCACGTATGTCTGTGTGAAAGTGTCAGAGCCCGCGGGACAGGAGTTACAGATAGTCGTGAGCTGATATGTGGGTGCTGGGAATTAAACCCAGCTTGTCCGGAAGAGCAGCCAATGTTCTTGACCACTCTAGCCCCAATAATTAAAAATTTAAAGAATTTTTAATGTGGGATGTGGGAAGGTGGGTGGGCACCAAGCGTTGCAGTGGGATTAAGTCAGAGCTGGACAGGTATTCATGTAGTGTGTCCTGGCCCACCTGCATCCATGCTTATCTTTGGTGTGCTGTGTTTGTGTCCACAGATGGGAGCTTGCCTGCTTGTCTACTCACCGGCCTGGACCCCAGAGCCAACCCAGCTGCGTGAGTGCAGAGGCTCCCAGGTGAGGGGCGCTGCTCCGGCCTCTGCAGAGACCACCCCGGAGAAGCTGATGCTGGTGAAGACAGACCATTCCTGCTGAGCCAGGCCTCTGCAGAGCCTGCTCAGGTAACTGAGAAAGTCGGGCCAGGGCCAGGGCCAGTGTAACAGGGAGCTCCTCTCAGCTTAGGCACAGAAAGAAAGACAGAAAGAGAGAGAGACCCTTTAAGTTAAGAAACCTTAATCTAGCTTATTCAAATTCCCCACTACCCAGAAAGGGGAATGGAGGCTGGTGGACACACAGTGAGTCCCTTAGAATCCTGCCTCCTAGCCTGAGGACTCTCCCCTCTGCCTTGATGACCTGAGATCACTGGGAGGAGAGATGGGTTGTGCCGGAGACCAGGCTTCAGGGCAGAGGTGGAAGCCGGAGTGCCTGCTGTGTGCAGCCGGCCCCCAGGACACCTCTCCACCCGTGTCAATGGAAGCAACGAGCTGGGAGGCCAAGGTGAGGGCCTGGGAGGGTATGGTAGTCCAGCAGCCGGCTAGGCGGCGGGGCGGTGGTAGAACCCATCTTCCTCAGAGCCCAGGTTAGCCCACCCAGGCTCCCAGCCACAGAGGCCAGGTGGGGCTGCCCTGCCCTGTGGAGGCAACTCCCGAACTGACACATGAAGCCTCAGGCTCCAGGAAGCTCCTTAGAGTTTAGCCTGCTGGGAACCCCACCCAACTTCCAAAGGAGCATTCCTGAGGTCTGTATGGGGGTTGGGCCTCCAGGGATGGGAAGGGTGGGGAGGCAGGGCTGTGGGAGGCTGGGAGGTTGTGAATGTGCTGGGACTGGGTGTGTGTGCCGGCAGGTGTGTAGGGCTCTGTCCTTAGTGCGCGGCGCTGGGTATGGGAAGTGGCCGAGGCTGGGGTGATTGCTAAGAGCTTCACAAGTGTCTGCTGGACCACACATGTGGCTAGACTGTGCTGGGCGAGGGTCCTGTGCAGGTGTGGATAGACTGGGCTGTTTCTACCACACAGGGGGCTGCTGGACCAAGACTCGAATACCCTTGAGTGGGTTTGGAGTGCGCTCAGGGTTCTTGGTGCAAGGTGAGGTGCCATGTGCACATGGCTCCCTCTGTGCTTTGGAGGTGGGCTGGGCAAGACTTGGGCTGAGCTGGGCTCAGCCGTGCCCAGCCTTGTGGCCAAATTGCTGAAGTCACTTCCTTTCCAACAGTGACTTTCCAGGGGGAGGAGTTCTTCCGACCTGGTCGGCAGCAAGGGGCGGGGCAGAGCTGGCTGTCTCTGGGGAGGGACATGGGCGGGGGCGGGAGAGAGGTGGGAGGAGGTGCTAGTGGTGCTGGAGGAGGGTGTCCTCTGGGAGACAGAAGGAAAGACAAGGACAGGAGTCTGGAAGGGCCAAGGGCAGGAGGGGATGGGGGTGGAGCGGGGCGGGAAGCACAGTCCCTGGGTGACCTCGGAGGGAGGAAGGGAGGGCTGCCAATGGGGTGACCCTCGGGTCCAGTGAGAGCTGGCAGTGGCGCCTACACACCTGGCACCCAGGGCAAGGGGCTGGCAGGGGCGGTTCAGGAACAGACCTGCTTGCCAGGTGCCCCACTCTGGACAGGAAGAGGGTGGGCGGGGGCTGCACAAAGGAGCTCTGTGTGGCTGGGGATAGGGTGGGGTGGGGGATGCAGTACGGCACTGTTCTGGGGTTGGGGGGAGCTGATGGCCCCGGGGGCGGGGCAGGACCAGCTCCCCTTGGGGCATCAGTGGCTCCAAGGGGACACCTAGTGGTCAGGGAAGGTAGTACATCTCAATGACAGATGGAAGCCGGGGGCAAGATAGGTTAGAACTGATAAGATAGGGGAGACGGGCTAGGCCGAACCTATGGATGGTGAAGCAGTTCGGTTTGGAGGATCCCAACAAAACCAAATTTACACAGCAGCAAAACTGAATGGCATAGCTGTGTGTCCTTAAGGGAATGGCTAAGCTTCTCTGTGCTCACAATTAAATGCAAAATAAGTGACTGGTTCCTTGTTTTGTTACGATCTGGTTCGAATCCGCTTCCTAGAAGATCTGCAGGTTGGGTGGGCATTTAGGGGCTGAAAGGAAGGGAAGACCAAGAGAATGATACCAAGTTCCTCAGAGAAAGAGGGCTGCCTGATCCTAGGAGGTAAAGGCCTTAGAGGAGGTCCTGAATAGAGTTTCAGAACGGCAGCGCTTCCCCCTGCTAGGAGGCCAGGGACATCCCTGAGCCTTCAGGCTGGCTGAGGGGAATGGGAGGGGGAATGCATGCCGGCTGGAGAGAGGGTCATGAGGCCGGCTGGAGAGAGGGTCATGAGGCCGGAAGTGAGAGCTGGGGCTGGCAGCTTGGCTCCCCTGGGGAGGTTAAGGGTGGGTGAGGGGGAGGAGGGCTGGGGAAGGGGTGGGGTGGTCACAGCCGCAGCGGGGAGGGTGGGGCTGGGGATCAAGGATGTGGGCTGGCGCTTCCCGGCACTGTGCGTTACAGGTTGGGGCCCCCTCCTAGCCAGCTGGTGTCCTGTGGGCAAGCTCAGACACTGACCCAGGAACAGACAGGCAGACAGAGGACCCTTTTGACTTTTCATTCACAGACTTGGGCTAGATGGTACGTTTGAGAAGAGGCCAAGAGAATGGCAGCCTGTTGGGGTGTGGTGGGGAAGGGAGCCAGCTGCTTCCCTCAGATCCTGAAGGCTGCACAGGAGCAGCGGACAGTCAGGAGGATGTGGCCAAAGGTCTTCATGGGTGGGTGGAGCAGAAGCAGCCGCTGGAGAGGAGGTTTGTCTCTTCTGCCAGGATCACACCCTCAGGCCCCAAGTGGGAGGTCTCTAGAGCAGGAAGGCCTGGCCAGCCCCACCCACAGCAAGGGAGTGGGGCTTCTGGTAGGTATCTCCAAAAGCCAGGTCAAGCCGACTGCTAGAGTCTGAGCTCTGAGGCAGGGTCCTGCTGTGTAGCCCTGACTGTAGATCGGGCTGGGCTGGAACTCAGAGATCTGCCTGCCGCTGGAATGTGCGCCCTTGCCTGGGCTGCTTCCATACTCTGAAGGTGTTCTCACGAGGCGTGGTGGTGCTTGCCCGTGCTCAGCGCTGGCAGAGGCAGGAGGGTAGCTGCAAGTTTGAGGTCAGCTTGGTCTACATGGTGATTTCTGAGCCAACCGCAACTACGATTAAAACCTTGTCTCCCAAAAAGAAAGGGGGTGGGGCTGGAAATGTAGCCAGGCCGGTGGAGTATTTGCCTACCATGCACAAAGCCCTGGGTTCAGTCTCTGGCACTGCAAAACCTGGGTGTGGTAGTGTATCCTGGGAGCTCACTGGGGAGGTGGAGTTGAGGATTAGAATGCAGGATTATCCTTTTAGGCCAGCACGGTACACATGGAAGGTTCCAGATTACATTGAGAGATCTCGTGGGGGTGCGTGCATGCACACGAATGAGTGGGGGGGGGGCAGAGAAAGGAGCAGTGCTGAGCTGGGAGGGGTACAGGTCCACAGCAAGGCATGGGAGAGAGCAGAGAGCAGAGCCTTGAGTTAGCAGGTGCTAGGGAGCCATGGGGACGAGGTCTGGCAGAGTGGACGGAAATGAAGACTGACCTGGATGAACAGCAGAACATTCCTTCATGCATCGTTTGTGGCCTCAAGTGAGGTCTCCTAACCTCTCCCCATTTCAGTCTCCTGTTCTGTAAAGTGGAACTAGAGCACTGGGTACCCATGGGGGGCGGGGCAGATTAGAACGACAGCTTCCCAGATATCCCTCAGATGTGTGAGTCAGGTCCTCCTGGATTAGGGCCTAGGTATCTGGAGTGTTACACAGCTCCTTCGCTCCCCCAAGCTCAGGGCTGGGAAGCCAACAGCTTAGATAATTTCAGTGTTCCTCCCAGCCTTAAATTAGACCATAGCTCTAGAAGGAGCCCTTCCAGAAGTGGCTAAAGGATTGTTGCAGGAGCTGAGAGTGGAAAGAGGCTTTGGCCTTCAGAGAATTAGGAACTCTGCCTCTGAACAGCTGTGTGGCTTCAGGCGAGTTTCATTCACCAGGAAGGGTTCTGGGCCCGTTTGCTCTGTAGCTCCAGGATAAGAAGTCATGCTTGCCTCCTGGGCTGCTGTGGAGACTCAGTGGGTCATGTGTGTGGACTGCAAAGTTCTGCACATGACTCCTGTGGCCTACATTCCTTCCCAGATGTCGAGAGGTGGGCCCTGGCGGTGCTTAGGACTGTCAGTCGGTTGCATGTTGCTGCCTACTGTAGGGGCCCACAGAATGTCCTTTCCCACGGTGTGTGGGCCAGCACTGGGCAAGATGGCAACCTGTCCACAGGGCGGAAGCCTAATGGTACAACTCTAGGTCAGGATCAAACACTATGCAGTCATCAGTGGCTGCTCTCTGAGATCCTTCAGCAGTTGGGGCTCATACAGCTCGCTAACGTCCTGCTTCCTGCTCAGCTCCTTGTCTTTAGGTTCCCTTGGGAGTCAGACATGCCCAGATCTGAGTTCCAGCTCTGTCCTGACCAGCACAGAGTCACTCCGTAAATATTTACGTAGCATCCATAGCCCAGGCTCTGGGGTCGCAGGACACAGCAGTAAACAAGACAGATGTGATCCCTGCCCCTGAAGAGCCCACAGTCTCAAGGGAGACACACTAAATGGCCAGTCACACAGTAATTGATTACAGTTGTGATAACTACTATGAAGGTGAAATAGATAGCGCTCTGAAAGGACAGAGGCCATGCTGCAGACTCGGAAGTAAGGTGGACCCTCAGAGACTGACAAAGGTTGAAGGAGCAAGAGAATGTCCCTGTCTATGTTCTCGGCACTGGGAGAGCCAGACATGTGGCACACGCCTGTAACGCCCCCTGTCCGCTGCCCTGTCTTGAAAAACTGGGCTGATAAGATGGTTCAGTGGGTAAAAAGTGTCAAACCTGACCCAAACAACTTGAATTTAGTCCTTGGGACCCACATGGTGGAAAGAGAGAATTGATATATATACCAGTTGTTTTCTGACCTGCACACATACGCATGCAATTAAAATGTAATAAAATAATAGCCGAAGAGATAGCTTAGTAGTAAAGAGCACTGGCTGCTCTTACAGAGGATCAGGCTCTGTTCCCAGCACCCACATGGTGGCTCACAACCATGTGCAACTCCAGTTCCAGGGGATCCAAAGCCACCTCTGACCTCTGTGGGCACCAGGGTCTGCATGGTCTATATACTGTGTGCAGGCAAAACACTCATCACGTAAGATAAAAATAAACTTAGAAAAACTGTAATAAACAAAAAATCTCCCGTGGCAAACAGCAAGTGTGTTTTTGGACACTTGTATGGAGCATGAGCTATGGCGGGTGTGGGGAGCTTCATTCAGCAGGGGACGGGGCAGGTAGGCTTGCCTTCATGGTACTTTGAACCTTTTCTGGATGGTTTCTTTAAAAGTGGGCAGGATAATTGATTTGTGTGTGGCAGGGAGGTTAGATGAGATAATCCATTAAAGTACTTAGCCCAGTGTCGGCAGCAAAGTGTCCCCACAGTTCAGGCTTTGGTTGTCAGTTTGGTGCTAGCTCCTGGACCCCGGATCCCAGGTACTCTCTCCACTCTTCTTTGCAGCTCTTAGTCTAGTGACTGATCATTAAGTCACTTGGGATTATCTGTTCAGTGTCGGACTTCCCAGGCCTCGTACAAAGTAGACATCCCATAAATAATGAACATACGAATGAATGCATGTCTGAGCCTCCATTTTTTTTATCTGCAAAATGGGGTCATTAATAGCCCCTGCCTCGCAGGGTCGGTATGAAGAATTAAATGAAGCAATGCCTGGACAGCTTCCAGCCCAGTGCCTGGCGTGCAGTAGGTGCTCACTAAACCTGAGCTGCGGTGGTCCTTTCCAGGCGCTGTCCACACCTCAAGGCCTGGGCTCAGGCCGAAGTTGCTCCACGACACCCCCGGCTGACAGCCAGCGACTGGCAGAGTCCCCAAGCACGGGGCACCTCTGTTTACCAGGTCAGACGGGAGCTGGGGTGGCATCTGGAAAGGGGCGGGGCTGTGTGCGGGTAACAGGGGTTGAGCGTGGCCCCTAAATTGTGTGAAGAATTCAGCTCTGCTCCTGTCTTGCTGCCCACAGAGATATCCCGTGTGACAGCCCAGGCGGCAGAGCCGAGGGTGAGTGCAGCTTGGGGACTGGGTTGAGAAGACAAGGCTAGTGGGTCTTCCGTGCCTTCTACTTCAGTTTTATGTGGCGTGGTCATCTTACCCTGATACTAGGCCTCCCAAGTTGGGGATCCTCTCCTCTCCATAGTCTGTAAATGGGGGTCATTTGCCCCTGTGCTGCTGGGCCCCCACGTGGAGTTCACTGTGCGTACATGTGACGGAAGACCTGCAGGCAATTTGGGTTGGCCCATGGGCTGGAACATAGCGGGGAAATAAGACTGTAGAGAAAGGGCCACTGGGCTCATTCAGATACGGGAAACTGAAGATACAATACGGATGCTCAGTGAAGAACCTCCTTCCCCTGCAGGTTCTGGTCCCGGCTTCTCGCACCCTCATGTCAGCCCCGGCCCCGCCCGGTGGCCCGAGGAGGACGAGGTCAGGATGCGTGTGAAGCCTCAGGGCCTGGTGGTGACGTCCAGTGCCGTGTGCAGCTCTCCTGACTACCTCCGAGAGCCCAAGTACTACCCCGGCGGCCCCCCAACCCCCCGGCCCTTGCTTCCCACCCGGCCCCCTGCCAGCCCACCTGACAAGGCCTTTTCCACTCATACCTTCTCTGAGAACCCACGCCCGCCCCCACGTCGGGACCCCAGCACCCGGCGTCCACCGGTCCTTGCCAAGGGAGACGACCTGCTCCCCCCTCGGGCAGCCCGGCCTGTCTCTCAGGCCCGCTGTCCCACACCGGCCCCAGACAACAGCTCCCTCCGCCGCTGGGACAACGGGCGTGTGAACCTGCATCCGGTGGTACAGCTGATTGACATCATGAAGGACCTGACGCGCCTCTCCCAAGACCTGCAGCACAGTGGTGTGCATCTGGACTGTGGTGGGCTGCGGCTGAGCCGTCCACCCGCCCCCCCGCCCGGAGACCTGCAGTACAGCTTCTTCTCCTCGCCCAGCCTGGCCAACAGCATCCGAAGCCCTGAGGAGCGTGCCACCCCTCACGCCAAGTCAGAGCGACCCAGCCACCCCCTCTATGAACCTGAGCCCGAGCCCAGGGATAGTCCTCAGCCTGGCCAAGGCCATGGTCCTGGAGCCACAGCCACGGCTACTGGTCTGCCCCCAGAGCCCGAGCCAGACGGGCCTGATTACTCAGAGCTGGCAGATGCTGATATCCTCAGTGAGCTGGCTTCCCTTACTTGCCCTGAGGCCCAGCTCCTGGAGGCGCAAGCCCTTGAGCCTCCATCACCACAGCCTGAACCGCAGCTCCTGGACCCCCAGCCCCGCTTCCTAGACCCTCAGGCACTAGAGCCTCTAGGGGAAGGTTTGGAGCTACCGCCCCTGCAGCCCCTTGCTGACCCTCTGGGGCTGCCAAGCCTGACTCTGCAGGCCCTGGATACCTTACCTGACTCCTTGGAATCCCAGCTCCTTGACCCCCAGGCTCTCGACCCCCTGCCCAAGTTGCTGGATGTCCCCAGTCGACGTCTAGAGCCCCAGCCAACCTTGGGGCACTGCCAACTTGCTGAGCCCTTACACCTGGACTTGTGCTCATCTCACGGTCCCCCAGGGCCTGAGGGCCACCCCAAGTACGCCCTGAGGCGCACTGATAGGCCAAAGATCCTGTGTCGCAGGCGGAAAGCCGGAAGGGGGCGGAAGGCAGATTCAGGACCTGAGGGTCGCCTGCTTCCCCTGCCTACAGGGCTGGCAGCTGCCCTGGCTGAGCCCTCACCGCTGCCACCACCACCACCACCTCCTGCTCTGTCAGGCCCAGGAGGCCCAGTTCCTGAGCTGGAGCCAGAATCTTCTCAGACCCCAATGGTCCCCACCCGCAAAGGCAAGTGCAGGGGCGTGCGGCGCATGGTGGTGAAGATGGCCAAGATCCCTGTGTCACTGGGGCGGAGGAACAAGACCACATACAAAGTCTCTTCCCTGAGTAGCAGTCTGAGTGTGGAGGGCAAGGAACTGGGTTTGCGGGTGTCGTCAGAGCCCACCCCGCTGCTGAAGATGAAGAACAATGGCCGCAATGTGGTGGTGGTCTTCCCACCAGGTGAGCTGCCTATTATTCTCAAGCGTAAGCGTGGCCGCCCTCCTAAGAACCTGCTGCTGGGTCCCGGCAAGCCCAAAGAGCCAGCGGTGATAGCTGCCGAGGCTGCGACCGTGACAGCGGCCACCATGGCCATGCCGGAGGTGAAGAAGCGGAGGCGGCGGAAACAGAAGCTGGCGTCTCCGCAACCATCGTATGCGGCGGATGCCAATGACAGTAAGGCTGAGTACTCCGATGTCCTTGCCAAGCTGGCCTTTCTGAACCGCCAGAGCCAGTGCGCTGGGAGGTGCTCACCACCCCGCTGCTGGACACCCAGTGAGCCTGAGTCCGTGCACCAGGCCCCAGACACCCAGAGCATCTCCCAATTCCTGCACCGTGTGCAGGGCTTCCGGAGGCGCGGGGGCAAAACTGGAGGCTTTGGAGGCCGGGGCGGAGGCCATGCCGCCAGGGCAGCCCGCTGTTCCTTCAGCGACTTCTTCGAGGGCATTGGCAAGAAGAAGAAGGTAGTGGCGGTGGCGGCTACTGGGGTTGTGGGTCCGGGTCTCACCGAGTTGGGTCACCCACGCAAAAGGGGCCGAGGAGAGATAGATGCTGTGACTGGGAAACCCAAGCGCAAGAGGCGGTCCCGAAAGAACGGGACTCTGTTCCCAGAGCAGGTGCCCAGTGGCCCAGGCTTTGGGGAGGCAGGTGCTGAGTGGGCTGGGGACAAGGGTGGTGGCTGGGCCCCTCACCATGGACACCCAGGGGGCCAGGCTGGCCGAAACTGTGGGTTCCAGGGGACCGAGGGCAGGGCTTTCGCCTCCACTGGGCTGGAGAGTGGGGCTTCAGGCCGCGGCAGCTACTATGCGGGGGCACCCTCCGCCCAGACGGAACTCAGCCAGGAGCGCCAAAACCTCTTCACTGGCTATTTTCGCTCCCTGCTTGACTCAGATGACTCCTCTGACCTTTTGGACTTTGCCCTCTCAGCCTCTCGCCCAGAATCCAGGAAGGCATCGGGTACCTATGCAGGGCCTCCCTCCAATGCGCTGCCTGCCCAGCGGGGGCTTGCCACCTTCCCAAGCCGGGGAGCCAAGGCTAGCCCAGTGGCAGTGGGCAGCAGTGGAGCTGGAGCAGATCCCTCCTTCCAGCCTGTCCTGCCCTCCCGTCAGAGCTTTCCCCCAGGACGGGCAACAAGCTACGGGATAACCCCAGCCACATCGGACTGCCGGGCAACTGAGACCTTCCCAAAGCTGGCGCCCCCTCCTTCAGCCGTGGCCCGCTCGCCTACAACCCACCCGCCTGCCAACACCTACCCACCTCAGTACGGTGGCTACGGGGCAGGACAGAGTGTGTTTGCCCCGGCAAAGCCCTTTTCAGGCCAGGACTGTGCTAATAGCAAGGACTGCAGCTTTGCCTATGGAAGTGGCAACAGCCTTCCCGCCTCACCCAGCAGTGCCCACAGTGCTGGCTACGCCCCACCACCTACCGGGGGTCCCTGCCTACCACCCAGCAAGGCTTCCTTCTTCAACAGCTCTGAGGGGGGCCCCTTCTCTGGGTCAGCTCCCACACCCTTGCGCTGTGACAGTCGGGCTAGTACTGTCTCGCCCGGTGGCTACATGGTGCCCAAGGGCACCACAGCTTCAGCCGCCTCTGTTGCCTCCTCCTCCTCCTCCTCTTTCCAGCCCTCACCCGAGAACTGTCGGCAGTTTGTGGGGGCTTCTCAGTGGCCTTTCCGGCAGGGGTATGGAGGCCTGGACTGGGCCTCAGAGGCCTTCAGTCAGCTCTACAATCCCAACTTTGACTGCCACGTCAGCGAGCCCAACGTGATCTTGGACATCTCGAACTACACGCCACAGAAAGTGAAGCAGCAGACCACCGTGTCCGAGACCTTCTCCGAGTCATCCTCCGACAGCACCCAGTTCAGTCAGCCTGTCGGTGGTGGTGGCGGTTTCAGGCGTGCCAACAGCGAGGCCTCGAGCAGCGAGGGTCAGTCGAGCCTGTCTAGCCTGGAGAAGCTCATGATGGACTGGAACGAAGCGTCGTCTGCTCCCGGCTACAACTGGAACCAGAGTGTCCTCTTTCAGAGTAGCTCCAAGCCCGGCCGCGGACGGCGGAAGAAGGTGGACCTGTTTGAGGCCTCACATCTGGGCTTTTCCACCTCGGCCTCCGCCACTGCCTCTGGCTACCCGTCCAAACGGAGCACCGGACCCCGACAGCCTCGGGGTGGCCGGGGTAGCGGAGCCTGCTCAGCCAAGAAAGAGCGAGGTGGTACAGCGGCCAAAGCCAAGTTCATCCCCAAGCCACAGCCAGTTAATCCGCTGTTCCAGGACAGCCCAGACCTTGGCCTGGACTACTATAGTGGGGACAGTAGCATGTCACCACTGCCTTCCCAGTCAAGAGCTTTTGGTGTGGGAGAACGAGATCCCTGTGACTTCATGGGACCCTACTCCATGAATCCGTCCACACCTTCTGACGGCACTTTCGGCCAAGGCTTCCACTGTGACTCTCCCAGCCTGGGTGCCCCTGAGCTCGACAGCAAGCATTTCCCACCGCTGGCCCACCCACCCACAGTGTTTGATGCTGGCCTGCAGAAGGCATACTCGCCCACCTGTTCACCCACACTCGGCTTCAAGGAAGAGCTGCGGCCACCACCTACAAAGCTGACTGCCTGTGAGCCCCTCAAGCATAGTCTTCAGGGCGCTAGCCTGAGCCATGCAGCTGCAGCCCAGGCTCACCTGAGCTGCCGGGACCTGCCCCTGGGCCAGCCACACTATGATTCCCCTAGTTGCAAGGGTTCAGCCTATTGGTACCCACCAGGTTCAGCTGCCCGCAGCCCGCCCTATGAAGGCAAGGTGGGTTCGGGGCTGCTGGCTGACTTCCTGGGCAGGACGGAGGCTGTCTGCCTCAGTGCCCCTCACCTGGCTAGCCCACCAGCCACGCCCAAGGCCGACAAGGAGCCACTGGAGATGGCCCGGCCCCCCGGTCCACCCCGTGGCCCTGCTGCAGCCACTGCTGGCTATGGCTGCCCACTCCTTAGTGACTTAACCCTGTCCCCTGTGCCGAGGGACTCGCTGCTGCCCCTGCAGGACACTGCCTACAGGTATCCAGGCTTTATGCCGCAGGCACATCCTGGCCTGGGCGGGGGCCCTAAGAGTGGCTTCCTGGGCCCCATGGCGGAACCTCACCCTGAGGACACATTCACCGTCACCTCCCTGTAGTACCAACTGAAGTGCCGACTGGACCATGAGGTTTTGTTCCTGGGTAAGTGTGGGGGTGTGGGTGCAGAGAAGCCTGAAGGGTGGTAGGGCGGGTGAGGGTGCCTAGCCCTTGGTTAGAGGAAGAGCTGTACGGGTGAGAAAGGGGTGTGGGGTGGTAGTCCCCCTCACTTTTGTAAGGTTTAAGGACAAGTGTAGGGATTCATCAGGAAGGAAGGAAATTGTGACTCGTCTTTAAAGGGTGATGTGCTTGTGTGGGAGCCCAATAGAACCATCAAAAGACCTGGTCATTGGGAGTGGTAGAGCCATTCCCCTTGTTCTTGCTAGGCCTGGACAAGAGATACCGCTCCTCGCCTCTGAGGGAACATGTTCATGTCTGCTTCACCCTCAGTGAAGAGAAGAGTGGGCTCCTCATCCACTCAGGGTTCTGCAGTCTCTCTTACCTTGGTCATGTGCTTTGCAAGAACTTTACAGAATGGTCTGTAGGATTCTCTCTTGGGCTCTTGCCCTCAAAGGCTTTTTAAAGTTTGTTGTTTTTTTTTTAATTGAAACAGGGTCTCACTCACCTGCCTTTGCCCCCTGAATGCTGGGATTAGTTAAACATGTGTGCCACCCACCTATCCCTAGCCCCCTCAATGCTTTTTAAAAACGTCTGGCCTGATGTTGGTTCAGTGTGGTCAGGCCTATGTGGAGCAAAGGTCCAGATGTGAAAAACATTGCCATTTCTACCCTTTCCTGAAGCCAAGCGCTTCTCTGGAGTTCAGTTAAACATTCTGAGACATTCTGCCATTATTTCTTTCAAATATAATACCTTCATGGCTGAAGCCTGTTTCGTATTTTCAGGAAAATAGAAGGCAGAAACTGAGCAAGGAGGTGGTGGCAAAGGCAGGTGGATCTCTTGAGTTCAGAGCCAGCCTGGTCAACAGAATGAGTTCCAGGATGGCCAACGCTACAGAGAGAAATCAAAATTTGTCTTGAAAAACCCAAAAAGGAATAGTCAAAAAATGTTCCCAAATAACTGAAGAGAATAGTAGGGCTGAAGAACAGTCTGTTTTAGAACTCAGCCACAGCGAGACTCAATTTGGGCAAGGGATCTCTCCTAGAATGGGCCCAATGTGGCCATTGGCAGTGGACTAGCGAAGAGCTTGACTAAAACCCTCAGTCATCAGTCCTGCTGTCCCAGAGCCTCCTGTGTGTTTAGCTTCCTGATGGGCTAGCCTGTCATCCCTGCTCTGGAGAGGCCATTCGAGGCCAGGGTGACTCAGGGTCCTGAAGTAAAAATCAGTGGAAACTTATGACCCCTACTTTGCCAGACCCAGCTGCCCTGGTGCCTGAGGGTGGCAAAGAGCCATTCATGAGAGCCAAGAGGCCCTGGGGAACACCAGTCCCTGTTTGGCCACTAGCTTGCTACATGCCTTTAAGCTTTTGCCTTTCCTGGCCTCTGTTTCCCCATCTGTTTGAGAAAGACTTTGATCATATCTTAGGCTCTAACATATTTGCATGGCAGAGATAATAGCTTTTTTTTTTTTTTTTTTTTTGCTGAGGGGGAATGTTTTTTCCTTCCTAATGAAGCCAGGCCAAGATCAAAATGGCCTTGCATTCCCCATGCATCTGTCTCCCTGCAAGCAGCAGGGCTGCAGATCTGAAGCAGGCCAGGGAGAGAAGCTGCTTAGGGTTTAAAATGTCAAACTCTTGATCCTTCTCACCGGAGGGGAGATGTCTCATGGATAATCCAGAAATGTGAAATAATCCCAAAACTGTTCCTCCCAGACTCTGAGATGGAAAATGAATGGGTGTGGGGGCTGGGTGTTTGGGCAGGTCACAGCTCAGCACAGCTAGGAACCGCCCAGCTAGGCCTGAATGCAGTAGTTGCTGGGATGCCATCCAGCCCCACATTCTAGCCTGTTCCCCACCCAGCACTGGCAGTTAGCAGCACTGTCCTCACAGGGACACATGCAGTCCCTGAGACATCTGTGCAGCCCTCCCCACCCATCAGGCACTGGGAACGCCACAGAGAAGGCGCTTGGTCCTCAGAGGGCCTCCAGTTCAGAGGAAAGACAGTGAACGCAGAATGGCGCAGAGCACCTGGGGGCTAGAGCTGTGGGGAGGGATGGTGCAAGGCCAGCGAGGCGGCTGTGAGGGCCTCCAGCAGGGTGCCCAAACCTTCAACCTGCTGCCAGGAAGATAAGGGGCTAGGTGGTAGATGGCGGGGAGCAGTCTGGGCTGAGGGAACAGCAAGCAGTGTGGACAGTCTTGAGGCAGGGAGGGATTTGGCTCTGAAGAACTCTTGGATGAGAAGGCAGGAAAGCTAAGCAAGGGCTGGGCAGGCAGAGCCAGGTCCTGTAAGACACTGCAAGGAATTTGAATCACTCCAAGACGTTCAGGGAGCCATTGAAGACAATCACAGTGGAACTGGGCAAGTGTTGAAAGAAAGCAGACCAGCTGACAGCGATGGTGGCGAGGGCTAAGGTGCTCGGGGCTAGTCTCTCTTCCTTGGTTAGGATAACATACAAGCGCTTCCGTGTAGGGCAATCCCATGGGGCCAAGGACTAGTTAAAGTCATGGCGAGAGTGAGAGAAGTTGGAGGGTACAGACGAGTGGCGGCGAAGTAGAATTAATAGAGGAAGCCACATTGTGAGCAGAAGGCTTAGGCAGGGGAGACAGTGACCTGCTCATTCACCAGCCGGTAGTCAGTGGCTCTAATGGGTATTGGGGAGGCAGCAGTTCAGCTCAGCTGCTCATTTGGAGCCCCCTTGGAGCCCCTTCCGTGGCAGGTTCTGGGGAGACAAAGCAGACGTGGCTCCTGTGGGGAGTTCAGCATTTACTCCAGGAAGTTAGATGCTCCAGGCACAGAGGGCACCTGAAAAACACCTGGTAGGAGGTGGTAGGTGCCCAGAGGCAGGGAGAAGCAAAGATTGCACACTGGGCACTGGGCGTTGTGCTAGGAAGTCATTCCACTGTACATGTGTGTCGCTCTGTGTGACACTACCCCAGGAATCTGTAGTCTGCAAAACATGGAGCCATCCCTGCCCTTCAAAGCTGCTCTTCACCCATATCCCCGGCTGCCCATCTACACATTGGGTGAATCTTGTGCCTCTTTGGTACTAGTGGGGGCCTGAGCTGTGTTTTCTTTTAGGGGAATCAGGGATTGTTTTGTGACACAAGATCTTGCTATGTTGTAGCCCTGGCTAACCTGGAACTATCTCACTATGTAGATCAGGCCGACTTGAAACTTGCATCCTCCTGCCTCAGTCTGCTGAGTGCTGGGATTACGGGCATGTGCCACTGTGTCCAGAAGGTCTAGCATTTTAAATGAATTTTCTGGGTTTGTGGTAAAAAGCTGCCCTTGAGTTTGAAGAAGAGACAAGATTGTGGGGCCAGGGAAGGGCACTGCAGGCCTTGGGACCTAGGGTGAAGGCAAGTTCCATCCCGGAGAGAGCTGGAAGATGAAAGGTCAGAGGAGACAGTGGGGAATGTGTGTCCTGGCTCTGCTGAGTGCAGTAGCTGATAGGACGGTTAAGGGTGGGCCAAAGGAGGGCTCCATCTTCTCGGGTCCCCTGAATGAAAAGCAGAGCCAGACAGACCGGCTCCATATTGGGACCCTTGAACCAAAGATCAGCCACAGCAGCCCCCAGGAATAGAGGTGAGAAGATGGAGAGGCCAGATCTATTCAGGAATCTCTAATCCTCTTCCCCTCCCTACTAGCTCTTGGCTCTAGAACTGAGGCCAAGAGAAATGTCACAGGTCCTCCCAGGTTACACCAGCTGGGGCCTGACCGGAACAGGAGGCAGTTTCCAAGGCCACCATCCAGCCGGGGTCAGCAGGCATGCCCAGGCCTGGGCCAGGCTCGGCTGCTCTGGGCTTTGTCTCTCTGAGTCTTGAATCCTTAAGAGGTCACTTGATCTTGCCTCTGGCTCTGAGCAAGAGGCCTCACGTCAGGGCTCAGCCAGCCCTGCCCTGCTTCCTCCAGGTCTTCTCCCTCTTCTGAGGTCATCCTCCAGTTCTACTGCTTGCCTTCCCTGTAGCCTATTTAGGCCAGGCCTTCTTGTTCAGGGCCCCCGCTTCTTGGAAATACCATCTCTCTATGAACATATCTGCTGCTGCTCCTCTCCCTGCACCCCACGTCCCTGGTAAAAGCAGACCTCTCAAACTGGCAGGCAGTGGCTCAGAGTACATGTCTGTGGTTACACACAGGCCCCTGTGCACGGCTTGGTCCCACCCCTTACCAGCTAGGTGATCTGGTGACTCACAGGACTCAGTGACTCACATTCTCTCTATCTCTTGTAAGAATTAAGGGGATTGACATGTAAAGCCCTTAGCCCCATCCTGGCCCACAGGAAAGCACCTAGTTGCTGGCTGGTAGATGGGTGGATGAATACCTTCCCGCAGTGTGAATTCTGGGTCCACAGTTCAAGTAGTGTGAGTCACACATTTCCAACCCCTGTCCCTGACCATGGCTTGACCAAAGATATCCCTCCTGCATCTGTCATCTGCTGTCCTTCTACGAGGGTCTTGTATTTTCTGGTGTGGGCCTGGAGCAATTGGGAAGCTTTGCGATTTCTGTTGGGGCTAGAGATGTAGCTGAGTGTTAGGGTGCTTGCCTGTTGTGCACACGTAAGACCCTGGATTCTGCCCCCAGTCCTGGGGGATGTGGGGGATAAGGGCAATCACAGTGTTCTCTCTCCCTTTCCCTCTTTCACTCTCTTTTGTTTATTTGTTTGTTTGTTGTTGTTTTTAAAGAGAGATTCATTTATTATGTATATAATGTGTGTTTGCATACCAGAAGAGGGCACCTGATTTCATTTTTGGTGGTTGTGAGCCACCATGTGGTTGCTGGGAATTGAACTCATGACCTCTGGAAGCGCAGCCAGTGCTCTTAATCTCTGAGCCATCTCTCCAGCCCCCTATTTGGTTTTTTGAGGCGGGGTTTCTCTGTGTAGCCTTGGCTGTCCTGGACTTGCTTTATAGACCAGGCTCTCCTTAAACTCACAGCAATCCACCTGCCTCTGCCTCCCTGAGTGCTGGGATTAAAGGCGTGTGCCACCAGGCCCGGCTAATCACAGTGTTCTTATGTTAGACATGGACCAAGTCCTCCTGGGGAGAGGAAGGGACATAGGATCAGATAAAGCCCTACTCCAAAGAACCTTCAAAAATCACCTGGGTCAGCTAGAACCCTGTCCACACAATTCGCAAAGTCTTCTCCCCAAGTACAAAGCATCTGAAAACCTTCCTTAAAACTTTATAGTGCGTTACGATTTTCCCTGGATAGCTCTGTCTGCTTCCTCACTGTCATCTTTGGTGCCATGGTTGCCTGTGCTGGGGGCTGGGGAAGTAGATGAAGTCTGTCTAGTCCTCGTGAACTAGCAGCCCACTCTGCACTGGCCAGTAGCCCATACCCTAGACACCGCTGACCACAAGCCTAATGGGTCTGTTTCAAACCTCTACATGGATACCCTCTCTAGGGAGGTGCTGCAGCTCCTGCAGCGGGAGGGAAGACCCTCCATACCAGCCCTTCTGAGCTACAGAAGGAGGGCAGACAGCAGGGACTTCCTTGAGGCTGGAAATGGATCCTAACAAATTAGAGATTTCAGCAGCTAGAGCCCTACTCAGCCACCTGGGTCTCTGGCCCACCCCCACCCCAGCCCGTTCTGCCCGTGGTGGCCGCCAAAGTGCTTGTTGTTCAGCATTTTTAGATGCACAGTGTCTGGAGCCCCTAAAATATTTATTGGATGAATTGATTAAAGCACATCTGCTCTTGCAACTCCATGCTTCACACCTTTTGATTGCATCCTTCTTCTCCAGCCTTTTTGTCTACAGAACACAAGTCTGACTGCCTGGCATGGTGCAGGGGCTATTCGGGGTTGTGTCCTGGCATCCACCTCTTTTTCAGCCCCATCTCACACACATTACACCTTTCCCTACCAGGCAGAGTCAGGAAACATTCGAGAGGCCTTTGCAGAATGTGCCCTTGTTTTTGCTGTGCCCTGGCCTGTTGCCCTCTGCCCACTGTGTTCCCCCACCTGTCACTGCCAGTCTTTCACTCAGGCATCACCTCCTCCAAGAAGTGTTCCATGATCCTTCCCAGGCACAACTAATCTCCAGCTCTCTATGCATCCTTGATAGCCCTTTCCGGGAATGTCCCCAGCATACCATCAGCTTATTTAGACTAGTCTCTCATCTCTGCATTGTCATCCCTACTCCAGTGTCTCATCGTTTTGAGGTTATTTCAAGTGTGGGTGTGGACATCAAGTGTGTGGATGTCCGAGGACAACTTTTGGGAGTCCTTTCTCTCCTTTGACTACGTGGGTTCTAGGGATCAAACTCAGGTCATCAGGCTTAGCAGTAAACCCTTTACCTCATGTAAGCCATCTTTCTAGTGTGTGTTTGTGAGTTGTCTGTTTGTTGTCTGTGTTTGTGTCTGAGTCAAAAAACAAGTAATAGACTGGAAGAACTAAGAGAGGAAGTCAGCCAAGCGTGGTAATCAATGCATGTCTTTAATACCAGCACTCTGGAGGCAGAAGTATGTGGAGTTTCAGACCAGCCAAGGCTACAATAGAGAGACCGTGTCTCGAAAAGAGAAAAGGAGCGGTGAAAGTTAAGTGCCCAAATCCTCTGGAAGTAATCCTAAATGCAGTACATAGAAGGGTATGTCAGGGAACCTTTTGGAACTCTCCGGACAAGGTGGCTTTCAGAGGGAGGCCTCCAAGTAAGACTCCTCCCAGGAGTCACAGAAACACTGAAGAATCAGTGATTCAACTCCATTGTCCTTGCCTTCAGCATCCGCTTCAATTGCATGTCCACATATCCGTGATGCCTGTCCTCATATAGGACATTTCCAACATGGAGGGATACATGTACACAGGTGTATAAATGTGTACAAGTTTGAGTGTGGGGATGAGGACTTGCTTGCTCGGGACAGGATGGAAGTGGGAGGCGTAGTCGCAGTGGATTGGTAGGTGCCTGCGGGGTGAAGAGCCTGTCCAGTTCCACCAGCAAATGTTGTAGGTCCCTCATCCAGCAGCAAAAGGGAGGCTCCCAAAGCCATAGGTCAGGGTACGGATTCTGAAAAGTTGAGGGTCTGCACCACACCCCTGACTTCTTTGGTCCCAGCTGGGAACCTTCTGTGACCCTTCACTGAACCCCTAGTGGTATTTCTCCCTGTCAGGGATAGTTGGACCCCACAGAAATATCTTTCACATTCAATTACCTCATAGGCCTGATAACTTGAAAATGCCAGAAAAGTAGCTCAGTCTTCAGGCAACTGGTCTGCCCTCGTGTCTGGAGCACATAAAGATCTCTCCTCACCTGTTCACACCCTTCGCTTTGCAGGAAGGGAAGTGAAGCCCAGAGTGGGAAGGGCCTCTGTCTTCCCGCCTGCCGTTGAAATCCTCTTCTGGAGGCATAGACCAGGGAGTGGAGGTCAAGCCTTAGCACAGGCCCTAGGAGGAAGTGGGTGTGGTGCATGGCTGCTTAAAGGGAGACTGTGCACTCCACTTACGGGGGAATGGCTCTCTGGGCAGCCTGATCTCTACCCAGACAAAGACCACTAAAGCTGTTAGAGAGTGAGGGCGCAGTAAATGGAGGCACTCAGAGGTCAAATCTTAGAAGCAGTTGGTATCCCGGGGCCAGGTGCATACTGGAACTGGAGGTTCAGAGGTGCCGCACGCAGGTCGAGGAGAGCAGAGTGGAGAATGGTGAGTGCACCGGTCGCTATGGCAACAAGGCATTCTGAGGAGGCGTCCTGGAGGTGTGTGAGAGCTGAGCTGGACACCCTGACAGGCTGACCAGCCGTAGATCAGTCAGGGTGAGCTGTCATTAAGTCCACACGCATGCGCCATCCCAGCATGCTGAGCTCTGAACTCAGCAGTAAGTTTACCTCGGCAGTCAGCCTTCCCAGACTGCACTGAGTGTTCTCCTCTCCCTGGACCCCACAGGACTTCGCTTGGCCTGGCCATGTACCTATAGATCGCATGGTTAGGACCTGTCCGCTTTGCTCTCCTCCACTCCAGCAGGCTTTTAGGGTGGATCCAGGGCTGTTCTGTTCTCTGCCTTGTTCCTATTCCCTCAGGTGGGCTGATTGGCACCTTTAGTATTTGGTTCCATTTTCTAGAGTTGAGCCTAGCTAGGTCTGTGTTCTACTCACCATAGCATTCTCCTTTCACCAAGAACAAACTCCCCACCACCACCAAAGCCTTTGATTCTTCACCACCTTCCCCCAGATTCTGCTGGGCCTCTGGCTGGCCAAGTGCTAGAAGCTGAGCGGGCAGTGGGAGGGAAGGGAAGGCGCTCTGGGCAGCTTAGCAGAGGGTGAGAAAGCCTCCTGCTGCCTGGTCGCAGGCACCATGGGAAGGTTCTGGCAGGAACCGCCTGCTGGGCTGAGATCACCATGGAGACCTGGCTTGCAGAGGGTCACTGGCAGTGGCTAAGGGCTGGTGGGGGTGGGAGTGGAGGGGATTTATGTGGAATTTGTGCTCTGGGCCCTTGGAGGAGAAGGCAAAGCTGGGGTTCATCACTGCCAGTGTGCCAAATGGTTTGCAGCAGCCCCCCCTCCAGTAGTTACCTAGAAGATTCTTCCTCTTGGCAACTGTCCTTCAGCTGCAGTGAAGCCAGCTTCTAGATTGAGGCCCTCAGTGCCTGCTGAACTCGGCGCCCCCACATGTCATAGCCCCTTCCCCTTCATCTCTGCTACTGGCCGCGCTTGGCACATTCATCCCTGCAGCACCCCGCTCCCAAGAGCGAGCTGCCCCAACCATGACACATCTGTCACCTTACAGACATGTTGGCTCGTCATCCCCCCAGTAGTCCTTCCCGTGGTACAGCTCTGGTTCCATCTTCCTCAGCCCTGGCCCTCCCTGTACTTCTCTCTGCCTGGCCTGATCCCCCAAGATAGGGTGCTCCCCCTTCCCTTCAGGAACCCACCTGGTGTCCCTGGCCCTCTGAGAGGGGGGAATTGGGGGGAGGTCCTGGCTAGTCCAACCAGAGGACAAAAGTCATCCCTGGGGCTGATTGCCCGGCAGACAGCAGCTGAGGCTGAGCGGAATGCCAATGTGGCCTTGTTGGAGAGGAAAGCCAAGAAAGGACAAGGGAGAGAGGCTCTCTGTCGCTGTCTGGCTCCTGCGGCTGTGGGGGAGGACAGGTGGTACTGCAGAGGAGGCTGAGGAGGCAGTTTAGCACCCCAGCCCTGCTCCTGATTCCGGAGGACATAGTCTCTCACTTGGGGATGGGAAGCCGGAGTCCCAGGCCTCTGAGAGGCAGGCAGTCTGAGGGCCCAGGGTTCTAGGAACGACCCAAGCCAGCCCTGTCATGGCTATCTCATCCCTTACAGCAGCAGAGCTGTAGATCTGGCCGGGGGGTTGGGCCGTGCTGGTGGTCTGGATAGAGAAGATAAGTTTCACGCACGTGATCAGAACTGTCTTTTGAAAGGCGGTACCTTCATGGTTGTGGGGACTGGGGAGTTTCTGGGCTTCAGGGAGGCTGTGTCCCCACCAACACAGATGGCATTGTGTCGGATGATTTCTTTATTCCTTCATTCACCTCCCCTGGGAGCAGAGTGGGTGAAGGGGCCTGGGAAGAGGGTGGATTTAAAATAAATAGGAGCAGGGGTTCACACCTGTGAGGGGCTGTGCTGAGTGAGGCTCTGTCCTTGGCACTCTTTTCAACCTTGGAGGTTCAAGGCATTCCCTAACAAGCTTATTGTTAACATTTGGAAACTGAGGCTTGGAGATCCCTATCAGGCCCCAGGAAAACAATAAAGGTGATAGTTATTTTAAATTTATTTCACATTTGTGTTCAATCTTTCTCTGAGTTAAACTACTGGATCCAGCAACAAAACCTAGAAAAACAGGACACCCTGTTTTCTGCCTCAGCTTCATGAATACTAACTAGGATGGCAGGTTACAAGCAAACTTGGTTTATTGCATGTGGGGACTCAAACCGAGGGCTTCGTACGTGTTAGGCTAGCACGCTACTAAGTGAAATATTTCCCCAACCCTGGTTGGTGGTTTGGCGCAGTCTGGCTGCAGCTTGGGCTAACGGGGAACTCAAGATTTTCCTGTCTTGGTCTCTTAAGTGTTGGCGTTCTAGGTGTGGGCCACACTGTCTGGATTTTTAGTATCCACTTCTTGCTAATGAGTAAAGTAAGCTAGGCGCTGTGGCCAGACCTTTAACTCCCAGGCCCTGGGAGGCAAAGGCAAGTGGGTCTCTGAGCTCAAGGCCAGCCAGGCTTCTGTGCTGAGGCCCTGTCTCACAACAGGAAAACTCACACAGCTTTTAAATGATGGCATGTGGACTTCGATGTCTTCAACTCCAGAGTCTAGACTCTCAGTAAACCCAACTTTAGAACCCTGACTCCGCATCCAACCTGTCATTCTTTTGGGGGGGGGGTGTATGTTTGTTTTGTTCTTCAAGACAGGGTCTCTCTGTGTAGCTCAGGCTGTCCTGGAACTTGCTCTGTAGACCAGACTGGCCTTGAATTCCAGAGACCCACCAGCTTTTCGAAGTCTTTCAGCTCGTGGTATGATCTTGGGCGTTTACAGACGGAGAGGCTGCACCTCTGATTACAGTTCTCCGGAGTTAAGGAGCTCAAAGCTAGCCTTGGTAGACATCGAGTCTGAGGGTAACCTGGACTACGTGAGACTGAACGAAAGCAACCAAATTAGGAAACTGAGCTTGGAAAACACAGAACAGGCCCAAAATCACATAGTGGCCTGTCTGGAGAAGGAACAATGTTAGCTTCTCCAGAATTTTAGTAGGAACTGAGCCAGGCCTCTTCAGCTGGCCCCCCCCCACCCTGCTCCTGACTTCTTCTTTTCTTGTGTTTCTTTGCAGCTTTCAGAAAACCAATGCCAAGACCCCTCCCAGCGTCCACATCGTCCTGTGGCAGGAGCACCTGCCGCTCTGCCTCCCACGTGCCCCTTTGCACCCCCGCAGCCTCGTGTCCCACCCCCGCCCCCCCCTGTCCATCTCCTCCACGCAGAAGCCGAAGGTGAGCCCTTTCTGCACAAAACCAGCAATTGTAAATACTTTTTAAAATGTATAAAACTTAAAAACAAAACACAGTTTTAGAAAAAGACAAAAAAAAGAGAGAGAGAGAGAGAGAGAGCGCGCGCGTGTGCAAGAGGTTGCAAGCGGGGGTTTCGAGGTGTCCGGAGTCCCTGCAAGTGTGCACTGAGAAATTTATCTACAGGTCGTTTGACAAAAATGAACAATATCCTATTTATTGTATATACTGTTTTATTATAAATTGTGGATTGTATATTGCATTCTGTAAACCTGCTGTGGTCCCGTGGTGTGCAAATTCGCATGGTGGGGGGAGGGAAAACCTTTTGGGAGCTTTCTTTTCTCTTTTTTTTTTTTTTTTTTTCCACTCTTTTGAGTTTTCTCTTCTGTTGTTGTTGTTTTCTGTTGGCAGGACACACCCAAAGATCCAAGTTTGTATTAAAAAGAAATGAAAAAAGCAAAAAACAAAAAAAAAAAAACAAAAAAACAAAAAAAAAGAGAGAACACCTGGTGTCTTGTGAAACAGGGTGTGTGCAATGGGGGATGGGTGGACAGGGGCGGCGGCCACCGTCCTTTAGAGGGGCTGCGATGCTCCCAACCCAAGCTCTCCCATCCCAGAAGATGTCTGGGTACCCACCGCCTCCCCCGCCCCAGACTCTGTGTGTCTTCTACCTCTAAACACCTCCGTTCTACTCCCTGCAGCTTTAAAGACGTGTTTATTTTATTTCTGTGTATGAGTGTTCTGCCTGCATGTATGTTATGTGCACAGCATGTGTGCTTGAAGGTCAGAAAAAGGCCATGGCGTCACCTGCAACTAGAGTTACAGATAGTGATAAGCTGCCGTTCGGATGCTGGGACTCAGATCTATGTCCTCTGCACGAGCAGTAAGTGTTCCTAACTGCGGGGCCATTGCTTGACCCTCCCCCCATTTCTGTCCTAAATCCTATGCCTTCCAAAGCCGGGTTTCCTCTTGCTGAGGAGCCCCACAATAAACTTGGTCTCTATCTCGTAGATTCCCTCATTCCACCTCAGGTCCCAGGGCACTACCCCTAAATCTGTTAATTGGTCCTGCCTCTCTGGCCATTAGGTCCCAGGGTTCTAGCATGAGTCCAAGATGCCAGTCTTCATTTCACTTAACTGAGACAGTATCTCTATGTAGATCAGGCTGGCCTTGAGCTCAGAGATCTACCTTACCTGCCTTCACCTTCCAAGACCTGTGGTGTGCAACGCACAGCCCGCAGCATCAGTCTTTAGTAAGTCCACAAATCTTTGGGATTGGAGTTGCGTGACTCCCTCCTGCGTGACTGTGAGTCTCCTGTTCACCCCACTTCCTGAGTCTCCCCTATCTCCAGCCCCCGAGGTCTCATTTGCTGTGAGATACCCGGTGTCCCTTCATGTTCCCTGGAATTCTAAGTGCCACCCTTGCTTCCTCCCAGCTTTGTATCAGAACTAACCTCATGCCTCCTGACTGGAAAGGCTGATTACTTCTCCTTGGCCATGGCAAGCCTGGCTCTCAATTTCCTTCACTCCAGTGTCCACTCAGGCCTGGCCTTTAGGGTTTTCAGGAGCGTGTTCTCCCATGCCCCACATGACGTTGACACTCTGCTGAGTGTGACTTCCCTGTTCCTCTTTCTCGATGATGATGATAGTCAGAGTGATGCCAGGCCATGTTCCATGTGCCTCCCTGCCCCTAGCAGCAAGGCCCAGGCGTTGGGGGTCATCAGGGGAGCCCAGTGAGAGGCAAGCATGCCCCCACCTTCTGGATACCCCTGTCTGGATGAGGCAGAAGGGTTCACAGGTCACAGTCCCTGAAAACTGCATCCTCTGCTGGATGTGAAAGCCATCTGCTACACAGCCCCCTCTACACATCCTCAAGATGCAGACCTTGGCCTACCCTTCCTGCCTGCTGTGAGGAGACAACACTACTCTCAGGCTGACAGTCCCCTGCGGAGCTGGAAGTGGGGACAGGAAGCTGTAAGACCCGCTGAGAGGTCAGGTCAGGGAAGGGGCTTTCCAGAGGAGAAGGCTTTTTAAAAGCCACACCTAGGGTGGAACCAAAAATGAGTGATTTCTGAAGTCGGAAAGACCTGGTGCAAAGGCCAGGGGCGGGAGAGAATGGCAGGGGACGGAAGTGCCGGGTAGAGCTAACTTCAGTAGGCGAGACTTGTGCTTGGAGAGTGGAAGTGTTCTGGCAAGGTCACGCTGGAGTGGAGACAAGCACGGTAGAAAGAGATTGGGCATCAGAAAATCCAGTGGGGAGGTGGGTTAGGTGAGCTGGGTTAAGTAGCTCAGTGACAGAATGGTTGCCTAGCAGGCACGGGCCCTGGGTTCAGCTGCCCACACCAAAACAAAATACAAAACCAGGAAGGCTGGCATAGACCAACCCAGAAGTCTGCAGTCTGAGGAGAGAAAATGCATCTGTCCAGTGGCTGCCGAGGGGCAGAAAACGGAGTCTGGCCGAGTGGAGCTGGCAGATGAGAGGGTCCGGGCTGGCATTTCTGTCAGGTGGGATTCAGTTAGAGGTAAGCTGGGGAGGGTGGTCCCTGAGGACTCACAGGAGGTACCGTGGAGGGGTTATGCAATGGGAGGGCTTGCAGCTCAACACAAGATGGACCTTAAGGGGAGGAAGGCTAGTAAAGGGCGGTGTGAACAGTAACTAAAGGAGCAGGGGTGTGAAGAGATGCTCAGGGCAATAATAATGGCAGAGCCCTGGGAGGAAAGGAGGGTACCCGGGATGGCCTTGGTGAGAACCTGGTGATCCGTGAGAGGGGAGAAGGTAACAAGAGGTTGAGAGTGTAGGTCAGTGAGTTCTTGGCCTAGCTTGTGCAAGCCCTGATTCTCAGTGTGACGAAAGGAGAAGTGTCTGCGAGGAAGGAGAGTCCGTGTGGGTAGGGGTGAGGATTCCAAGTTGTATTTCTGAGATCGGGCTTTGTAGCTTTGGAGACAGAAAGGTTTCCAGGCCCTAGAATCCCTGAGGAAAGAGCTGCAAGAGCCCCTGCGCAGGTAAGTGACTCAGTGATGGAGGTCACCCTGCTTTGTTCTGCTTTCAGAGATCAGGGCTTCACCACAGCCAGTGTATCATACCTGATTCCAGAATGCATCAGAACTACATGGTTCCTAGCTAGGCCTGGTGGTGTGGGCCTTTCATCCCGGCTACTTGGCAGGCTGAGGCAGGAGGATCTCAGGATTAAGGCCTAGGCTATGAAGTAAATCTAAAGCCTGCTGGGCAGTTTAGCAACACTGTCTTTAAAAAGCAAAAAGCTGGGCAGTGGTGGTGCACGCCTTCAATCCCAGCAATTGGGAGACAGAGGTGGGCGGATCTCTGAGTTCAAGGCCAGCCTGGTCTACCAGAGCTACACAGAGAAACCCTGTCTTGAAAAAAAACAAAACAAAACTAGAGGGAACGTCTGCAAATACACCATGGTATAGACACGTACATACATACAAAGGAAATAACTCAGTCTAAAATGCTTGTCATATAAGCATAAAGACTTTGAGTTTCATCCCCAAAACATGGGGGCGGGGGGGGGGCGGGGGGGACAACAGCACATTTTTGTCATCCTAACGCTGGGGAGATGGAGGCAGGGACATTCTTGGGGCTTCCTGGCCAGCCAGTCGAGCCTACTTGGTGAGTTCCAGGCCAGTGAGAAATGCTGGCTCTAAAACAAAATGGCTAGATGGCATCTGAGGAGAGACGCCTGCTGGTGCTGTCTGGCCGCTAGGAGCACGGACACAGTGAAGAGAGGGTCGGGGATGTAATGTAGGTAGGGTCCCTGGCAAGATGGCCTACGTTCAGTCACTAGCACCAAATAAAACAATAAAGATGCTTCCTGGATGATTTGGGTTTGACTACCTTTACTAACACTTCTCTGGGGTGTCCATTCTCCAAGAGAATCTGAAATCAAGAGCGACGCTCCCATTTGTAGATGACAAGAGAGGTTCTCGGTGGCCGGAGTGACTTGCCCAAGGTATGGGGAATGCAGAGGTAGGACTAGCCGAAGACTGCTGCCTAAGCTGTTGCTATTTTGTGCAGGCTTGATGAAGAAACGAATCTGTTTAGCACTGAGGACAAGGAGACACAGTGCCTTGCGGGTTAGAGCACGAGATGGGGCCAGAGTCTGATTCATAGCATGGGTGGGGGAACTGCTTATAAAAGCTACACGTGGGTCCGTCCTATGGTAAAAGCTCAGTGATGAGAGAGCATGCCTGGTAAGCTTGAGGCCCTGGGTTCATTCTCCAGCAGCACAAAATGGTACAAATTTGAGTGTGGTCTGTGTGAGTGCCAGCTATCCTGAGCATATTACATAAACAGTATTCCATCTTACATACGGGAAATTCAAGGACAGGGAGGGGATATTCCTCAGCAGCAGAACACTTGCTGGTAGAGGCCCTGGATTCAATGAATCTCATTTGAAAAACGATTTGGGGGTCAGCATAGTGTTCCCCTAGCAAGCATGAAGCCATAGTATCATAAATCCCCAACACCATATAAACAGCGTGTGGTGGCACTGTGAAATCTCAGCCCTCACGAGGTTGAGGCAGTAGGATTGAAAGTTCGAGGTGATCCTCAGCTATATAAGGGAGTTCAAGGTCAGCCTGGGCAGTGTGGTCATGAAAATGAACGTGGAAGAGAAAAAAGGAACCTGGGCCCAGGAGGTGTCTCAGTGTAGTGAAGCCTTCTGCCCCCAAGCCTGATGGCCTAAGCATGATCCCCCAAGGTTCACACAGTAGGAGTTGAGAACTTAAAGACACAAGAAACCCTCAAGTGCAGAGACTCAGTAATTTGCTAAGAGCCAGTAAAATGGTGAGGCCAGAATTGAGCAATCTGACTTAGGAGTCTACAGTTGGCTGTGGTGTTGAAAGGGAGAACCCAGAAGCTGGGGTCTTACGCATTCGTAGCGTGCTTCCCTAGCGTGAGCAAGGCTCTGAGTTCAAGCTCCAGCACAGAGGCCCCAAACTGCTCTATTGTGCCCCTGTGGACCATCACAGTTCTCCAGTCTTCGCTCATATCGGTTCTTGACCGCCTTTGAGAGAAGCCACCTGGAGAAGGCCAAAATTCTGATGCCTGTGCTCCATGACATGCCTGCGATACTAGCACTTAGGAGGTCGGAGGCAGGATGATATCAAGTTCAAGGCCAGCCTGGGCAGTTTATGAGACCCTGGGTTTTGTTTTTATTGTTTGTTTGTTAAGACAAGGTTTCTCTCTGTAGCCTTGGCTGTCCTGGACTCATTTTGTCGACTAGGCTGATCTGGAACTCACAGCCATCCACCTGCCTCTGCCTCCCAAGTGCTGGGGTCACAGGCATGCGCCCAAACAACAAAAAGATGCTGCTGGTGGTCCAAACTAAGGCAAATAGATTCATTTGCCTGGTGTAGGGTCTGGCCATAGGTGGTTCTTCTTTCTTCTCTCTTCTTTTTTTCAGCTCCTCAGGTATTTGCAGTGTGCAGCCAGAGTCTAGCTACTGTACTGAGCTCAAACTTCCACATGTTTACACACCCGTATTTAGTATGCCATCCTAGGTACGTCTGTGAATACACCACACTGCTCAAGAGACATAGACTCCTCACCCTGGAGTTTCCAGACACCAGCCCAGGCACTTGAGGACAAAAACAGTGAATAGACGAATGAATTGTTTTCCTTCACGCATGCAGTCTGGTAGAATTGTTACATTTAGTGTTGTCTCCTCTGCATGGCAGGGGTTTGGGACCGGTAAGAACTGCCTGGCAGCTCTTTGGACACGAGAGACTTGTTCTTATAGGTGTGTTCGACCCACTGTACAGAGGTGAAGAACGGGATGTTACGGTGTAGAGGCAGGCGGATCTGTCTCTGAGTTCAAGGCCAGCCTGGTCTTCATTCCGAGCTCCAGGCCAGCCAACTCTTCGGACCCTGTCACAAAGGAAACAAACACGTGAAAAGAGAGGGACTCTCAACAGTGTGTGCCTGATTTTGAATGACTGACTGTTGTGTATGTGTGTGAAGGTGTGCATAACCTGGACCCTTTAAAATGTGGACAGTAGGGAGGGGTGCACAAGGTAAGCAACAGTGCAGAGTACCGCAGATCACTCACACACACGCGCGCGCACACACACGCACACGGAGCCAGCTGTGAGGAGGCTGGGTTCCAGTGGGAGCCAGGAGGCTTTGGGGGAGGCACAGCTGGGGCTGGAAACTGCAGAGTGGGAGGGAGGGAGGGAGGAAGGGAGGCTGGGGAGCTGCATCCTTGATCTCTGTTCTGTTTCAGTAGTTCCGGACTTGGTGCTCTGGGTCTCTGTGTGGCTCTGTGTGTCCCTCTCTGTAATGTCAGGATCTTGGCATCTGTTTCTCTTCTGGGTTTGGGGCTAGGAGGCTGATCACGTGGCTCTGGGTCTCCACCTCTCCAGCCTGCTTGGCTCTGTGTCCCCCTCTATGTCTCTGTCTCTACCTCCATGTCTGCCTCTGTCCTTCCTTGTCCTTGCCAGGTGGGGGGAAGGGCCCAGCACTCAGAGAGCAGGTGTGGGCTCACTCAGGCAGCAGGGAGTGAAGCCCGGGAGGGCCAGGAGCCAGCAGCCCCTGGACACGAGCACACTCCAGGATACACATTCCAAGTGCTCACAGGAACACACAATGAACTGTAAGTACAAGGATGGATCCTGAAGGCGTTCACAGGAACACACACAGGTACAAAACTAAACTAACACACAGTCACTCCCAGAAGACACACAGGGATGCCCGACTCAGTAGCTCACATGCACACACAGGCTTCAGGAAAAACCCTCAGACAAATCCTCATCCAGACACAGAGAAAACCCCAGAGCCGCAGATATGCACAGGGACACAAACACACATCTTCAGGCACAGACACAGACAAAAAGATAGCACAGGCAGGCACGCAGGTCCACTCAGCACACTCGAAATCACACTCAGGCATAAGGAGGGAAAAGCACACAGAAGCATAAACCCTCAAGGGCAATCAGAGACAGAGGAACCCACGAGGGGCCTGGGCAGAACAGCCTCAGGTACACACTCCTCCCTCGGGGCTCACTTAAGGACACGCCCATAGGTGACAGGGGCTGACTGGGGCTCTAGCGCACCTGGTGCCCTGGGTGTGCCCCCAGGCGCCAGGCGGCCCAGCCGAGCGTGCCCGTGCGCGCGGGCGCGGGCGTGCGTGCCCGCCTGTGCGCGCCACCACCTGTGGGAGGAGAGGTGCGCACTGCGCCCCCAGGCTGCGAGCTGCGCGGGGGAGGGGGGCGGTTGCCATGGCGCGCCGAGCGCGGCCGCATACTAATGGGCGGCCACGGGCACTGCCCCCACAGCTGCCCCCCACTGGCCGCTCTGTCCTCCCACTCCTTCCTCCAGCTTCCGCTGTCACTCGGGCGCGCGCCCTCGGCCCACGCGCTCTGATGAGATCCTGAGTCCTTTCGTCCTGGGACACTATCACCTCATCTGTCCCCACTTTAGGTCCAGCCGTGCCCAATGGCGCCGGACTGGCCCTGCGGGACTACCTGCCCGGGCGGGCTCAGGCAGCAATCGGGCTTTGCAACAGGAAGCACAAGACAACCTTGGAAATAAGGCGACCACCCCTAAGGCAGGACAGGGCAGAAGAAAGGGAGACCCAGACCCTGCAGTCTTGTCTTCCCTGCGACCTGATCAAAGGCCAACACAGTGGCACCTCTCTCCTGCTTCCAGCTCCATTCCAAGCCTCCTGTGACATTGGGGTTGGGGGATTTAGTTACCACCCCAGCTAAGTAGGCCTTCCATCTCTAGGACCTGCCCCTGGGCCCTCAAGTTTAGCCCTAACAGTGAGGTGGGACCTGAAGAGTGCTGAGGCCTGGGTAGAGCGCCCACTGGAAAGATTCACACCTCCTGCTGGATTCCAGTCCCAAAGCTGCCCTGACTCTCTACCACACTGTATTCAGTGCCGTGGGGGTGACCTGAGGCCCTGTGGGGTGGGGGCGCCAGCAGAGGGTTTGCAGGTAAAGACAGTGAGAGGGGAGCCCGATGCGGG
>CM053763.1:106601436-106626436 GCA_028658305.1 Pachyuromys duprasi
TGCCCTGTTTACTTCTCTCCCATCTTAAGTCGAAAGTCCCACAGAGGAAGAGCAGAAATCTCAAGGCTGGAGGCTTTGCGCATGCACACATGCACACACAACCCTAAGGCCTTCAGCACAGGATTGGGAGAGACGAAGGAGAGCAAACTGGGTCTTGAGGCGTGGCTCAGCAGTGAAGAACACCGTGACGTTATTCCAGGGGCCACAGGATGTACAGTTCTCAGCACCCACGCGACAGCTCACAACTGCCTGTAGTTTCAGTTCTAGGAGGTCTGACGCCCTCTTCTGGCTTTTGTGAGCTAAGAAATGCACAAGCGCTTGCACACTATACACACACGGTACAGGTACGAACATCGTGCACATATACACAAGCAGGCAACACACACACACATTTAAAAATATATATCTTTAGAAAAGAAAAACAGAAGGCTACAACATGGCAGTGCCACAGAGAACACCAACATACACAGGGACACCTGGTCACAGGTCAAAGCGATACAGGCACATGCCAAAAGGTGGTCATGCCTGTAAGTCCTGGCATTTAAGAGGTGGAAGCTGTAAGATCAGGAGTCTGTGGTGAGTCTTTGGTTCATGAAGGATTTCAGGCTAGCCTGGACTACATGAGACCCTGGCACAAAACAAAATGCAAAAAAATAAACATAAAAAAATAAAAGGTGATACAGAGCCAGGCATAGTGGCACACACCTTTAATCCCAGCACTCAGAAGGCAGAGGAAGGCAGATCTCTGTGAGTTCAAGCCTGCTCTACAAAGCGACATAGCCAGAACTCTATTACACAGAGAAACCAAAAAGAAAGAAAAAAAAAAGACATAGGAATACAACCCACAGCAATGCCTATAGGCAGAATCTTACACACACACACACACACTACAGGAACCTGGACACTGATATACCTGCAGATATATTGACAGCAAAGGCAGTGCTCACCAGTCACCACCATCCAACAGACACATTCAAGCCCAGGGACACACAAATTGAAGCTACCCACTGCTAACACCAGCAACTCCCATGGGCACACGGCTCATAGTGTCTGCAGGTGGTCTGTGTGATGAAAGGCGAAAGCCCACACACAGTCACCCACACACCAGCACACAGGGAAACCCTTGACTCCTTAGACCTTTACTCACTGGCCCCGATGCCCGAGACAGACAATGGCAGACAGACAGCACACCACCAGCACAGGAAGACACACCCAGGAGCTCGACATACAAAAAGAAGTGGTCCCCAAAGGACCACAGGCCCCGACATGTCCCACCTGCACCCACACAAGTACTCCAGGCACAAACATGTGTCAGCATTGGTGTGGACAGAGCCAAGGCTCCTCCTCGCCCACAAGCTCTCAGTGAGGGCACATCTGCCTTGAAGTCAGAAGGCCCTGGTCCCAGGAACAGGACTGAATGGGCTCGTGTGTTGCCTGCTGCACCCCTAATCCTCAGCCCTAGGGAGTACAGTGCCATCGGTTCCCTAGGGACCCCCCCCAATCTGGATGGGGACAGCTCTGCCCTCTGAAGTCCCTGGACTGACAGATGTGGCAAGGTTCTGCCCCAGAAGCCTGGAGTCTCATGGGTCCATATCTCCCCCAGGACAGCTTTGGATACTTCAGACTCACACATGTGAGCATCTGGCCATGCCAGGGCGGGGGGCAGGGGGTCCTGGAAGTCTTCCTGAAAGAAGTGAACCCGAGGCCTGGCTTTGGCGCCTAGGAAGAAGAGGAAGGAGACCTGTGTTGGAAAGAGCCTCCTTTCCTTCCCTGCCCCAACCCCTCATCCAGAAGTTCCTCCTCCCCCAGGGCCCGAGGGGCCGGCTGGGGCCCCACAGTCCCATCAGCCCCAGCCGTGAGCAGAAGGAGGAGAGAGGATATTTTTAGCTTCTCTGCCACTGACATTTCGCAGCAGGCGACCTGGGGTGAAGCTGAGTGAGTGCTGAAGGCTGGGAGAAGCCGACAGCGCCTTCCCGCCCCCACACACATGCACACAGAACTGTGCACACTCAGCCGTGTCCCCAACACCAGCAACGCTCACGTCATGACACAGCTTCGGGTATACAGTTGCATGCTGAGACATACACAGGCTCCTGAGCGCAGTTGGGTCACGTGTCACATGGGACAGAAACCTCACCTATCTGGACACACACAGGAAGTGTCCATTCACACACCCAGAACACACAGAGGGCATGTATACTTCTCACACCTGGCCAAGACACACTCAGTCATCATCCGTTCAAGAAGTATGTACTCAGCGCCTGCTATAAATTGGATACTATTCCTTCTACTCATTCAAGATGCTGAATGAAACCTGAAAACTGCAGTCCTCACAGTCTGAGTCTGTGATCATGGTAAGTTGATGACAGCAACACAAACCAACCAACCAACCTCTAAAGCCATACATTAACCCAGCACTCAGGAGGCAGAGGCAGAGCTCTGTGAGTTCAAAGCCAGCCTGGTGTACAGAGTGAGTTCCAGGACAGCCAGGGCTACAGGGAAATCCAGTCTTGAAAAAACAAAACAGAAAAACCATGCATATGTTTGCCCTGGCAATGCAGACCTATAATCCCAGCTCCTTGGGCAGCTGAGGCAGGAAGTCTGCAAGCCGAAGGCCTGCCTAGGCTGTACAGATTGTGTTTCCCACTAGTCTAAGCAATTTAGTGAGACCAAATAAAAAGTTAATGAGTGCTGGGGAGTAGAGAGATGACTCAGCAGGTAGAGGCATCTACCACCACATCTGATGACGAGCTGGATCCCCAGAACCCACGCAGTGGAAGAGGAGAACTGACTCCCCAAAGCTGCCCTCTCACCTCCCTTGATGTTGATGCCTGCGAGCACACTTGCTGAATGAAATGTAATTAGCTTTTTTCTGTTTGTTTGTTTGTTTGTTTCTGAGACATGGTCTTTCTATGTGGTCCTGGTTGTCCTGAACTTGCTATGTAGACCAGGCTGGTCCACATAGGACTCAGACCTCCCAAATATATAGCCATGTGTGTGAACAACTCCTTGATATTCCGGCACCCCACAAATATGTCTGAACTACAATCACAACCCATAGTCAGGAATTCTAGCGGGGTCAGTGAGATGGCTCATGGGTGAAAGGACTTCTGGGAAAGTCTGAGTGCTTGAGTTGGATCGTCACAGTATGCCATGGAAAGAGGAGAGAACCAACCCCCGGAAGTTATCCTCTGACCTCCATGTGGTATGCAATGGCACAGGCACACACCCAACACACACAGTAATGAATAACATACTTGAAAAAAAATGCAATGACTCAGACAGACAACACATGTGTGCCTCCGACTCATGTGCACCACGATACACATACACAGTTGTGTGCTTCTTCGTGTGTACTCCTGCGGTTCGGGAGACATGCAGACCCAGCCAAGCATACACTTTTGTAGATGGCTCTCCAAATTATCTGTCTGCACACATGATACACAGCACACAAACAGACTCACAACCCTCCACACACAGCCATCCCCTGCCTATCGCAAACACTCCCAAAGTCTTGTTCCCTCCTCTGAAGTCCTAGCCCGTTGGTCACATGCTCACACACGTACTCAGAGTCCTTGCAAACTTAAAACCTCACAATCACCTACCCACGACTAGGTGGTCAGGTTCCAGGAACCCCACACACCCTAATCAGGGCATACTCAGTTCATACCTGTGCTGCCCACCACAGCTCTTCCCAGTCTCATGGCAGGCACGGAATGCTGCCCTAAGATTCCATCCCTTCTGGCCCCAGGACTTAGGGATTGGGCCCAGGGAGAAGCCAACACACACACACACACACACACACACAGGATGCTCTGGAAACACAGTGTGAGCTGTGCCTGATGGTGGAGTGGGAGGTCAACCCCCTGTTCCTTCCCTGTTCCACCCTCCTCCCTCTCTTCTTGAATTCCTCCATCTTCCCTATTCCACCCTCCCTCTCTAGCAGGTAGCCTTTGGTACAGAACCAAGCTCTCTGTTAGAAATCGTTACAGCCCTTGTGATCAGCAAATGGACTAACAGCAGGTAGACACTTCACTTGTGACAACAGTAACAACAAAGCCATTGTCACAACCTGAAGACTAACTGGCACGTGGACCACCGTGCTCACGGTTCCTTGGGAGAAGGAGCCCTAGGTTCCAATCCTGGTCCTCTTCTCTGGCCCTGGGATCACTTGCTGGCCTTCCCTAGGCCTCCTCTGCCTCAGGAAAACACAGCGCCAGAGAAAGACCCCTGAGGCGATGGCGTTCCCAGACACTGCAGCAGTTGCGTAAGCAGCAGAGCTGGGAGCCTGACTTGAGCCATAAAAGCCCCCTCCCCAGAGGCTTTCCCTAGCAGCCACTGCCCCCACCCCCCAGGCCTGCTGGTTTAGGTTTAAGCACCAGAGGCCAACAGCAACCCCTGTTCCCTGATGCACATAAACACATACACTCTTCCAAGACATAGCCACTTCCTCTGCCCTCTCTGGACCTCTGTATCCAGGCTTGTGTATTTAGGGGCTCGGGTTTGGGCTCTGTGCCACGGAGCCAGTCTATGTGTGCACTGTCTGTCTGTCTGTCCCTCTGCCAACAGCCTGCAGGCGCCAGGAGGGGAGGCAGCAGCTAGGAGGTGGGGGCAGGGAAGGAGGTAGCGTTGACAAGTTCCAATGTCTGGCTTTCCCTCCTGGAAACCCCAAGCTGGGCTGCCCCCCCCTTCCCTTCCTGTCTCTCTCGCTCAAGCACGTCCCTTCTAAGCCCCTCTCTGCAGACACCCCCAGTGGAACCAAGCCCAGATCTGCTGCCAAGAAGGCCGACATTTCTTAGACTTGCCACGTTAAAGGGGCCCACACAGGCATGCACTCCAGTCCTTCTAACGCGTCCTCCTCCTGTGCACATTCAGGCAACCTGAAACACACAAAGACATGGTTGGACACAGCAGCCACCTGTGCACGCAGAAGGCAGGAGCACATCTGACCTCCGGCGCACAGGCAAATACAAACCCAGGCCTGGACTCCCTCCCCTCCCAAGCTCAGCTCACCACAGACCCACGTGGTTTCCATCACACAGCGCACACACACAGCCTCACACACGCAGGCACACACAGGCCCTGCCACGCAGAAGAACAAGTGCAAACCCCTAGCAGTGGCCTGGCTCAGCACCCCCAACCCATCATTCCCACCACTGCCATCACGACAGTCCTACCTCCTAATCCTTCAAACACAAAGCCAAATAGATACAGATACATGCTGTCCCCCGGTGCCACCATCGATAGCCACAGCAATGCTGCATGCCTACCCCTGGATATTTGGTCCAGCCCACACAGCCACACAGTAGATAACCAAACTGCAGCCTCACATGGCACCTCTTAATGCAGACATCCCTGCTACGCCTTGTTCATAATTACCTCATTATTCTCTTGTTGACTGGAACAAGTTTTTGGCCTGCATGACACCCCCTGACATGGCATACACAAAATCGGGCACACGTGCTGACCCTTTGTATATATCTGATTCCTTTTCAGAGATGTGGTACACACTGCTTTTGAAGTACACACACTGCTAGACACAGCATTTCTGCGTATGTAGTCTGGACTCAGACTCAGGACCCTCACAACTTTCTCTTGTGCAGTGTCTCTTTGAGCAGCACAAATGCGCACACAGCAAAACTTGCCCACTTGAACCAGGTGGTGGTGGCAGCGGCGGGGCACACACCTTTCATCCCAGTACTCAGCACTCAGGAGGCAGAAGCAGTTGGATCTCTGAGTTCAAGGCCAGCCTGGTCTACAGAGTGAGTTCCAGGGCAGCCAGGGACATACAGAGAACCCTGTCTTGAAAAAAGAAAAAAGAAGGAGGAGAAGAAGTTGCACACTTGAAGCAAATAGATTCACCCCCAATATGCATTTTCCAGGCATGAGTGTGTGTGTGTGTGTGTGTGTGTGTGTGTGTGTACATGCTCCTGAGGGGACGGACCAGATGACTGAACTTCGTGGTCGGATACCACAGCCTCCTAGCCCCCAACTGCAGCCTTCTACCTCCCTCCTTTGGCTGGTGAGAGCCCAGGACTCAGCTCTTGTTCCCTCCCTCCGCTGGCTGCCTCTCTCCCTCCCATCTGGCAGAATCAGCCAGCCCTGCCCCAGCTCAGGCTCAGGCAGCCCTGGCTGCTCTGGGCAAACTCTGGTTGGTCTCGGCTGATGCCGCATCAGCAGCAGCGGCGGCGGCGGCGGCGGCGGCGGCGGCAGCAGGGGCGAGAAGGCTTCAGGCGTCTGCCAACGTGGCAGACGGCGGGCAGGGCGGCAGGAAGGAAGCTGGGCCCGTTTCTGCGCCCACTCGCTGGGGGAGACAAAACCAAGGGGCTGAATGAGCAAGCAAGGCAGCTGGGCAGGGGACCTTGTGCACAGCTTGGGCTCTGGGCCCACATTGGTCTCACAATGGCTGTGTGACCTTGAGCAACTTGTTCCCCATCTCTGGTCTCATTTCCCCCTTTAGCAAAAGAACAGTCTGGACTGGACAAATCTTTGTTCCTGACCCAGCAAAGGCAACTGGAGGGAGATTCAGGCTCACTCTATGGACTCCAGCTCTTTCAGCCCCCAAATAAAAATTCCTCACCTTTGTAGAGCTGCCTTCATTGGCAAATCCTTTTCAATCTGCCTTGATAATGCCATTTCATTAATAAGAAAACAGAGCTAGGGGAGGTGGCGAATGCCTGGGATCCCAGCACTTTGGGAGGCAGAGGCAGGCAGATCTCTGTGAGTTCAAGGCCAGCCTGGTCTACAAAATGAGTCCAAGACAGCCAAGGCTACACAGAGAAACCCTGTCTTGAAAACCAAAAATAATAAATAAATAAATAAATAAATAAATAAATAAATAAATAAAGCTGTCATGGTGACTACTGCTTATAATCCTAGGATTTAGAAGGAGGATCGCCATGAGTTCAAGACCTACTTATGTGGGTCTTAAGAAGGAAAAGCGGGTGCTGGAGAGATGGCTCAGAGGATAAGAGTACCTTCTGTTCTCCGAGAGGACAGGGATTCAGTCTCTAGCACAGATACCTGTAATTCCAGTGCCTGAGACCCCATGCTCTCTCCTAACCTCTGCAGACACAAGACATGCATATGGTGTACTACGGACATACATGTAGGAAAACACTCATACATGTAAAATAAACCTACAATTTAAAATTTGAAAGACAAAAAAGAAAAAAAATTTTTTTAAAAAGAAGAAAACCCAGTCTCGCTCAGGCAGTGCAGGGCAGAGCTGAGATAGGAGCTCACTCAGAGCTCCTGAGTGAGTGGAGAATCAGCACCGCCTTCCTTATCTTCTAGCTCTCCCATTCCCTCACCACTCACTCGCAGTTATCCTCTTACCCCACACCTTCACCCTGGGCCCCATCAGGGCCACCTGGTTCTGCCCTGGGGAGTCAGGGTACAAAGGCCAGACAGGCCCTCCCACCAGCATTCCAGCTGCCATAGAGAACACAGCTGCCAGCAGGGTCCAGAGAACCAAAAGCCGCCTCCTAAGCAGGCCCACAGCGTCAGCTTCAAAGCAGAGCTGCCTTGGGATCCCGGGCCACCCCACGCCTCTGTTTTCCCCATCCTGATCGCTTCTATGGAATGGACTCGATGAGTTCCCAGGACCATTTCAGCTTGCAGCGTTGCCTAGGGAGGGAGGGAGAGAGGGAGGAAGCAAGGAAAAACATCGGTGCCGGGAGGTGGCTGTATCTAGGCCCCCGGCCAACTGTGGGATGCCTGCTTTCTGGGAACCTGGCTCCTGCATTATCTGCAAGCTAAGGTGATATCTGCAGTTCTGAGGACCCATGTAAAGGAGGGGCTCTGCTCCTGTTTGTGAAAGGGATGGATAGACAGATGGACGACAGAGTGAAGGGGAGAGGGAAAGAGGTCTCCATTTCCATGGAGTGCTCAGCAGGAAAAAGGAAGATTGGGGGGGGCAGAGAACCATCCCCCTTGTTTATTCCCTCAGCTTTGTCCTGATGCTCACTCTACCCAGCCCAGTCTATGGGGACCACAAATGTGGGACAGTTACAGGAGGGTGGAGCATCTGTGGGATCGTCCTGGGAAGTGTGGGAGAGGACCCAGATGGTCTGCGGTGGCGAAGAAAGGCCCCGAGTCGCCAGACACAGCAGCACATGCCTGCAATCCCAGCACTTGGGAGGTGAAGGCAAAGAAAGGAGTTCAAGGTCATCCTAAGCTACAAAACTAGTTCAAGATTAGCTTAAATTAGCACACCTTGTCTCAAAAGACATGTTGTTGTTCTGTTTTGTTCGAGATAGGGTTTCTCTGTGTAGCCCTGGCTGTGCTCTGTAGGCTGGAGCCTCGAACTCACAGAGATTCAGAGATCCGCCTGCTTCTGCCTCCCAAGGGCTGTAATCAAAGGCGTGCGCCACCACCACTCAGCTCATAAACGTTTTGTTTTTCCCTTTTTCTCTTTTTCTTTTCTAAGAAAGGACGGTGAGAGAAGAAGAAACAAAAAGGAAGGGCTTCTGGAGTGGCTGGCACAGGAACTGAGATCCCATCCATCTTCAGAAAACATCCACAGCACTTCCTCCTGTGCGCATGCACACCATTATCACGATTACCGTCCCCATCCTACAGATGGAGAAATCAATGCTCAGTGGTAGGGACAGAGCCCCGGCTTTTATACCCAGGCTGGCCAGACTGCAAAGCCAGTGTTTTGTGTGCTAAGCCATGCTGCCTCCTGATGGAACGAATTGCTAATGGTGGCATTTCCGATGCAGCGACAGTGCTCTGGGAAGAGGTTCTGGACAGATGGTTCCCAATTGGGCCCCTGCCTCAGGCTAGCAGAGCAGAGGGTTGTTGGTGCAGGAGAAGCTCAGCCCCCTCCGTTCTGCTGTGTGTGGGATGCAGGCAGGTCCCTTCCAGACTCCTCACCATCCCCACCCCCTCCCGCCAGCCCTTTGGCCTTGCCTGGGTGACCTGCATGAGCTCAGCTTCCCAGCAGCCCTGCGGAGGAGTCAGCCAGGGCAGAGACTGCCTCTGCCCTCGCTGCTTGGCAATGCCAAGGGAGGCGGGGCTGCGGTGGGGTTCAGCCACCAGACCTCCTTTCTGTGCCCCAGTTCCGGCACCCCCGGGGGTCTTCTGCAGAGTCCCAAGCTGGGATGAACGGTGCGGAGCTGGGCACACTGGTCAGGCCCATCCCCATTGCTGCAGCCTTGTTGAGTTGCCATTAACAAGTGGCCGGAGGTTGCAGTGTCTCCATGGAGACCAGACAGTCAGTGCAGCTCTGGGGTGAGGGCCGTGATTAGTGAGTGTCAGTTTTACCAGCCCTCTCCTTCCCACCCCTGCTCAAGACAACAGGCCTGGGGGGTGACGGGGAGGGCTGGGGGGGGGTTCAGAGCCTCACTGGCAGGGGGCATTCAGGCCCAGCCTCAGGTGCTGTGTCTTTGTCTTCCCCAGTGACTCCTCAGTTCCCCCTCCTCTAGTTGCCTGCCTTCCCTCCGCAATCCATAATCCATCTTACACACAGCCACCAGGGTGAGTTTTCTAAAACACGAGCTGAATCCTGACACTGCCTTCCTTAAGAGCATTCCTTGGCTCCTGACACCCTGGAGGCTGGGTTCAGTGCCTTTTTTCTTTCTTTCTTTCTTTCTTTCTTTCTTTCTTTCTTTCTTTCTTTCTTTCTTTCTTTCTTTCTTTCAAAGAAAAGAAACCAGGGTCTCATGTGTCCCAGGGTACCCCACACTGTCCTTGAACTGGACACTTGGCTGAGGATGATCTTGAACCGATCCTCCTGCCTCTAGCTCCCAAGTGTCTGAAGTCGAGGCGCTTTAGGAGAAAGGCCCGAGACGGAGGAGGAACAGGAGCAAGCACGCCCAGTTCACATGGTGCTGGGGATTGAACTATGGGCTTCCTGAAGGGCAGGCAAGTCACCGACTGAGCCACAGCCTTCCCCCAAATGGTTTCTGAGCGTCCTACTATACGGGTCAAGAAGCCTGCCAGGTGTACAAAATCAAGGAGGCGAGCGAGTGCTCTGCTTCTGTGGAGGCAGGCAACCTGCCAATATTGGGGAGGGGCGAGATACATTAAATAAGTATAAATCAGGAGCTTTTGGCAAGGTGGTACAGGCCTATAATGTTCTCAGCGCCCGGGAAGCTGCGGCAGGAGGGTTATGAATTCAAGACCAGTCTGGGTTATGTAGTGAGATCTTCCGTGAAACAGAACAAAATAACAGGGAGACAGCGTACCTTGAACGATGGACGTTAAGGAGGAGACTCTGCATGCAGGTGTGTGCACGAATATCCTCATGTATGGAGGCCAGGGGTCAGTCTTCGAGTGTCTTTCCCAATCACTCTCCACCTTATAATTTCCACCCCCCTTTTGGAATGCTTTTAGAGAATTTGAGTGTCATCCTTGCCCAGGGGCCGTGCTAATCTTCTCCTTATCATTCCAATTTTATCGTGCTGCTGAAGCTAACACCATCTTATTTTTTGACACAGGGTTTCTCACCAAGCCTGGAGTTCACCAATTCAGTCAGCAAGCCCCAGGGTGCCTCCTGTCTTCATTATTTTCACAGATTATAGACTAGTTTGGCTCCTTGTGTGGCATTTTATCAGCTGGGCCATCTCCCCACATCCCACTTGTCAATTCTCTGTCTACATGTATGTGTATGCCTGTGTGAGTCTATGTGTATATATACACATACATAAGTGCCCACACAGGCCCTTGTAGGTAGAGTCAGAGGAAGTTGTATGCTGCTGAAATCTGGGCTGGGAATTGAACAAGATCAGTAAGCATTGCTAACAGGTAAGCCACACCTCCAGCTCCTATTTATTTATTTAGTTAGTTAGTTAGACATGTTCTCACTATGTATCCCTGGCTAGCCTAGTACTGCCTATGTAGACCAGGCTTGCCTCAAACTTATAAACATCTGCCTTGCCTCTACTGCCCAGATACTGGAAATTAAGGATGTGTGCCTACCACATCTATTAGGGATTATTTATTTGTTTGTTTGTTTTGAGGCAGGGTGTAGACCTGGCTAGCCTTGAACTCAGAGATGCATCTGTCTCTGGCTCCTCAGTGCTGGGATCAAAGTCCTGCACCGCCACGTCTGGCTTGGCAAGTTTGTTGTTGTTGTTAGATTTATTTGTATTTGTGTGTGCCTGTGTATGCATATCACACATGTGCGGGTGCCCAAGGAGACCAGGCGGGAAAGGGTGTCTGATCCCCTGGAGCTAAAGTTATATTGAGTTGTGAGATGCCCGATATGGGTGCTGGGAACTGAACCCAAGTCCTCTGGAAGAGCACAAGATGGCTCTCAGCGCTGGTGCTATGTACCACATGTCTACTTTCAGCTTGACTTTCTGATCCTTCTGCCTCCCTTTCCAGAGTGCTGGGATATAGGTGTACCCCACCACACTCAACTTATGTGGTGCTCAGACTAAACCCAGGGCGTCCTGCCTGCTAGGGAAGCACACTAGCAACTGACTACACCCATAATGACGAAGGCTTTTTGAGAGTGTGACAGACTCTGGTATGGCTCCACCAGGGCGACAGGAGCGTTCTAGAGGGTGTGTGCCCGGGTCCCAGCCTCCTGTCCTTCTGGCCTCCTGTCCCTGCTGCCAACCCTTCCTTCAGGCTTCCTAACTTGGTTAAAGGCAGGGCTTATCCACATGAGGGGGTGAAAACAGCCCCAGCTCTGAGCTCTGAGTCATTGTCCACGCTTCCTTCTCCCCTGTGCGCCTCTCCTCAGCCCTTGTTCCTGTCCACTCTGTCCCATCTCTTTTCGCCGCTGACCTCCTCATGTATACATCCACCATCTACTGCACCTGTCCTCAACAGGCTCAACCACTCGTTGGTTGAGTCATAGACCGTGTACCCTGGGTGCCAGGCACTGAGCCACAGCCAGCCTTGTGGACACAACAAAGGGCAGGTGCGCAGTCCCTGGCCTGGGCCAGAGTCCAGTCAGGAAGGCAACAGGTCTGTAAGTGCAGAGGAGGGGGTGCCTAGCCAAGATAGGGGTGTCCAGCAGCATTCCAGGAGGGCAAGCTGCTCAGCAGGGACCTGAAAGACAGGAGTTAGTCAGGCAAAGGGTGCGGAGCAGGAAGCTGTTCCAGGCAGAGGAACAAGTACACACTTGGGAAGGCAGGAAATAGGAGAGGTCAGAGCTGAACCAGAGGTTGCGGTGGGGGCCGCTCCCACCGGGAATGTGCACAGATCTCCTCCCCAGCACGACCTCGTCCTTCAGCCTCTTCTTTCCGGTTCACTCTCTGCACCACAGTTAGCACGGATTCTCTAAAGCAGGCCTGCTCTGCACTCAAAGTCCAAGCAAGCTCGGTAACTTGGCCCTTGAAACACTCCAAAAGGCCCTCCCAGCCGGCTGGCTTTCTACTCGCTCCTCCCAGCCAGCTCTCTTCAGCCACACCCAAACAGGTCATTTCCTTTGTCTCTGGCCCTTAGTCCAGATTGTACATTCCTCCTGGAATGCCCTCCCCCCACTTACTTTTAAAGGCCGGTCATGGATACCCCCTCCCCCAGGAAGCCTTCCTGACCCTAGCTCTCTAACCCCAGTGAGTTTCCTCCTCTCTGCCCTCATGCAACAAATAGCAGTTATGTGTGCCAAATAGCAGATAGCTGATGCTCGGCTTTGTGGGAGACTTTATAGATTTGTATCCGTGGCCATAATCTTTAAAAAATAAAATTCTTAAATTTATTTTCATTTTGTGTTTATTGGTGTTTTGCCTATATGTCTGTGTGAAAACATCAGCTTCCCTGGAACTGGAGTTACAGTTGTGAGCCATCGTGTGGTTGCTGGGAACTGAAGCCCTGTCCTCTGAAAGAGCAGCCAGTGCTCAGAACCACTGGTCCATCTCTCCAGGTACCTCCTCTCCCCACTGCACCCCCTTACCCAAATGCCCCAAGGTCATGATTTTATTTAACTCCTCCAGTTTGTGGGGCTGGGAGAGATGGCTCAGCCGTTAACAACAACGCTGGCTGCTCTTCTAGAGGATACTGGCTTCAGTTCCCAGCACCCACATGGCAGCTAACAAAGGTCTCCAGTTCCAGGCAGATCTGATGCCCTCTTCTGTCCTCTTTTGGCATAAGTGAAGAAAAAGAAAAACAAAAACAAAAAACGGGTACACATAAAGTAAAAAAGTAGAACAAAGCTCTCCCAGACGGCGGGTGTCTTAGCATCATCCCTACCTCACTCAGGTGAGACTGAGGCTGAGGAAAGTCATGGTGGCTGGTGGCTGTGCTGGTCCCTGAGGGTAGTAAGTGGCAGTGCCGGGAGCTGAGTCCAGGTCGGCTGTTGCCACTGTAACATTATTATTATTATTCTCTCATCTTCACCTGGGAGGGCACAGTCCAAGTCTCATGCATTTGGACTCTGAGAGCCTACGACATGAGTACACCCACAGGTTGGCGTGCGCCTGTACACAGAAGGCATACATGACTTCAGGTAGCATGCTACTAGAGGGTTGGGGGAGAGGGGCCCACAGACAGGCTCCTCAGGGTGAATAAGCACCCTTCACCCTGAGGGGACCCGGTACTTATCCTGGGACCGGCCCCTTGTCCATCCCAGCCCCTGGCTCCTCAATCGGCGGCCCCCCTCCCCCAAAGATCTTCTGACGTTTCCATTCCTAGTCTAGCAGCTCCTTTGGGATCAGACAGATTTGTTCTTAACTTTGGTTCTGCCCCTGGCAGAGCTGTGTGACTCTGTGTAACTGACGTCACCTCTCTGAGCCTTGTATCTCCCCTGGAGCTGCCGTAGAGGTAAACGATATAGCCATTCTTACTGCTTCCCGAGTGTCTGTGTGCTGTGGAAAAAATGTATTAATTGTATTATTTATGTCTTTATTTATTTATTTAGAGTCTCCCACTATGTAGACCAGGCTGGCCTGGAACTCATTGACTCCCACATGCTAGGATTAAATGTGTGAGGCACCATGCCTACCTTATTTCCTTTTTAAAGTCTGTGTGTCTGTATGTGGATGTGTGCATATGTAAGTGCAGGTACCGTGAAGGCCAGGAGAGTGCATCAGATCCCCTGACATGGGTGCTGGGGACTGAACTCAGATCCTCTGAAAGAGTAGCCAGTGCTCTTAACCGATGAGCCATCTCTCCAGCCCTGACTTAGTCCTAATTAGTACCACCCTTAAGTACAGACAGTCAGGGACATGGGGCCTCAATCCTTCAAAAACTCATTCCAGCGCTCCTCCACTGGTCCTTCTTGCACAGAATAAGGAGTCAGAGAGGCTAGGAGAACGCACCCAGTAAGAGTCCACCACAGTGACCCGCTTCTAAAACAGCTCTGGATACCAAGGATCCTAGAATCCCCGAGCCAGCTGACAGGGCGTGGGCCCGCCCTTCCCTAGGCCAAACCACACTGCCAGCCTAGATTCCTGGGCCTGAGGGGTAGCCAAAGGCAGCTGTTCACCAGGAGGAGGTGCTGAGGAAAGCAATGGGGCAGGGAGAGGGGGTGTGGGAGAAGAAGGGCTCTCACAAGGAACAGTTTGTCCTTCTGAGTAACGAGTGCTTGGGAAGGCAGGAACTACCGGCTCCATTTTAGAGATAAAGGAACCTGGGCTCAGACTGAAGTGGCAGTGGCGTTGAAGTCTGTTTCCTAGGCTGCCTCCGAGCTGTCACACACCTGGTTTCTAATTTAACTCTTACCACAATGCCCTGGGAGTAATCTTATTCTCCCCATTCTTCAGGTGAGGAAACAGAGGCACAGCAACGTTGAGAGACTTGCCTGAGGTTACACAGCCGATAAATAACAGAGTCAAACTCTGGCAGGCAAGCTTTTAACCCTTGCTCTGCTGTCCATTTACTAGTGTCTTAGTGAGACAGCCTCCTAATCTGGCCAGCAGCCACCGGCCTCAGTCATCTGCCTGAGAAATGAGACACAGACATGCTCTGTGTGGCCTCTGCTTGGAATGCCAGAGAGAATGTGTCATCCAGACTGAAGGTGTTTTGATGGTCCCTAGAGAAGGAGCTAAGATGGGGTTGGGGACCAGAGCTTAACCCTGCTCCTCATCTCTGTCCTGCAGGCCTGGGGGAGCCAGGCAGGGAGGGTCCCCTGCAGTCTGTAACTGTCTGTGTGGCCTGGGAAGATGGCGCTTCTGCGGAGCTGAAGCCAGGCCCGCCCCCTTTCCCTCTGTGGCCCAGCTGTGGCTGTTGTCCAAGCTCCCACAGGCTAGCCCCACCTCTCCTACACCAGGCCAGACTGCTGCTCTGTGGTCACCTGGACCCGATTTCCTCCTTCCTGCCTCCTCCCGTCTCCAGGAAGCACCACTGGACTGACTGCCCTGCCAGTTTCAAAGTCTTCTCCCCCAGGAAGCCACTTCTGTCTCCTCTACAACCTCCCCCTGGGGGGGTCTCCTATACCCCCACTCAGTGTCCCCTAGTGAGTCTCCCTTTACATCCCCTCCTCCCCCATTGAGAATCACTTGGACCATCAGTCCATTTTCCATTTGGTTCCTGGCTGAACACTGGGTCCCTGGCCAGACTTCGAGTTCCCTTCCCCTGGGCGGTATCACACCATGTGTTTCTCTCCCTCCCCCCTCCCAGTGCCTGGCAGAGTTGAACCCAGAGCTAGAAAGCTGCCCTTCCTCAGGAACCAAACGTTAGAGCTTGGAGGCATGGAGCCGGCTTAGCCATTTTCCTACAACCCTTTCTGTGCTGGGGGAAGTTCCCTGGGGGGCCCAGGAAAGGAAGGGACTGAACCAGGATCACCCAGATGCTGACCCAGGACTCAAACTCTGTCTCCTGATTCTCAGGCCCAGGTTCTGACACAGATCAGGTTTCCAAACCCCTCAGGGCCTCATTTTCAAGCAGGAAACTGGAATAACTCCCCGTGGTGTAAGGCCTGAACCCCAGGGGTTAATCTTGCTCCAGACACCACATCTGGAAAACCCTAAGGAGATCATTAGTCCAACTTCCCTTCTTCTACAAACTGAGACCCAGAAAGCAGAAGAGACTTCCTTGGGGTCACACCAAGCTGGGACTACAACTGAGGAACACTGAAATCCATGTGGCCTTCTTTGATGAATTCAGTATTGAGGGACAACGAGTTAGATGGAGTCTCTGATAGGCAGGCAGACAGGAAGAGGGACATGACTAGGTGAATTTCCAAGATGGCTGCCTTTACCCTCTTGTCTTGAGACAGAGGCCTAGTAAGCCTTTTCTCTGCCCAGTACGGCCTCTCTGCCTGTCATTCTGACAAGATCAGGACCTGTTAATACCAAACTGTCAGACCTATCACCCTCCCTGTGATTTTTTCAAACTAGCCAACCCTAAATTGAGATAAGCAAGACTCCCTTTAAAGACCCCAACCCTCAGCAGGTGTGGTGGCTCATGCCTTTAATCCCAGCACTCAGGAGGCAGAGGCAGGCAGATCCCTGAGTTCAAGGCCAGCCTGGTCTATAGATCGAGTTCCAGGACAGTCAGAACTACACAGAGAAACCCTATCTCAGAAAAAAAACAAAAACAAAAACAGCCCTCCAAGGATAGACCTGGCTTTGGCCTCTGCAGTCTTGCCTCTGTTTGGCAGATTCTCCTACCTTTTTAATTCTTTAAATGGTAGAGAAAATTAACTGATCAAGACCTCCTAAACAGTAACAGTGTCACCAACCCACTCGCTCATTCAATAAACCCATGGAAGTCTACCAATTCCTGGATCCATGTTAGAACTGAGAATACAAAAGACTGGAACATGGGCTGGGAATGTAGCTCTTTGGTAAGAAGCTTGCCTAGTACAAAGGAATGCCCGGGTTCAATTCACAGCATCCCATAAATAAAGACAGTCAAGCTGAAGGGACAGGAAGGGGTTTCTGGGTACAGGAAATGGGGAAAGGTATCTCGGTCTGGCTTCTGCTATGTGGGTGACACTTCATCAAGATGTGTATTTCTGTGTACATTCTTCTGAGCATATCTTTCCCTAAAAAGTGTTTCTGAGGCCTGGAGTCTTGGCTTGGTGGTTAAGAGCACTTCCTGCTCTTCCAGAGTGACCCAAGTTTGGCTCCCAGCACCATGTTGGGTGGCTCACAGACGCCTGTAGCTCCGGCTGGCACCCTCACCCACACACGCACACACTTATACAGGTGCACACACATAAGTGAAAATTAAAAATAAAACCAAGCAGGGTGCGGTGGTGCATGCCTGTCACCCTAGCACTTGGGAAGGCAGAGGCAGCAGATCTCTGTGAGTTCAAGGCCAGCTTGGTCTACAGATCAAATTCTAGGGTCTAGAGAGATGGCTCAGAGGTTAAGAGCACTATTTGCTCTTCCTAGAGATCCTGAGTTCAATTCCCAGCTACCACATGGTGGCTCACAACCATCCATACCAAGATCTGATGCTTTCTTTTGTCACGAAGGTGTACATGTAGAGAGAGCACTCATGTACATCAAACAAATAAAATCTTTAAAAATCATTTCTAAGAAGTATTTTTGCACACACAGTTATAGGCTGCAGGTTGTACATCTCTGTTGAGAAGAGTGATTGCTTAGCTCACACCAGGCCCTGGGTTCTAGCTCCAGCATGGGGGAGGAGGGCTGTGGGGTGAGGGGCAGAACCATAGAAACTGAGTAGTTGAGCTTACAGAGGTTTGCTGGGGTAGACGAGACACAGGAAACCGCCCAGTTACAGCTCGGAACAGGAGAGCTCTAAGGTGAGTGTGGACCGTGGGGACAGAGGACCTGGTCCGGCATGGGAGGGTTGGTGGTGGGGTATTGTTGGAGGTGAGGTGCATTCAAAACTTGCAAGAAATGAACCGATGTGAAGAGTAGGAGTGCTTCTCAGCCCCTGCGTCTGCCTCACACGGCACCAACGGCGAGTCACCATGAATCACAGGTGTAAACGGGATACAGCTGTGCAAGACGACATATGGAGTTAGGCAAGGTGATGCATGCCTGCAAGCCCAGCTCTCAGGAGGTGAGGACAGAAGGATTACAACTTTGGGGCCAACCTGAGCTAGATAACGAGATTCCATCTCAAAAAGCCAAGGGCTTGGTGATAGGGTCTGTGCCTAGCATGTGCAAAGGTCTAGATTTGACCCCCGTCACTAGAAAAGCAAGGACTGGGTAGGAGGAGGAAGGGAGCGAGGAGAATCTGGAAGGAGAAGAGAAGGAGAGAAAGAGAGAAAAACAACACCAAACCATTTGGGAGACCCTTTATGACCTGTGAGAGGCAAAGGTTTCTGTAGGTTTCACACACAGTAACCACAGTCTGACTCAGAGGCACAAACCTGCTACCATCTCAGCACCCAGAGGGCCATGACACAAGACAGAAGGATCATGAGTTTGAGCCTAGCCTGGGCTACAGAGCAGTATCCTGTCTCAGAAAACAAAACAAAGCAAAACAACAAACAAAAACCCCACAAAAACAAGCTATGCCTGAAATTCCAGCACTTGGGAACCCAGGATGGCCCTGAACTCCTTGTTCTTCTTCTACAAGAGGCCCTGTGTCAAAACAACATATCAGCCTGGTGTTGCCAAAGTGAGTTCGAGGCCAGCCTGGTCTATAGCGTGAGTTCCAGGACAGCCTGAGCTACACAAAGAAACTCTGTCATGGGTGGGAGAGGGGGCAGAAAGAAAAGAAAAGAAAAAAGATCCAGCAGAAGGCAGAGGCAGGTAGCTCTCTGTGAGTTCAAGGTCAGCCTTGTCTACAAAGTGAGTCCAGAACAGTCAGGACTACACAGAGAAACCCTGCCTTGGAAAAAAAAAGAAAAGCAGCGGCAGCAGCATCTGGATGTCCTGGTGCACTGGATCAGCAGAGACAGACAAGCGTCGGAGTTCTAAGCACTGGGTCTGTATTAGAGAGTTCCAGGCCAGCTAGGCCTATATAGTGAAACCCTGTGCTTAAAACCAACAAAAACCCAATAACAAACAAACAAAAAAAGGCAGAGGGAGCAAAGAGCACCCTACGCTATGCGGGCTGTAGAGGAGTTAATGCTCCATCCTGAGGGCAGTGGGTCATCAGCAAACGTTGTTGGGGAGGCTATGACCCCACACAGGCCTTAGGAAGTCTCTTTACCTTCTCTGCTGCACATGGGATTGCAAGGTGTTGCTTCACACAACACAAAAGAAATAAAGGGAAACCCGCCCCCTTCTCCCACGCTTGGCTTCTACCCCTTTGCAATCAAGATGCAGTTTTACAACTTGAAAAGTCACTTAAATCCAGGTGCCAGGATAAGGTGGGGCACAGCAGGTGGGGACTGGCTGTGAGGCCCAGTCCTGCAGGGCCTAGCCCTGGTCTTAGGGGAGCTGCAGCCTGCCAGCTCCTACCCACGCCCCAACTCCTGTTCAAGCCACACCTGCTGTGCTCAGCACCTGGGCTCCCCCACCTCCCTCCCAATCTTCCTCCGTAGGGGAAGAGAGAGCTTGGCAGTGATGGGAACCAGGAGTTTCCTCCCCTCACTCCCACACAACAGAACCTGCCCCAGATCCAGAGGGCACCAGGCACAAGGTTCTGGCAGAATCCCCTCCCCTGCCAGGCACTCAGGAAAGGCACTGGCAGAATTGGGTTGAAGTGGTGCATGCCTGGGACTCAGCACTGAGGAGGCAGAGGCAGGTGGATCTCTGTGATTTTGAGGCCAGCCTGATCAATAGAGTGAGTTCCAGGACTGTCAGGACTACAGTGAGGAACCCTGCCTCGAAAAATAAAATAAAATAAAAACAAAGAAGAAATACAGTGAGGAAGTACCTCAGGGAACAGAGGGCTTGCCTCCTGTAGCTGTGGATTGGAACCCCAACAACACAGGAAGGTCACCTAACCGTACCCACTTGCATCCCTGCCCACCTGCATCCCAGCACTAGGGTGATGGAGGCAGAAGGTTCAGAGACTCACTCACTGTCATCTTTAGGTTATAGACCCACGTTGGGGGAAAGCCTGGGTTACATGAGACCCACATGGCAGAGACAAAGAACTAACTCCCTCAGGTTGCTCCCTGACTTCCGCTCACGTCCTTTGGCACATACTGTACATGCTGCATAAACTGCATGTAATTTTAAAAGAAAGAAATATTCTCGCTGGCAGAGGGAAGCCTAAGAATTACAGTGATGGGTTGGAGAGATGGTCCAGTGGTTCAGAGCACTGGCTGTTCTTCCAGAGAACCCGGGTTCAATTCCCAGCACCCACATGGCAACTCGTAACTGTCTGTAACTACAATTCCAGGGGATGATTCCATCACACCAATACATATAAAATAAATTTAAAATAAATATTATTATTTATAATTTTAAAAATAATTAAATTAATTTAAATTTTTATTATTTAAAAATAATAAAAGTATGTGGTGACGTATGCTTTTAATACCAGCACTCTGGAGGCAGAGGTAGGCAGATCTCTTTGAGTTTGAGGCCAGACTGGTCTACATAGTGGGTAGCCAAGGCTACACAGAGAAACCCTGCCTCCAAAAACAACAGAAAACACACACACACACACACAAAACAAACAAACAAACAAACAAGCAAACAAACAAAAAGGAGGTAACACCTCTAGCTGTCTATATTCAGAGGTATACTTTATTATTTTGGGAGGGGGTGTGTCTCAAGATAAGGTTTCCCTGTGCATCCCTGGCTGTCCTAGAATTCACTCACTATGTAGACCAGGCTGGCCTCGAACTCAGAGATCCTTCTGCCTCTGCCTTTGCCTCCCCAGTGCTAGGATAAAAGAAATGTGCCATGATGCCCAGTTTGGAGATGCACTTAAGAGAAAGAAAAAATCTGTGAGGAACTTGGTATAGAAATCCAACAGAAAAAGCCGTGCCTGGGGCTGATGAGATGTTTTATCAAGTAAATATGCCTAGGGCTAAGGGGTCAAGGCCTGAGTTCAAAGCCTGTAACCCACAGTGAAAAGATGGCACTAACCCCTGAAAGATATCCTGTGACCTTCATGCTTGTGCTGTGACATGTGTGACCTGTATGGGCCCATCCTCACCGCCTCCGCGTCTCTCTCTCTCTCTCAACACATGCCTGCAGAAAAAAAAAAAAGAGCTGGGCTTGATGCAGTGTGATTGCAGTACTTTAAGGTGGGGGTAGGAGGAAGAGAAGTTCAAGGTCACTCACCCTCCCTCTGCTACATGAGGCCAGCCTGAGCTGGTTAAGAGGTGGGGAAGAAGGGGTACGCTAGGGAGACACCAAGCAGACATCTGGGTTCTAGTCGGGGCCTGGTTGGCCCTGGCAGATGAACTAGAGGGAGGAGTCAAAGGGGATGTCCCAGGTGGCTTCCTTACTGCAGGAAGAATCTAGTAACTGTTCTTTACAATATTCCAGAGTGGGGACCCTCACCACCTGCCCGGCTCACCCAGGAAGATGCTTTATTCTCCAGACGTTCATGCACATTCCTCAGCCATTTGTGTATGCATTCAGCCAACTTAATGGATCACTGAGTGGATGCTGGCTGCTGGGCTGGGAGCTGGGGAGACATCATTAGCGGTGCATTGCTGCAGCCTCGGGTATGGATTGGAAGGCCAGGTTTGCAGCTGACTCGTGGTGGGTCCTGGCTCGACCTTCAGTTTACTGTGACTCAAGGCGAGCGAGAGGACCTTTTACGTTCTCTCTCTCTCTCTTTTTTAATTATTTTTATTTTTTTTTTGTCATCTGTAAGATGGGAACATTAATGGCATCTCTCTGCCTGGAATGGAGTAAGCACTCAGTGCTAGCTGTCACTGTTTCCTTTCTGTGAGGAGACAGATCCAATGACACACTTTAACTGTTTCATTACAACACAGTGCTAAATATCCTGAGGAAGCCGGTAGGGCAGGCTTCCTAGAGTGATGGCTGCCTGACCGAGGCTAGACTGGGAAAGCAGGAGGGCATAGGTCTGGAGGCTAAAGGGACAGAGAGGAAGGCAGTGGCGCGGAGGGACTGCAAGGTCAGGGTTTCTGTCATTTTGCCTCTTTGAACCTCAAAGCAGTGGAGAGAAGTAGGTCAGGGAGAGGCACTGCCCCATTTTACAGAAAGGACACTAAGGCCCAGAAAGGACACTGACTTAGCAGGTCTGTCAATGATGAGGTGGCTCAGGGGGCTGGAGAGGACAGGCTTGGGAAGAAGCCATTGTCCCTGTGCCTGCTGGGATGGGAACAGCAAGAGTGGAGGCTGCAGATGGCCACCAGCAGCTGTGGTGGCCAGAGCTGCATTCCTTCCCCTGCCGGCAGGGCAAGCCCAGGCTTAAGCAGGGGCCTGGAATTTTCTTCTGGTTTACAAAAAAAAAAAGCCCCAAACCAAAACCTACTTTAGTCAACATTAAGTTTTGCTGTGACTTGAAACAGATATAACTCTGAACTGTCCTTCCTGGCTCTAGACCCCCCACCCCCAAGCCCTCAGGATAAGCCTCCAGCAGCGAGTTTCTGGGAAGGACAAGCAAGTCTAGAGTGGGAGTCCAGAGTTTGTGGTGAGTCTTGGCTCAGCTCCTCCGACTTGCTGTGTGACCTCATGCAGGTCATTGGCCCTCTCTGGGTCCACCAAACTGAAGGCAGGGCGAGCGGGAGGGATGATATATGGGGGGTGGAGAGCCCAGCAACCGGCTCCAGCCAGCTGCAGCAGCTTTGCTGCTGAGTTGGAGGCACTTGGGCCTTTTTGGTGGTGGGGGTGGGGGTTGGGGAGAGTCGGTGGGGGTTGTTGTTAGTGGTGGTGTCTGGGAGCTGGAGACAGGCAGCCTTTCATCCTTGCTGGCCCAGGGTCGGGGCAGGTTGGCAGGCTCCATATCCCGAGATCACGTTTCAGGCTAGAAGGGGCCTTCCTGTGACCTCAGCCGGCCAGCCTTGTCTCTGCCTTTCTCCTCTATCCACACCAGAGGGAAACAAGCATCCCACCCAAGGTCACTGGCCAGCAAGTGGCTGTCCTTCGGCCTGCCCTTCCCTCCCCTCCTACTGGAGCCAGCCCCCCCACCCCCGCAGCTCCCCCTGCAAAGCGCTGGTCTCCTGGGCCATTAGGAATCTGCCAGGCGAGGCGTGGTCTTTTTCCTCCCTCTTGCTTCTTGGCTTGTTTTCCCAGCTCTCCAAAAGCTGCCTCCTGCAAAAGCCTCCGGGTGCCTGTACAGGAACATTTTTCTTTAAAAAAAGAGGAGGGGCTGGGGGGAGAGACCTGAGAGAGAGAGAGAGAGAGAGAGAGAGAGAGAGAGAGAGAGAGAGAGAGAGAGAGAGAGAGAGAGAGCTCTCATTTGGGTAGAAAATCAACTAGCTCCTTAATCCTTGCCTGCAACCTCTGCCTCCCCAGCCAGCCTGTTGGCTCTAGGCCCTGGAAAGAAAGCTCTGCTCCAGCAAGAGGCCTAGACCTGTCCCCCGCCCGCCCTCCTGTCTCATCTGCACCACCTTCTTTTCTTTCTGGGTTTGGTGTGTCTTTCGGAAACAAGCTGTAGGGCTCAGCAGGGCTGAGAAAATGTGGGAGCTGCAGAGGCGGCTGGTGGGAGACCTCACTGCCCTGCCCACTTGGCCATTTTCTCCAGGCCAGAGGTTACAGGGTCGGGATTGTTCAACCCTAGCCCACCCCTCCTCTTCCTGCTGTCACTTTTTTCTATGAATCGCTCTTCTTTCCAGTGCAAGTTCCCCCAGGGCCATCACCCCTATCTTTGCTATTGCCTTGTACAGGACTTGGCTGTTGCTTCTTTTTCTTCTTCTCCTTTTTTTTTGGGGGGGTGGGGAGCCATTTACTTTCACATTTTAAGTCTTTGCTCATTGGAACCCTCCACAGTGGTGGCAGCCAATGTCCTACCCTTTGCTCTAGCTGAAGAATCTTTAATTATGTGTGGTTCCTGTGCCTGCTTCAGTGCCTGATATCTGCCTTTTTTTAAACATTTTTATTTTATATTAATCACAGGTTATATACTTTGTATCCCATCGGTAGCCCCTCCCCCCTGATATCTGTCTTGAATGAATGAATGCAAGCCACAAACAGAACCCCCAAAATCTTCAGAAGAAATCTTGTGAGGGGCCATCTGACAATGGCCCATCCCTGTTAAAGGCCTTGTGTGCCTGTGAGTAAAGGGGTGCAAGCACGTAATCCCAGCATCAGGAAGCTGCCAAGGTAGGATTGTCCAGAGTTCAAGGTCAGCCTGCGCTACAGAGCAAGCACCAGGCCAGCCAGGGTTACATTAGTAAAATACTCCTTTCTCAAAAACAGAAAACAAAGAAACACAAACAAAAACCAAACCAGGCCAGCAATCTGGCACAGTGGTTAAGGGTGCTTGCTCCTAAGCCTGATGACCTGGGTTCAGTTCCCACATGGCAGAAGGCTACAGGCTGCTCCCATGTATGATGAATACATGGAAAACACAGCAAAAACAAAGAGAAACCTTCCACATATGCCCAGCACCCTGATCAATGCAAACCTCCATCTCTATTCATCAGGCCCTAGGGAGGCTTTCTTTCCCCCAGTAAACCATTTTTCCTCGTGTCCCTTGACCTTTGCCTATGAAATTCCCTTTGCCTGCTTAACTTGCTTTTAACTTGCCCATTACCCAAGGCTTGCATCAAAGCAAGGACACTTACCTCTAATCTCTCTCTTCTCTCCCCCTCCTCTTCTCTCTTTCTCTGTTTGTGCGTGTGTGCATGTATGTGTGTGCATGTACGTGTGTGCATGTATGGGAACTCACATGTGCTGGACAAACTCTACCACGGAGTGCCATCCCCGCCCTTTTTGGTTTTTATTTTGAGATAAAGTTTCATTAAATTGTCTAGGTTAGCGTGAACTCACTCTGTAGCTTGGCCTTGAATTTACAATCCTCCTGCCTTGGCCCTGGCTGCTGGCCTCAAAACTGCTGGGCTCCAAGGCGTTCTCTGCTATGTTGCCTATTGTTTGTTTTGTGTGTGTGGTGGGGGAATGGTTGGAGGGCAGAAGATAGCTTGCAGGACTCAGTTCTCTCCTTCTACCATGCGGAACCCTAGGGATCGAAGTCAGGTCCTTAGACTTGCCAGCAGGTACCTTCAACCACTGAGCCATCTTATTTTGCTTTTGGTATATATAGGCAGCCCAGGATGGTCTCAAACTTGCTAAGTAATCTTGATCTTCCTGCCTCCACCTCCCAAGTGTCGGAATTACAGGCGTGAGCTACTGGG
>CM053763.1:106627879-106662453 GCA_028658305.1 Pachyuromys duprasi
GGGGAGTGGAGCGGCAGGGACTTTCTGGGCTCCGAGCACAGTGCTCTCCGCCCACTTTCCTACAGACAGGGATGTGGAGAGGTGATTCTCTTTGATGCCTCGGTTTTGAGCTTGGCTCTGCTAGCTCTGCACAGACTCTGGCTCGCAGCTCTTCAGGCATTCTCACGTTGCACTTTCTCTCCCTCTCTACAAGTCGCTCCATTTTATAGACAAGAAAACTGAGGCTCTGCCGGGTTATACAGCTTGACTGAAATCAGAAGGCATGTTTGGGTTACCTGGCTGATGATTTTGTGGTTTTGTTTTTTGAGACAGATTCTTAACTAGGTAGCCACTGGCCGGAAACAGGACATCCTCTTACCTTGACCTCTGGGTGCTGGGATTATAAGTGTCCGGCAGGCAGCCCCATGACTGTGTAAGAGGCACGTCTAGGAACTGATCCCTGGTCTGTTTCTACAGGTGGCAATTTTTGCCTGACAGACTGATGGGCTGTTCTCCCAAAGGGTTCCTGTCCCCATAGCAACGCTGACAGGAACTCCCGGGTGGACTGCACTTTAGAATTTGAGCAGGCCTTACTGCTTGAATACCTTGAAGCTTTATCATCCCTATTTCAGAGATAAGGAAACTGAGGTTCAGGTGATGGGTGTGGCCCGGCTGAGGTTACAGAACCATTAAGCAGCAAAGCCGCTGTTCAAAAGGAGCACATCTGCTGGAGCACTTTTCACCTCCCCCGTGGAGGAAGAGGGTCTGTTTCACGCTCTTCTACAGGAAAGGACAGTTGAGTTCTGCTGTGTGTTTTGGAGACAGGTCTCACTAGGTATCTGAGGGCGTGCCGCCACTCTCGGAGAGTGTGACCGTTTAGAGCTCTGGGAGAGGCATAGGGCACAGGCTTTGCTGCCTGGGGAGCTGCTCCAAGCCTTTGAATCCTTTTGATTCCTTGGGTAAAGGGAGGGTCTGGCCACACTGTTCAATTCTTGTTAGGGCCTCCTGACTGGATGTCCTGGAGCCAGGCACTTAGCTCCTCCTGTCTTCCTTGACCTCATGGGTAACACGAGGAAACAGAATCAAACCTATAGGCTTGCTGGAAGGATTGCATTAGCACAAACCCAGCATACAGTAAGTGCTGATTACATGTTGACGATTATTAATATTTTTACTATATGTAACATTACATCTTCTCAGAAACAAGTTTTCTAGCTGCATCATCTACACAGGAAATACCATGGTTATCATTGGACAACCTGCAAGCAAAGCCCCGAATCTTAATTTCTATTGCAGGCATCACTGCTGATATCAGTGCAGTAACAATAATTTTTGTTTGTGTTTGAGGCAGTTTGAGCCTGTCCTGTCCTGGAACTGTCTGTGTAGACCAGGCAGGCCTTGAACTCACAAACATCAGGCTGCCTGCCTCTGACTGAGTTCTGGGATCAAAGGTGTGCCATACTAGGCTTGATTTATTGTTTCAAAATAAAGTCTTGCTCAGGTTGTCCTTGAGTTCAGTGTGTAGCCCAGTTGATGCTCTTGCCTGAGCTTTCCAGAGTAGAAGGATTACAGTCATGAACCGCCACGCGACTTAATAACCATAATCATTGTCAGACATTTTTTGTTTTTTGTGAGACAGGGTTTCTCTGTATAGCCTTGGCTGTCCTGGACTCACTTTGTAGATCAGGCTGGCCTTGAATTCACAGAGATCTGCCTGCCTCTGCCTCCCTGAGTGCTGGGATTACAGGTGTGCTCCATCACATCCGGCTTCACATCAACTTTTTAAAGACTTTTCTTAGTGTAGCCCAGACTAACCTCAAACTATTGACCTTCCAGCTTCAGCCTCCTGAATGCTGTGATTTCAAACCTAGCCCAATCTCATTTACTCTTTATAGCCCTGGGAATGTAGCCTGGCTGGCTGAGAACTCACTATGTAGACCAGGCTGGCCTCAAACTCAAGAGAGATCCACCTGCCTCTCCCTCTACCAAGGCTGGAAGCAATTATAACCTTTATTTTCTGTTTATTTTGAAATAAGGTCTCCCTGTGCAGCCCAAACTAAATTCAAACTTGCTGTGAACTCCTTGAACTTGCCTTGAACTCCTGCTTCAGTTCTGGGATTGTAAGTGTGCACCACCAAACCAGGTATAGTGGCACATACCTATAATGTCAACGCTCGGGTGGCTGAGGCAGGAGGATTATTAGGGGTTTGAGGCTAGTATGAGCCATATAGCGAATATCAGGCTGGAGAGATGACTTAGTAGTTCAAAGGGCTTGCTGCTCTTCCAGAAGACCTGACAAGGGCTTGTGTTGATGGGGGAGGGCAAATGATAACTGCCCTTAACTCCAGCTCTAGGGGATACAATGCCAGTCTTCTCTGCTGGTACCTATCTACACACACACACACACAGTGTAGGCTACCAAGCTCAGCTACGATCCATATCTTTCAAATAAGGAAACAAACTCAGAGAGGTGAAGTACCTGCCCAAAGCCTTAGTTAGACTTGCTAGTATACGACGGTAACTCTAGGACTCCGAAATCTCAGGCAGGAGGATTGCCTTGAGTTCTGAGTTTGAAGCCAAACAGTACCCCCAAACAACAGCAACAAAAACCAAATAAGGACAAAAATCACAAATTAAGGAAGCTGTCAAAAGAATGATGTAAAGCCAGCTTGTCTGGCTTGGAAGTCTTAAGATCAGAAGGCCCTATGGCCTGGGCATAGATGTTCTATCCCAATCCATTGGCTGGATCTGCTGCTTCAGACTCAACTCCTTGGATACTGGGTCAATTGAGCACCATTTATGCAGTACCTTTTATGTGCCAAACCCGAATTTCCTCGGTAAATCATCACCTCCTACTTTATGACCTTCGGTCATATCATCTGCAGTCCTCCAATGTGCAGAAGAGGTGCAGCAAGGTTTGGTGACTGTTCAAGGGCACTCAATCCCAGGGGAGGTGGTAAAAATCAAGGTTCAAACTCCAGAGAGTCTACTCTGAAGATGGGCTTCTTTCAAAACAGTGCAGAACAGCTCCGTCCCCTCTCCTTAGTCATTAAGCAATAACAGGATCTGAAGGTCATCTCTGCTCTGCTCTGCTCTGCCTCCCAACCTCCAGCACCACCATTCTCACTGGCCTCATTCCTTCTGCACCCCATCTTTTGACTTGGACCACCTTTCCCAACCTCTGGCTCATTTATGGGCAGATACTCGAATCCACTGTTCATCAACTCAGCCCAGATATCACCTGCTCAGGGATGCTTCCTCGGACCCACCTGTCCAGACATTCACTGTGGTAAACGTGTAACTCTTTGCCCTCTTGTCCCTTTCACACAGTATTTTTCATGCACACCCTCAGTTGTTTAACTTTGAGTCTAAGTTCCATGAGGGGCTGAGTCTGTTTTGCTTACCATTGCAGCTGCCCATTCCCAGGGTGCTCTACATATTGTGGGTGCTTAGCATTTTTTTTTTTTTCTGAGACAGGGTTTCTCTGTGTAACCTTAGCTGTCCTGGACTCACTTTGTAGACTAGGCTGGCCTGGAACTTGCAGCGATCCACCTGCCTCTGCCTCCCTGAGTGCTTGGATCACAGGTGTGCACCACCATGCCTGGCTTGTTCAGCATTTTAAAAAACATTTATTTATTGAGTGTGTGTATGTGTGTGCGAGTGAACACGTGTAAGGGCATGGACATGCCAAGGCCTAAGCATGAAAGCTGAAGGACAGCTTGGTTTTCTCCTTCTGCCAGGTGGGTTCTGGGGAGTGAACTCAGGTCATCAGGCTTGGCAGCAAGCACCTTGACCTGTTGAGCCATCTTAGTAGTTTCTATTGAGTAGATGAATCCATTAATGAATAAATAAGCGACTGGGAGGTTTGGGCACTCATTAATTCCACCATTAACCCACTGAATCCTCACAACTGCTCACAAAATGTTTTTTTTTCTTTTAGGTTTTTTTTTAATGTGTGCATTTGCTTCAATTTATGCATGTGTACCATGTATACATGTATACATCCCGTGCCCTCAGAGGTCAGAGAGGGTATCAGATCCCCGGGAACTAGGATTTCAGATGGTTGTGAGCCACATTGTGGGTGCTGGAAACCAAACTTGGATCCCCTGCTAGAGTTGCAAGTGTTCTTAACCCTCTTACCCACTGAGCCATCTCTCCAGCCCTGTTTTTTTTTGGGGGGGGGTTATTTTTTTGAGACAGAGTTTTTCTGTGCAGCCTTTGCTGTTCTGGACTTGCTCTGTAGACCAAGCTGCCCTGGAACTCAGAGATCCACCTGTCTCTGTCTCCTGAGTGCTGAGATTAAAGGCTTGTGCCACCACTGACTGGCTTTCTTTAGCTGGCTTTGCCCACATTTTAGAGAACAAGTCAGTGAGGCACAGAGAGACTGGAAGTGGGTGGGGTTTGGTTTCAATCTTAGGTCAGTCGAATCTCAAAGCCGCTGTCATTTACACAGCTGCCTTCCCTCACTTAGCAGTCACACCAGGATTTAAACAGTCACTTGTCAGACTGAGTGTCCCAATTCAAGCATGGAAGACACCAAATCCAGTGGTCACTGGGGCCTTGTTTGTATTCCCTACTTGGCAGTGCCTGCCTTTCTGAAATCTTGAGCTTCAGGGGAAAAGGACTTGAAATGCACACCACAGTAGTCCTTGATGGCCGGAGCTGTGTCCCAAGAGTGACAAACAGGACCGAAGAACTGGAAATGCCAACCAGGGTGGTGGTGCATGCCTTCAACCCCAGTACCGGGGAGGGAGAGGCTGGAAGACCTCTGTAAATTCTAGGCAAACTTGCCCTACATAGTGTTCTAGGACAGCCAAGGGCTACATAATAGAGAGACCCTGTTCTTTCTTTCTTTTTTCTTTTTCTGAGACAGGGTTTCTCTGTGTAGCTTTGACTGTCCTGTATTTACTTTGTAGAACAGGCTGCCCTTGAACTCTGCTTGCCTCTGCCTCCCCAGAGCTGGGGTTAAAAAGACATGTGCCACCATGCCTAATGTGTTTCTTTTTCCTTTTTTAAAATAATTTATTTATCTTCCCCCTAAGGGGGGGCGCAGCCTTGCCAGGCCTCAGAGGAAGACAATGTAGCCAGTCCTGATCAGACCTGACAGGTTAGGGTCAGATGGAAGGGGAGGAAGACCTGCCCTATCAGTGGACTGGGGGTGGGGGGAGAGGAAGGGTCAGGGAGAGAGGGGACAAGGGAAGGAGCTACAACTGGGAATACAAAGCGAATAAATTTTAATAACAAAGGAAACTTGTTTAGATAAAAATAATTTATTTTATATGCATTGTGTTTTGCCTGCATGTATGTATGTCTGTGTGAGGGTGTCAGATCTTGGAGTTAGTTGTGAGTCGCTATGACCTGAATCCAGGTCCTCTGGAAGAGCAGTCAGCGCTCTTAATTAATCGCTGAGTTCAGGGTGTTGTGTGTGCATGGCATCTTGGACATCAGGCTGTACTTATGCAGGCAGGCCAGAGAATCACCTCAGGTGCTGTTCTTCAGGCAAGTTCTACTTTGGTTTTTGTAACCGGGTCTCTCGTTGGCCTAGACTGGACGAGCAGAGCAGTCTAGGCTGGCTGGGCCTGTGAGCTCTAGAGATCTGCCTGTCTCTGCCTCCCAGGCGCTGGTAGGACAGGTCTGCACCATCGGGCCTCTCATGCCTTTGCTCTGAATCTGAGTTCGAACTCAGGTCCTCAAGCTTTCAGGGCGGCACTTAACTGACTGAGCTGTGTCATCCTTCCCCCACCCCGGCCCCCAACACCCTTTTAAAAAAGTTCAGTACACTGCAAAGGGGCCAGCAGACATGGCTGTAACAGAGCTATTGCATTGCTCTAGAATACCCAATGTGCTGAACTGGATGCGTCACAATGTCATCCAGCGGCAGCATTTTGAATTCAATAAGCCACCTGGGCGTCCATCCTCGTATCTCCCGCCTCCATGGACCGGAAGGTCAGACTGGGCCTACTACACCTATTTCGTAGAAAAAAAGTGAGAGCTGGGCAGGCAGGAGTTGTCTGAAGTTGCAGAGTGAAGTGACAGGTGTCTGGCTCACCTGACAGTGGCCTCTCCGAACTAGCGCCCCAATCTCAGGAGCCGAGCTGCTCCCGGACACCTACCCTTTGGGGCGAGCTGGAGCCTGTGACTCAGTCTCCCCCACCCGACTTTCGGTCCCGCCTGGGACAAGCGTGAAGGGACGGAACTATCTGCAGCTTGAGGGGTGTCCCCAGAAAGTTCAGAGGCCCGGCCCGTTCCTTACGCAGCAGATACCGGCTCCCTGGACTCTTAAGAAAAACAACTGGTCTTTGAATACATGTTAGACGAGGTCTCTTACTGTCTTAGCTGGTGTTCTTCTGCTCGAACTCGGGCGTCGATTCGCCCTCATTCCCACCTCCACTTCACTTGGTTTGCCCTCGCCTCTGTTTACTCCGATTGCGGAAGTCGCTCGGGTGGAGTTCCCGGGACACTACCTTTGAATACGTCTTTTGCGTACTTACTTAACTGGCATTGGATCGAGACCAATGGGAGAGCGGGAAGCCGAGGGCGGGCGGGGCAGGGAGCCAATCAGAACGGTCGGCGGGGTGTGGCTGCGTCCCGGGGGCGGGGAAACGCGTAATGGCGGATCCAGGCCGGTGGAGTGCGGCTGGGGGCGTTGCGCGCTGAGGGGGGCGTCCGGCCGGGTAGCAGTCCGCGAAGCGGTGGGCCGGGGCGCGCTCCGCGGGCACACGGGCCGGCTGGACAGCCCTTCATGTCGCTGAGGGCGACTGCGCGACGTCAGGTGAGCAACAAGTCCCCCTGGGCGCGCCCGGCTGTGAGGCGGGAGCCCCGGCCCGGCCGGCCCGGCCGAGTCCCGGGAAGAGCCGGTGTCCGCTGTGGCTGCCGCTGCCACGGCTCGCGTGCTGTCAGCGCCGCGGCGACACCTCGGGGGTGGGGGGTGAGCCGGAGTCCCCTTCGGGGACTTGGAGGGGTCGGCGAAAGTGAGGCGACCCGTGGCCCTGCCCTCCACTCCCTGAGTGCTCTTGAGCAAGTCACTTCCGTCTTCGGGCCTCAGTTTACCCTTTGTGAAAAGACTTGGCAGAAGTACGTGAATTGGGTCTCAGCAGTTTCCCGAGCTCTTGGACAAGTTCTTTGCCAGGCTGAGCCTCAGTTTCCGTATTTGGGCCGTGAAGTAATTGAGGTGCTCTCTGAGGTCCCTGGCCTGCTCCCTGGGGAGTGGGCAGGACACTGTGTAAGTGTGCACGTGTGCACAGAGTGAGCTGGGGAGCGAGGAGGGTTGGCGCACGGGGCCACTTGTACCAAAGCCTGCCCAGATCGTGACGGGGTAGGGCCAGGTCCCTTGATCCTCTGGGATGAGGAAGTTTTATACAATCGTTCATAGAGTCAGAGATGAGGAGGAAATCCTTGGAGTCTTTGGGGTTACTGTTGCCATTTAAGCCCAGCACCGAAGAGGAAGAAAGCCAAGAAAAATGTTAACGGTTGTCCTACTGTGTGCCAAACCTCAAGGTATACTTTCTTGTTTAGTTTTTCCAGCTGTTCTTGCAAGACTACAGGCGAGGAAGCCAAGTTTTGGAGAAGTTAGCTTGCTCAGGGCAACACAGTAACGTGCGGCGCTTACCAATTGCGGGTGTTTTCTCTGGGAAGCACCCGGGGTAGGGGTCAGTCTCTTGAAGAGTTTGCTCTGTCAGAATTGGAGGGAGGGGTCTAACCCAGAGATCTGAGTTCACTATTAGTGTGGAGACAGGCTAGGTCTTGAGCTCAGGGTCATTAATTATAAGTCCATCCCCTTTTCTCACTCTCTGACTTCTAAAGGGCCATTGCTAAGTGTTCAGAGTCAGTTCGAAGTGTGTCAGAATAGCATAGAATTCAGTTTGGGTCCCACGCAGGTGTCCTGTGGAAGAAAGCTCACAGGCTTCTGGGGTATTGGCTTGAGTTTTGTGTCAGGGTGGTGCCATCTCAGTCCTCCTCACCTCTGTAAGGAGGCTGCCGTTTTATTGGGAGGGAGACGTTACCCATCATGTTTAAATTTCTTTGGGTTCCTTGGGGTGAAAGTTGCACTAGCCTGCCTGTGCAGAAGTGTAGCGTTTCTTTCTTTGTACTTTCCTTATCTTTTAGATGAGTGAAAACAGTGGACTTTGAGTAGGAGGTAATTGGGTACCATAGGCCTTAAGTTTTCTAAAACTCAAGAGCTTTGGCTTAATCAAAATAGAGGTCCAGCTGTGGGTATTGTTCTCATATGTCAGTGGTGGGGAGGAAAATTGGAGGAGGAAGTTGCTGAGAAAGAGGGCGTTTCTTAGCTGTGGAGCCAATATGTATTTTCTTTGTTTGAAATTCTAAAACCAGAAAAGCAGCAGCTAAAGGAGGAAGGAAGGAAAGAACTTCCAAACCCTGCTTCCTGTCAGAGAGCTTTAAGGACTGTCCTGGGCCATGTGGGAGGCACCGCTTGCCCAGAAAAAGGCCTTTGAATTGGCTGGTCTCTGAGAATGGTCCTGTAGAGTCTAGAATCCAGAATGAAATAACTTTAAGTCTTAAGTCCTCTAAGATAAATGTTTAAGGAACATTTTATCGAGTTAACACTGTGGGTTCATTTTTCCCATCATACTTTTCAGTCTTTGTCTGAATTTTAACTGTCTTTAACTCTGGCTTTTAACATAATCTGACTTTGCTTTTAGAAGGGTGAAGCCACCATCACTTGAAATGTATGATGTCTCTGGACATTTTGTATCTATGTTAATTATTTTCTTTGTAATGTTGCATTATTTTTTTGTTGTTTATTTTTGTTGAGTCTGGGTCTTCCTGTGTAACTCAGGCTTACTTTGACTGCACTGTCTTTCTTCGCCAGACTCCCAAATGTTGGGATTACAGACATGGGGTATTACTATAACCCGCTTGGGTTTTGACATTTAACTTTTTTTTTAATGGCTGTGAATCACCAAATGGGTTGGGGTCTTCTGTGAGAGCAACAAGTGCTCTTAACTGCAGAGCCTTTTTTTTTTTTTTTCCTTTCAAGACTGGGTTTCTCTGTGTAGCCTTGGCTGTCATGGACTTGCTTTGTAGACCAGGCTGGCCTGGAACTCACAGAGATCTGCTGCCTCTGCCTACTTGGGTGCTGGGATTACAGGTGTGTGCCACCGCGCCCGGCTCCCTTAAATCTTCTTTTATATTTTATTTTTAATTGTCTGTGTATGTGTATATCTGTATATGAATCTGTGCAGCTCCACTTCAGAGGATCTGATTCCCTCTTCTGATCTCAGTCAGCCTACATGCACTCTGCACATGTGCACGTGCAAACAAAGACACTCATACAGCAAATGTTGTACAGTAAAGTTGATTTCAGTATTTGAAAAATAGTGTTGTTTAGAAAGCTTTTTTTCTGTGACGTAAAACTTTTGCTTTAATTAAAATGTAGTTGATGGGCGTTTTAGGTACCAAAATATATCTTTTAGTACTTTCTCTGTGCTTGTTTTGAAAAGGTGAAACAACCCCCTCCACTTTTTCTTTATTTGTGGTGTTGCTAATGGAACCCCATTGTGTCTGCTAAGCAGATGCAATTTGCAGCTGAGTTACATCACCAGCCCTCTCTGCCCCCTCTTTTATAAATAATAGTTTATAGGTTCTTTGCGCTTTTAATTTTGTATAGCTATTGAGAGAAACAGTACCTCTTCTGTACACTCAGAGAATGATTTGTGCTTGCAGAATTTTAGAGCTTTTTCTTTTTTTCCTTTAGGGGAAGTGCTTAGTGTAATATGGGATAATCACTAATAAATGGAATTTGGGTCAAATTTTTCTTTTTCCTGGTGTATTGAGACAAAGCGTCTTGTAGCACAGGTTTGCCTGGAATTAGCTATGTAGCTGAGGATGACTTTGAACTCTGTGTGTGGGTATTTTTCCTTCATGCATATATATGTACACCATGTACATGCTTGGTGCCATGGATTCCCTGAAGTTACAGGTGTGAGCTGCCATGTAGGTGCTGGGAACTGAACCCAGTCCTCTAGAGGAACATCCAGTGAGTGCTTCTAACCACTGAGTTATTCTCTATCCTCAGCCTTGCTTGATCCTTCCACCTCCACCTCCCAAGTTGTGGGTCTAGAGGCTTGTGCCACTGTTTGCAGTGTTGGTGGTGCTGGGGATTGAATCCAGGACCTCAGAGCATCCTAGGCAAGCCCTCTCTACCAGTTAAGTCACATCCTCAGTGACGCTGTATGTGCTCTTAGCTTTTCTGAGCTACCTCCACTATAGAATGAAGTTTGCTGTTTGACAATGAAGGATATCTTCTTCTCTTTGTAAGAATACCCAGGGCATCATAGATTTTAAGACTTTTGTTCCTTAGAAACTATGGAACCACCGTGTTTGAAGATTTCAGTTCATCCTCCTATTTGAATGGCTCCATAGTGTCTGGTAGGAAGACTTTCACTGGGATGTAGAGAGGGTGTGGAATGGTGGATTGCAAGTTGCAAGTGGAATAGTTGTGGGTTGGACTAGGGAATAGAAATGATTCTTATCTAGACTACCCGGTTTCTTCCATTTCATAAAGTGCTGATACTATTGAAAATAATTGTAAGATAGTGACCTAGCATGCTGCATTCTAAGATATGCTTGTGATTCTGAGTAAATTCTACAAGTCAGCCAGACTTAGTGGCTCACGCTTTTAATCCCAGCACTTGGGAGGCAGAGGCAGGTAGATCTCTGTGAGTCCAGCCTGGTCCACAGGACAGCTAGTTCCAGGACAGCTAGAGCTACATAGTGAGATCTTGTCTAGAAAACAAACAACAACACAAAAATTCAAGTCAGGTAACCCGTGTTATATATTTCTTTTATGTCTGTAACTCCTAAAGAGCAGAGCTTCAAACTGGTCCTATGAGGCTTTTCCATGAAAAGTGCACTTATTAAATGGTATAGGAGCACTGATGTCAGTACATCGCCAGGCTAAGAGTTGTTCATCTCCTGTTTATTGTGTGTGTGTGTGTGTGTGTGTGCCACAGAAAGTGTTTGAAGAGTTTGGAGAGAGGAAAGGAAGGGGGAGATGATGTAATTATATTATTTCAACCCCCCCCCCCCCCCCCGCCAAGTCAGACAAGTTACAAAATTGCGTTCTCTGACTGCTGCTCCTGCTCCTTCTTTTTTCCCTCAAAATACAAGATAGAGTTTTTCTGTAGAACTGACTGTCCTGAAACTCAGAGAGAATCTACAGCATCTGCCTCCCAAGTGCTGGGATCAAAGGCATGCACTATCACACCTGGCCTACTGTATGCTTTGGGGGAGGGGCCTTTTTTTTTTTTTTCCGAGACAGGTGCTTCTTAAGGACAGGATTTAATGCTATTCTCTCTCTCTCTTTTTGGTTTTTTGAGACAGGATGTCCTTAACTTACTTTGTAGAATAGACTGGCCTCAAACTCATAGATACCCATCCGCCTGCTTCTGGATCCTGAGTGCTGTGGTTAAAGGCTTGAGCTACCATACCAGGTTGTGTTTGTTTTTTTTTTTAATATTTATTTATTATTTATACAGCTTTCTGCCTGCATGTGTGCCTGCACAGCAGAAGAGAGCACCAGGTCTCACTATAGATGGTTATGTGGTTGCTGGGAATTGAACTCAGGACGTTCAGAAGAACATCCAGCTCTCTGAACCTCTGAGCCATCTCTCCAGCCCCCAGGTTGTTTTAATGGAAGTTGAACCCAGTACCTCATACAGGCTAGGTTAGGCAAGTGCCATACCGCTAAGCCACATCCCCAGCCTTTTTTTTTTTTTTTTTTTTGAGACCGAGTCTCATGTAGGTCTAACTGTCTTGGAACACACTATGTAGATCAGGCTGGCCTCAGACCCATAGAGATCTGCTTGCCTCTTCCTCTGCCTCTCAAGTGCTGGGTTTAAAGGCCACTACCACTGCCCAACTTTGTTGTTCATTTTTGTGTAGTCAGTGTATAGCATATAAGTTTAATAAGTGTTAACAATACCTTTGCTTTATTTTTTCTTCCTTAATTTGTTTATTTGTTCATTTACATCCTCCCTCTATTTTATTCTTTTTTGTGGTTTTGTTTTTGAGATAGGGTCTCACTATGTAGCCCAGGCCAGTCTTGAATTCTTGATCCTTGTGCCTCAGCTTCTTGACATCCTGTACCACCGGGTCTGGCTTTTCTAACTTTCTTTGTGTGGGTTTCTCTTAATTCCATTTCACGGTCAGATTAGAAATTTAAACAGCCTCCTGTTTGTAACCTACTAGGTGCCAGTAGTGGTGTGACATCCCCTCCCCCGCAGTGTGACACTCAGACATTGTCACAGGGGCACTGGAGAGCCAGTTTGTCCCAGATGAAAGAGAACCACTGAGTTAGCAGGCTAGCTTGTGGCCTATAGAAGGAAGTGAGTGCAGACATCCTGAGATGGGTGTTTGGCTTCTGTACCTTTTTTCTGGTTATAGGCCCCCTGTCTTTGGAAGAGAAAAGAAATTGAGGCAAATCAGGAACTGACAACTTTAAAATAGCCACATTATTTTTATTCTGTTCACATTTTCTTTTATCAAGTTAAAATATATTGGAGCAGTACAGATAGCTGAATTATTTATACAGATCTATGTAAATTCAATTTCTTATCACTGATTAAGATTAGATGGAGTAAAGAGCTAGAACACGATTATTCCTGTGAATGAAAGACTCAGAAAAGCTTTAGGCCTAAAGATCAACCAGAATTGTTTTTTTAAAAACTTGATTCTTTAGGCTGGAGAGTGGTTAACATCACTCACTGTTCTTCTAAAGGTCCTGAGTTCAATTCCTAGCAACCACATCGTGGCTTGGAACCATCTATAGTAAGATCTGGTGTGCGGCAGAATGTTGTATAAATAATAAATAAATCCTTAAAAAAAAAAAAACAAACCAAACAAACTTGATTCTTCTTAACTGAAGTTTGAGCTTTTTGGCTAAGATCTATCTTTTGATGTCCCTGCTTCGATACTTTATAACTCTTAAAAAAAAAACAAACAAACAAGCAAACAAAAAAAACAGGTTTAGGGCCTTCCTGGGTAAAGGCTCTTGCTGTCATACCTGAGGACCCAGTTCAGTCTCTGACTGAACATGTTTCATTTCTGTTCCTATAATGGAATAGCCTGACAGAAAGTGACTGAGGGGAGAAAGGGTTTACATTTTGCTCACATTCCAGCTCATAATCTAGTGAGGCAGGAGTTTGAAGCAGCTAGTCACTTCCACAGTCAGAGCAGAGAGAATGAATGCATTCATGCTTCTATTGCTTAGTTCATTTTCTCTTACTTTTAACCTCTGAGCCATCTCTCCAGGACTCCTAGACAGTCTTTCTTTGACATTTTCTTCTGAGGTGATTCTACATTGTGTTAAATTGACAATTGAAAGTAACCATCACATAGCTAGGCAGTTGTGCATGCCTTTTAATTTCAGTGCTTGGGAGGCAGAGGCAGGCAGATCTCTATTAGTTTGAGGCCAGCCTGGCCTACAGAGTGAATTCCAGATCAGCCAAGGCTACACAGAGAAACCCTGTCTCAACAAAACAAAAGAAAACCAACCAACCAAACAAACAAAAACCCAAAACACCAAACCCTCCAAAAAAGATTTATTTATCTTATGTATATGTGGTTTTTAAATACTTGTTTTTATATAATTCATTTATTTTTATTTTATATGCATTGATGTTTTGCCTGTATGTATGTCTATGTGAGGGTGCCAGATCTTGGAGTTAACAGACAGTTGTAAGCTGCCATGTGGTTGCTAGGAATTGAGCCTCGGTCCTCTGAAGGAGCAGCCAGTGATCCTAACTGCTGAGCCATCTCTCCAGCCCCTGTTTATGTGTTTTGACTGCAGTAATTGTATGCTAGTGCTCATGGAGGTCAGAAGAGGGTATCAGATCCCTGGATGTGGAGTTACAGATAATTATGAGCTACCATTTGGGTGCTGGGCCCTCTATGAGAGCAACAAGTGCTCTTAACTGCTGAGCCATTACTCCAACCCTCAAAAAAAAAAAATATATATATATATACACATAAACATATTTATAATACATGTTTATATTTATATATCATATATATTTATTTATAGTTATATAAAAATGTATATTTTTTGGTTTTTTTCAGACAGGTTTTCTCTATGTAGCCCTGGCTGTCCTGGATTCCTTTTATAGACCAGGCTGGCCTGGAACTCACAGAGATTTGCCTGCTTCTGCCTCCTGAGTGCTGGGAGTAAAGGTGTGTGCTACCATGCCCAACTCTAAACCCAGTTTTGTTGTTGTTGTTTGTTTGTTTTATTTTATTTTCCCCAGATAGGTTTCTCTGTAGCCTGAGCTGTCTTGGACTCACATCGCTCTGCCAGCCTCTGCCTCCCTGAGTGCTGGGATTATAGGCGTGTACCATAGCCTCTGATTAAACATAGTTTCACTTTTGTTTTTTTTAACTTAAAAATTTTTTTATTTATTATGTGTACAGCATTCTGCCTGCATGTACACCTGCACACCAGAGGAGGGCGCCAGATCTCATGATAGATGGTTGTGAGCCACCGTGTGGTTGCTGGGAATTGAATTCATGATCTTTGGAAGAGCAGCCAGTGCTCTTAACATCGGAGCCATCTCTCCAGCCCCTCAACCCAGTTTTTAAGAATAATTTTTTAAAGAAAAACAGTCTGGGTATGATGGTACATATCTCCAGTGTCAGCACGTGGGAAGCCAAAGCAGGCAGATCTCTGAGTTCCAAGCCTGCCAGGGTTACAGAGTGAGACCCTGTCTCCAAGTAAATACACACATAAACATTTTCAAGCAATACTGTGTTTTACGTTTTTGTTTTTGTGGCATGGGCATGTGTGTGCTATAGTGCACATATGGAGGCTGCGGGACAACTTGCAGGAGTCTGATCTCTTCCTCTGTGTAGGTGCTGGGGATAGAACTCAGGTTTGTTGTGCTTGGTAGAAGCACCTTTTCCCCTGATGGTGCCAATTAGACTGCACTTGGGAGATAATACACTGAAAGCTGCACATTGCAGGAAAACTAAGGCTGGACATGTTTGCCAACATAGCAAGAACTTACATACGTTTATTTTGCATGACTTGCAGCTGACATTGTCATCTACAAGGTTTGTATTCAAGAACTATGCAGTCCAAGGACTGGAGGTCTGGCTTGGACGTTAAGAGTGCTTATTGCTCTTCTAGAGGACCCCAGTACCATCCCTGTCACCCACAACTGGGCCTCACTGTCTCTAGGTTTAGAGAATCTGATACCTTCTTCAGGTGTCTTTGGGTATTTGCACACATTGTACACTTACAAACACATAGATATGTGTGAATAAAATAAAAATCTTTTAAAAACCCCACAAAATTGAACAAAAAAAAATCACCCCAAAACTATGATATTTTAAGCAGGATGATGATTTTGCGTTGGACCATTTCCATAGCTGTCCTGGGGCTGGAGATTGGACTCCTTGCTTCACGGTAGTATAACATTAGCGTCACTCACATCTTAGTCACCATTAAGGTTGAATCAATGTTGTTTTTTTTTTTTCCTGTTTCATTTGAAGTTATGAATGGTACTCTAGAGAATTCAAATGTATAGTCATGAATAGTATCTCAGAATAGTTACCATTTATGCAAATGAAACACACTTCTTAACTTAGAAACCAAACAGAATTGAATTAGAAAAGAGAAGAATAGAAACAAGGATTATACAGAGGGGATGCTGTTCAGATACGGACATATCTTAGAGGAAATTTCCTCCTCATGGTTTCTAGATACCTAAAAATAAACAAGTTGAGACTGATGGGCAAGGCTATTAAGCTTTGTTTATGATATTTACTTTCAGGCTCTGGTTTTCCTTCTCATAAAATGTAGGAAAACCTGAAGTGTCCTCTCTTAGTTGTAAGATTAATTCCAGTTAAATGAAATTAAGGTTCTTATTTTTAGGATATAGGTGCCTTTTTTCAGAGAGAGTTATGGTTCATTTTAGTTTCAATTTGAGTGTATGCATACTTGTTTATTACATGCATATATCTCATATAACTTACACTAATTTGAACTCTGTAGTTGACATAATCGAATAACAAGAACAATTCTTTTGCTCTAAAGTATTTAGAATTACCCCTCTTCCCATGATGCCATTGTTCTAGCAAGCATCAAAGTTTCTCAAAAGTTTCCTCCTCCTCTTCCTCCTTTTCTTCTTCTTCTCCAACTTCTCTTCCTTATTTTGTGGTACTGGTATTGACCTAGAGCTTTACTACTGAACTACATCCGCAGCCTTCTTTTTGCTTTTTTATTTTGAGACAAGAGTCTTACTAAGTATCCTAGGCTGGCTTTGAACTCCCTCTGTAGCCCAAATGGACCTTGAACTTGCAGTTCTGCCTCAGCTTTCCAGGGAGTTTGGATTAAGACCTATACTGTCAGGTCTGGTTTCAAAACAGATCTTGAGAAATTGTTTACCTGTGTAGAAGATCTTGGGTCATACTTGTTGGTATTTTTTTCCATTCATGTTGGAAACTGTAGATACCTAAAATCAAAAGCAGATTTTGGTAAGTAGAAGACCAGCTTTGTTCCTCTCTAGCTTGAAAGCTCTCTCAGGTTCATGGGTGATAATTTTCAATACACTGAGCTTGTGATATAATCTGTTATGGTCAGTCCTCAGCATTTGAGATGAACTATGTTAGTAGCTACCTTTTATATTTTATGAATACATCAGTTCAGAGATAAACTTTTTAAAATCACTCTACTCATGAATAACAAACTTTTAGACTGAAACATGCCTCTCTGTTTTCTTTTTGGAGATTGGGTCTCATGTAACCCAGGCTGGCTTAGAACTCACTGTGTAGTTGAGGATGACCTGAATTTTTGATCCTCCCGCCTCTGTCTTTCAATACAGGAATGAACTCACCTTGTGTGGTTTTTGTTTTGTTTCGTTTGAGACAGGGTCGAGCTAAGTTGCCTTGTGCTGCCCTGGAAATCAATGTGTAGCTTAGGGTGGCCTTGAGTCCTCATTTTCCTGCCTCAGCATATATTAGCATGTTCCACCATGCCTGGCGCCCAGTTGATGTATTTATCTATCATCATCATCATATGGACTTTTTTTTTTTTTTTTTTTTTTTTGAGACAGAGTCTCACTATATAGACTAAGCTGGCCTTATACTCAAGAAATTTGTCTGGCTCTGTTAGGATTAAAGTAGTGTCCCACCATGCCGGCTCTTGATTTTTAGTGTCTGAGACAGAGTTTTATGCAGCCTGATCTTATGCTCGGTGTAGCAAGATTTCCTTACGTTCCCGATCCTTCAGCCTCCACCTGCCAAGTGCTGGAACTGCAGGTGTACACCATACCTAAAACTACCCACTTCATTTTTATATATCTACTACTCAGTTTTGCCAGATGATAGGAGGCAGTATGGCTGTATGGTTAAGAATTTAAATTCTGTGGGGCTGGAGAGATGGCTCAGTGGTTAAGAGCACTGGCTGTTCTTCCAGAGAACCTGAGTTTAATTCCCAGCACCCATATGGCAGCGTAACTCCTGTTCCAGGGGATCTAACACCCTCACATAAAATACCAATGCACATGAAATGTCAGTAAATTAATTGAAAAAAAAAAAGATTTTAAATTCTGAAGCCAGGCATGGTGGTGCCCATCTTTAATCCTAACATGCTATAGGTGGATCTCTTTGAGTTTGAGGTCAGCTTGGTCTTTGGAATTAACTCTAGGGCAGCCTGTGTTAGAGATGTCTACCTCAAAAAACAAAATGTAAAACAACAACAGCATAAAGAATATAGATATTGAGCCAGGTGTGGTAGGTCATGCTCATAGTCGTAACACTTGGGACACATGGGTAGGAAGATTGTTATGAGTTGAAGGCCAGCCTGGGCTATAGAATGAGATCTCTTCCACAGTCCCCCAAAAAAGTTTGCTTAGATTTGTATGTAATTTCTTGTGGCTTTTCTTAGCCTGTTTGCTCATTTGTAAAATGCAGAATGTATTTTAGAGAAATATTTGGAGGATTAAATTATGCTACTCCTTAGTCCAGTGCTCAGTAATTGTTAACAGTTGTTACCATAAATCAAGGAATGGCATATTTGGTCAGGCTCATCATCTATCTAGCCCAGAGTTGCTTTTCTGTTTGTTCGTTTTGGTTTTTTGAGACAGGATTTCTCTGTGTTAGTAGCCCTGGATGTTCTGGAGCTTGCTCTGTAGACCAGGCTGACCTTGAACTCACAGAAATCCCCCTGCCTCTGCTTCCTAAGTGCTGGAATTAAAGGCAAGTGCCACCACCACCTGGACTCACTTTTTCTTTTAAGATTTGTTTATTTATTTTATGTGTAGAAGTGCTTATCTGCATGTGCACCTGAATGCGGAAGAGGGCATCCGGTCCCAGTGCAGGTAGTTGTTAGCCACCATGTGGTCGCTGGGAATTGAACTCAGGACCTCTGGAAGAGCAGACTGCTGTCAACCTCTGAGCCATCTCTCAGCCCCACTGTTTTTTTCAAATGATACAAAAAGTATAGTTAGGGTTAGTACTTTAGACAAATCCCAGTGTTGCATTGAGGCAGGAACTCGCTGACTGTACCTTCTTCCCCACAGGCCTGATCAGGGTGTTGATCTTGGCTACTTGAGTGACATTCAGTTCTTTTCAGCCTCCTTGGTCTGGTGCTTGTCGACCTTGGAGCACAAGTGTGTCATTCTCTTCTGTCTGCTTCTGGCCGACTGTGTGCTCAGAGTGGACTTGATGATAGCGAACTGTCAAGCTTTTCTTCCTGAGTGTGCTCTTCTGAGGCTTTTTGGAGCCACATTGTAGGTGGCATTCAGTGCCTTTCAATAATATCTTCTTTGCATTTACTGTCTTTGCTTTGGCTCTGACTTCGGGGTGAGGGTTGGGGCGTGGCACCGTTTTGGTGAAAAGGAAGATTTCTATTTAAAGTTTACTGTAGGACAGCGGTTCTCAACCTTTTTAATGCTGCTGCCTTTAATATAGTTCTTCATGTTGTGCTGACCCCAACCATAAATTTATTTTCATTGCTACTTCATAACTGATATTTTGCTACTGTTATAAATCATAATGTAAATATCTGTGCTTTCCAATGGTCTTATGAGATCCCTGAGGAAGGGTCTTCCACCACAGGTTGAGAACCATTGCTCTAGGGCTTTCTGGGGAAGACATGAAAATGCCAATTTCAAAAATTAAGGCTTTGTTGCCTAAAATCCATATTTCTCTAGGAGTTTCTTTGGGAATGTTACCTATGAATTTATGCCACTTTTTGAATTTTATTTTTCTTTTATTCTACAATCCCCACTTCAGCAGTGATTTTAATTATTTTAAATTCTAGATTGGGAAGTAAACTGCTACTTTTTTCTGGGTCTAGTAAAAGCACTAGCTACTGAATACAAAACATTATATTAGAATTTTTCTCTTCTTATAGCAGTCCTTCAGATTACCACAGATAAGTGTCAAAGTCAGGCACTTAGCTGGATGTAGTGGCTCAAGCCTTTAATCCCAGCACTTGAGGCCAGCCTGCTCTACATAGTGAGTTCTCGGCCAGACAAAGCTCAGCACAAACAAAAAAACAACCAGGCACTTGGGAGGTAGAGACAGAACTAGAAGTTCCAGGCTATCCTTGGCTACATAGTAAGCTTAAGGCTAACTTAGACTGCCTGGATGACATCCTGCTTCAGACACACGGAAAGAAATAGCAAGGGAGAAAGGGAGGAAGAGAAGGAAAAGAAAAGAGTTTAAGAAAAATTGGATGTCATATGGTTATATGCCTAAGCCTACTAAGAACAGAATTTTAAAATTCTGCATGACCAAGCATGGTGGTACATGCATGTATCCTGCTAATTGCAGTATTCAGAAGCCTAAAGCCAGAGGATTGTGGATTCAAGACCAGCCTGGGATGCATAGTAAGAGCTTACCTCTAACGCTTGTTAGGTTCTGGGCTTAAATAGCAATGATGACAAAGAAAAAACGTTGTTTCCTGACCTCTTTTTTAAGATTTTATTTATTCATTTATGTATGAGTGCTTTATCTACATGTATACCTGCAGGCCAGAAGAGGGCATCAGACTCCAGTGTAGATGGCTGTGAGCCACCGTGTGGTTGCTGGGAATTGAACTCAGGACCTCTGGAAGGGCAGACAGTGCTCTTAACTGCTAAGCCATGTCTCCAGCCCTTTGTTTTTGTTTTTTGTTTGTATTTTATTTTTCGAGACAGGGTTTCTCTGTAGCCTTTTTGTCCTGAACTGGCTTTGTAGACCAGGCTGGCCTCAAACTCAGAGATCTACTTCCCCCCCGCCCTCCCCTCCCCCCACCCCCGGCCCAGTGCTGGGATCATAGGTGTGTACCACCGCATCCATCTGACTTCTGTTTCATAACATTTAAGATTTGATCTTCCATTTTACCACTTTGTTTCATATTAAAGTTACTTGTAGGTGTGTCTGTCTGTATTTTTTTAAAAATTCTGCTTTCTATACTAGCACCTCTGTCCTTTGTTCTTTCCAGTTATCTTTCTAGACAGTTTCTATTTTACCTTTTTTTTGTGGTGACCACAACTGCACATTCTATTCTAGGTACAGACACACTGTGGTTTGTACAAGAAGAATAATTTGTCCTGTGTTTCCTAGGCTTCCGTAATAACATCCAGCATTTTTCTGGCTTTTTGTAGCTGTATTCAGGGTAGAGATGAGGGATTAAAACCCCTTCCTGTGTTCAACAGCTAGCTCTAGAATTCATCTTCTGATAATTATAATTTAGACTATTTTTGTATAATTACATTACCTTATTTTTATCTACATGGAGGCTATTTCCCACAGTTTTGGACACATCCAACCTTGAACCTTTATACCTCTCTCTAGTACTGTAGATTCCAAACTATAGATTCAATAGTTTATAGATCTCTTATTTTTTAATTTTGTATGTGGGGATATATGCATAATGCCCATGGAAGCCAGAGGCATTGGACACCCCTGGAGGAGGAATTACAAGTGGTTGTGAGCTGCCTGATATGGGTGTTGGGAACTGAACTTTGTGCCTCTGCAAGAACAGTCCACCCTCCAAGAGAGGGTTTCTGGGTGTAGCCCTGGCTGTCCTGGACTCCCTTTGTAGAACCACTGCCCTCGAACTCACAGAGATCTGCCTGCCTCTGCCTCCCCGAGGACTGGGATTACAGGCTTGTACCATTATGCTCAGCTCAATTCACATTTTTAACCACCATCTCTCCATTCTTCTGGTTTTTGAGACAAGATCTTACACAACTCAGTCTTGAAATCTGCATATCCTGCCTTCACTTTTTTAGTGCTGGAGTTGAATTCGTGCCATCATGCTAGACTTTCTGAGCAGACCAAGAAGGTCTTGAACTCACAGAGATCCATATGTCTCTGCCTCCTGAGTGCTGAGATTAAAGGCATGTGCCACGATGCTGGCTCCTCCAAGATAGGGTTTCACCTGTAGCTTTGGCTATCCTGGAACTTGCTCTGTAGACCAGATTGGTCTTGAACCCAAGTCTGTGCCTCTCAAGTGCTGGGATTAAAGGCATATACCATCACTACCTGGAGGCTTTTTTTTTATATATAGATTTATTTTTATTTATGTGTATGTATGTGTGCCTGAGTGTGTGTGTGCTGGTGCTGAGGAGGCCCAAAGAGGGTGTTGGATACACTGTAACTGGAGTTAGGAAAGATTGCGACCTGCCTTTTGTGAGTGCTGGGGACCAAATCCTGGTTTTCTGGAAAAGTAATATATACTCTTAACCCCTGAGCATCTCGCAAGCCCCTACTTTTTGGTTTTTTAATTACCCTGTTGCTGGGGAGACAATAGTGAGTCTCCTATGTGTGCTTCCTAAGAGCTAGAGTTTTAGGCACATACTGGCCCTTCTAGCTTAGATGTGTGTGCACATGTGTGTGCTTGCATGTGCTGGGAGAGGTGTTGAGATAGGCCCTCATCTAACCTAGGCTGGTCTTGAACTTGCTTGTTACTGAAGCCAGCCTTGAATTCCTGACCCTCTTGTTTCCATCTCCCACACACTGGGATTATAAATTTGCAATCAACAGGCCAGATTTTAGGTAATAGTATATATGTGTGGTATATACATGTGTGTATAGGTTCAGACATGTGTACAGGCCAGGTATTGATACTATAGTGTCTTTCTCTGTCACTCTCCAGCTCAACTTTTGAGATAGGGCTATTAGTTATTAGATAGTTATTATAGATATCTCCTGCCACTCCCAGAATTTTATATAGGTTCAGGGAATCTGAACTCTGGTCCTTATTCTTGCACAGTAAGCACTTTCCTCACTAAGCCATCTCTTTAGCCCCTTAACTTAAAAAAAAAAAAAAAGAAGTGAATTGTGATAGGTCAGTTTCACTTGGTCCTTCAGGACCATTTGTTTACACATTTTTATAGAAGGCATTATATCAAAAAAATTTCTAAAAATTTATTTTTATTTTTATGTGCATTGGTATTTTGCCAGCATGTATGTCTGTGTAGGTGTTAGGTCCCTTGGAACTGGAGTTAGAGACAGTTGTGAGCCACCAAGTGGATGCTGGGAATTGTTTTCTTGTTTTGTTTTGTTTTTCGAGATAGGGTTTCTCTGTGTAGCCTTGGCTGACCTGGACTCACTTTGTAGACCAGGCTGGCCTCAAACTCACAGAGATCCTCCTTCCTCTGCCTCTCAGAGTACTGGGAAAAAAGGTTTTGGGAATCGAACCTGGGTTCTCTGGAAGAACAATCTGTGCTCTTAACCACTGAGCTATGTCCCCAGCCTATCTCAAAACATTTTTATTTTCTAATTAAAAAAAATCTTACTGTTTTCAGTAGATAAGAGTTTGAGTCTAAACTTTGCAACAACAAAAATAAAAAGTCCCCCAAAATGAAAACAAAAAGCACCTTACTTTGCTGAGGTAAGGCTCAGCAGCAGCAGAGTGCTTGTCTGGCATGTCTGACAGCATGAGTTACATCTGCCGGGACTATACAGCAAACAACAGTTTCACTTCAGCTCTTGTGTCTGTGTGTGTCAGTGCACACTGAGTGATTAATTGAGTGACGCTAGTGACAGCATGCATGTGGAGGTCAGGGTAATTCTCAGGAGTCATTTTTCTCTCTTCATGTGGATCCCATGCCTTGGACCTATGAGAAGCTTTCCAAGTTGACTGCTGGTTCTTTCTGAAAGAATTGCAGTAATCCTTTGGTACTATTCATTGCTTTCTACATGATACTATGATCCAGATTCATCTTGTACATTTCCTACCATTTCCCTAAGAAACCCTGAATTCTTTTAGTCATATCATGTATGGAGACCATTCTACTTGCTCCTGTGTTTCAGTCAGGGCAGTTGAAGGCCAGTGCTTTATTCCAGATCACACAGGTTTGGCGCCATGTTATGCCTTGTAAGTCTGGACCTCTCCCTCTTAGCTCTGTGCCATTGTCATTTCCTCTCCATTTTTGTACCTACTTTCTAAGACAAACACTATAACTACAGTTCAGCTTCTTCTGCTCTAGCCATTGGCAAGACAGGCCATCCTTTGAGGTGCCACCAAATCTTATCAATTTGGGCTGACTGGGAGTGTTGTATTTCCTTTGTATGTATGATAAGAGAAACTAGGCTAATAATGGTGAAGGCTATTTTGTCAGGTAGAGGGTCTTATATTTGGCTTAATGGATAGCTGAGAATGATATACACTTTAATTTATGTAAATCAGACTCTTGCAGTGCTTAACAGCTCATTAAACATTTTTCCTACAATCATTTAGTGTTTTCATAGACTTTTTGTTATTAGACTGCAGAGGTGAACTTTAGCTCAGATTGGAATTTGTCCCATTTCAAACGTGTATAGTCTTTACTAATAAACTGTTGCCTGTAAGATTTAGAGGAGTTCAGGAAGATACTTTTCAAGTAGAGGAAGAACATCTGAAAATCAGACTTCAGGTGGTTTTAGCCAATCACAGTTGCACCTCAAAGTAGACTGAAGACTTAGCTGAGTAGTGGGAACTTGGAGAAACCTTCTGGAAGCTGTGCGGCAGTCCTGCCCTCGACCTCACTTAGACAGTCATGGATGTGCAGGCACAAGAGCATCCAGGTGTGTGAGGCCTGGCTGTCATGCCTGTTGACTCTGTGGCCCAGAGGAAAAGCACCTGACCTTTCTGGGCTTTTTTTTTTTTTTTTAATTTAAAAATTGTATTGTATGTGTATGGGCATTTTGCATGCATGTGAACCTGGTGTTCACGAAGGCCAGAAAGGTGTTGGATCTCCTGGAAGTGGAGTTACAGATGGTTGTGAGCTGCCATGTGCTGGGATTAAAGGAATGCTCAGCTCTAAAACATTTTTTAAAGACAGCAAGAGAGACCAGTCCAGCCTGATCTACAGAGTCAGTTTCAGAATGGCCAGGGCCACACAGGGAAACAAACAAACAAACAAACAAACAAACACAAAGAGAATACTATTAATTCTGTAATCCTACTGGAAGCATTGATGTGAGCCAAGATGAATTAACACCTTAAAAGAATACCTGTTAGGGAAGGAATTGGGAGGGGGCTATGCCTGGGATACAAAGTATATAACCTGTGATTAATATAAAATAAAAATGTTAAAATTAAAAAAAGGATACCTGTTGACAAAGTTTAGTTTTAACATATGCAACAAGGTATGAAGATTTTAATTATAATTGAATTGTGCTTTCCGTAGTTTCTTGATAATACAGTGCAGATGCTTTTTTCTCCTGCCAATAGAAGTCAAGTCTTCACCTGATACATTTCATATTTTCTTTTCTCGATTTTGTTAATTTGTTCACTGCCTACCAGACCACTTGGGAAATACTCTTTGTCAAACTCTATTTCCTCCAACTCTGAAAAATACCAGCAGGAATTTTTGTAACACTTGTCCTGTTTTTTTAAAATATTGGCATTTAAACCATAAATCCCAAAACATCTTTATTAACATGATTTCTACAAGGAATGGATCTGGGAAAGTCATCTGTATTACTAGATTGGCAGAGAATTAGTAGTGTTGTTAACTTCTCATAGATATTTGGAAATAACCTTATTGTATGGTCCTGAGGCTGTGTTAATGTTTGTTAAAAGGGGTTATAGCAGTCTGGAATCCAGGGTGTGTGTGCTGGCTCATTGACCTGTCATTGACTTTGCATTGCCATTCTTTTAATCACAGTTATTTACAGTAGTACTTAGCTGAAGTTGAGTCCTATCAGATGTTGACCCTCACTAAGACAGGAATAGTAATTTTTTGGTCAATCACAAAACAAGCTTTCAGAATTATTCTAGTACAAAGTACACTGAATTAAAAATATTATTAAACACGTATTTTCCTATATGCATGTGCATCTATTACCCGAAGAGGCCAGAGTAGGATATCCAGTTTCCTCAACTTGGAGTTACAGATAGTTGTGAGCTGCCATGTGGGTGCTGGGAAGTGACCTGGGTCCTCCACAAGGGAAGTATCTGCTATTAACTGTTGAGCCATCTCTCTAGCCTCAGTTTTTATGTTTTATGTTTAAATTTTGTTTGTTTGTTTATTTATTATTTATACAATGTTCTGTCTGCCTGTAGACCTGCAGGCCAGAAGAGGGCACCAGATCTCATTATAGATGGTTATGAGCCACCATGTGGTTGCTGGGAATTGAACTCTTAACCTCTGAGCCATCCCGTGGTCTTTTTTTTTTTTTTTTTTAAAGAAAGGTCTTTATTAGACAGTGAGCTGGCTGGCCTGGAACTCTATATGAAGAAGAGGCTGGCCTCTAACTCACAGAAATCAGCCTGGCCTTGCCTCCCAAATTGGGATTAAAGATACGTGTCACCATGATCAGCTGTGTTTGCACCTTGGCATTTTATTCCTTGGTATCTACCTTAAAGAGGTTGTTTTGTTTTGTTTGTTTGTTTTAAGGCAGGGTTTTCTGTGTAGCCTTGGCTGTCCTGGAGTCACTTTATAGACCAGGCTGGCCTCAAAGTCACAGAGATCCCCTTGCCTCTGCCTCCCCAAGTGCTGGGATTATAGGCGTGCACCACTGTGCCTGGTTTACCTTAAGGATTTTTAAAAATTATTAAACATATTTTTGTGTGTTTTATGAATATGGGCATGAACATGCCACAGTGTGTGTTTAGAGGGCAGAGGATTACTCACAGGAGTAGGTTTTCTTCCTCCACCATGTAGGTGTGGTAGCTGGGCAACAGTACCTACCTTTACTTCCTGAAGCCATCTTGCCAGCCTGACCTTAAAGAATTCTTATGTTATACAAGTATACCAGGACATATTTACAAAAGTGTCCATAGCAACAACTATATGGCAGTAAACAAACAAAAATATAAGAAATGGGGAAAAAAGCTGTTTATTATTTCAAGATTGGATAAGCAAAACATGGTTTGTTCATATAATAGGATACTGTACATTAGTATTAACAAATAAAGTACAGTTATAGTAGCATTATCTTAAGAAAAGTTATAAAATAAAAAAAGTTACTAAAGAATGTGTACATTAGCCAGAGGTGGTGGTGCATGCCTTTAGTCCCAGTACTCAGGAGGCAGAGGCAGGTAGATCTCTGTGAGTTTGAGGCCAGCCTGGTCTATAAAGCAAGTCAAGGTCAGCCAAGGCTACACAGAGAAACCCTGTCTTGGGAAACAAACAAACAACAACAACAAAAAACAAAGAAAAAGTTTATAGCTTTTAATAATAAAATAATTTTAATAAATATTTATAGTTTATAAATAATTGCAAATCATGAAGAGCTGTAACACTTGACAATAGCTTAACATTCTCACTAGTTTTGCTTTCATACATAAGCAAGTTTTTCAGAATGTAAAAACTGATGCCTATAACTGGTGGTGCAGTTCAGTTGGTAGAGTGCTTGCCTAGCATGCACAAAAACCTGGGTTTGATTCCCAGCACTGCATAAGAACCGGGCACAGTAGCACTGGCCTAAAATTCCAGTACTTTGGGAGGTGAAAGCAAGAAGATAAGGAATTCAGGTCATCCTCAATACGCTGAGAGTTTGAGGCTAGCCTGGCTTAGTTGGAGACCATATCTCAAGAAACAAACAAAAACCTAAAAAGCAACAAACATCTAAAAATGACTACTCAGGGCAATGCAATTTAAATGTTAAAGGCAGACACTTATCGGACAGAAGCTGCCTTCCTAAGTGTGGAGCACTCTGTCATCTTCTGTTGCAGTTTTCCCGTCATGTTACGTAGATTCTATCAGTCAATTAGAAGTGCTTCTGCCTCAGTCTTTCACCCTTTCATGTAGTACATTCTCCACACTGCTGCCAAAGAGAGCTTTCTAAATGCAAATCTGATCATGTCACTCTCTGCCCTCAATTTTAAATAGCTCCCAGTAGCCTTCAGCATACTCTAAGTGCTATAGCCTCCCATGTAAGGCCCTTGTGTCTCCGGTTCTGTCTGCCTTATTAGGCTCATCACTCATTACTTCTTGTACTTCAGCCCTACCAAGCTGTTTGCTGTTCCTGGAACATTCCTTCTGTACTTGCTGCTCTGTCTACCTGAAACTCTTGTAGCTAGCCTATTTGTTATTAAAGATAACTCCCTCCCCTTCCTACCCTCTTAATTTCAGGATTCTAGAGGCTGAGATGGAAGGATCAAGAATTTGAGGTTTATGCTTGGCGTGGTGGTGTACACCTTTAATCCAGCACTCTAAGAGGCAGGTGGATCTATGTGGATTTGGAGGCCAGTTCGGTCTACATATTGAGTTCCAGTACAGCCAGAGGTACATAATAGTTCCTGTCTCAAAAACAAATGCGAAAGAGAGAATATGAATGAATATGAATTTGAGCTTGGGCCAGGCATGGTAGCACAGATAGATCTCTGATCTACATAGTGAGTCAAGGCCAGTTGGATGCGAAGTGAGACTTTGTATCCAAAAAAAAAAAAGACTAACTTGGGATACATAGCAAGACCTTCTTTCAGACAGAATCAAAATAAAAAGTTACTTTTTTTTTCTTGGAGACAAGGTTTCTTTGTGTAGCCTTTGCTGTTCTGAAACTTGCTCTGTACACCAGGCTTGAGGAATTCACAGATTTACCTGCCCACCGCTGCCTAGGGAGTGCTGGATGAAAGGTTTGCCCCACCACCGCTGGCCCAGGTACTTTTTTTTTTAAACTGACTCCATTCCAATCCCAAGTAAGCCAGATGCCTCTGTAACACCTGAATTTAACATTTGTAGTCACACTTATTAGAGAGTATTAGTGTCCCTTTATGTAGGTCTGCTTCAGCAGCTTGCAAGCTCAGGGAATCATTCCTTAGCACACGGCACACTGCTGGTACTTAGCCTGCATGTGGGTCAGTGAATGAACAAATGGCAAATGATCGCCTAGGATATCATTTATATAAATCCGTTTTGCTATATTTTATTGTTGTCATTCATGTATTTTTGTATTTGTTTGTGTGCCAGACACCTTTGTCTCTATAAAGGAAGGAGGAAAGAAAGGAAAAAGGATAGTGAGGGAAAGTGGAGTGGAACAAGAAAGGCAGGTGAGCGGATATTTGGAAGGTCCTGAGAGAGGGAAGAGATTATTTGGAAGGAAAGGGAAGGGTTTGGTATTTTATTAATAGTTTACAGCAACAGCCTGGAGAGTTTAAAACATTCTGGATTTCCTTGAAGTTTAGATATGGGCTAAGTCTCATGACTGTCCTTGGCCTTTTGGAAGGAAGTTTTTCTTTCTCGCCTGATGATAACACTATCATGTTGTTCTCATGTTAGTAAGAGCTCTGAGAAACATGGATAAAATGCAAGCATAGAAGTGGCAGACAGATCATAGTGGTTGCCTTGGTGTGTGTGTGTAAAATTTCTCTGTGTAGCCCTGGCTGTCCTGGAACTCACTGTATAGACCAAGCTGGCCTTGAACTCACAGGGATCCATATGCTTTACTTCTTGATTGCTGTGATTAAAGTATGTATATCACTTTTTAGAAGCCTCTAGCTGATTTCTAATTTTTAACTAATTTCTAATTTTTAACTAATTTCTAATTTTTCTACTGTGTCCCAGATGGAATGCTTTATCACTTCCCTGAGCTTGGGGAGTGTATGTGGATCCTGTCTGTGTCGTGAGTTGGTAAGCTGCTGGAATTTTGTTTTGATTGAGACAGGGTCTTCCTACACAGTCCTGACTATCTTTGGACTCACTATGTGTAGACCAGGTTATCCTTGAACTCACAGAGGTCCACTTGTCTATGCCCCACAAGTGCTGGGATTAAAGGTGTGTGCCACAATTCCTGCTGCTATGAATTTTAATATAAGTTAGTGTTAAGGTTGTGGCTCATTTGGTAGAGTGCTGGCCTAGTATGCTGGAAGCTGCTGGGTTTAAACCCCAGCACCACAAAAATGGACCTGTAATTCTGTATGTAGAGGCAAAAGGGTTAAAAAGTTCAAGACCATCCTTGGCTTTATAGCAGACTCAAAATCAGCCTTGGGTTACAGGAGACCCTTTCCCAACAATAACACCAAAACCCTAAAGAAAACCAAAACAGATGTTGGGTATGGTAGCATGGGCCTTTAGTCCCAGCACTGCGGAGGCAGGGGCAGGGAGCTCTCTGAGTTGGAGGCCAGCCTGGTCTACAGAGTGAGTTCTAGGCTATGTAGAAAGATCTTGTCTTGAAAAGCAAAACCTAAAACAGGCTGTGCTTGGGGTTACGAAGACTGGCTCTCTTCCCCTAGTGTTATAGGAGCAGACAGTATCTACATCCTTATCTTTGTGGGAATTAAGGCCCAAGAGCCTCAATCATTTGCTTCTCAATTTCTGCACATTCTCTTGCTTCCTAATATGGTTGCAGGTTTTAAGACTAAGATGAGTAATATCACCAGCCTCAAAGAACCTCTCAGGTTATAGGACAGCAAGTAAGAAAGTCAGCAATTGTAGCTCTTGTCTGATAGGACAAGGTGTAGTAAAATGTAGAGAACCAAGATGGACTTATGCCTGGTGGCACAAGCCTGTGATCATAGTTACTCAGAAATCTGAGGCCAGAAGATTGAAAGCTCAAGGCCTGCATGGGTTAAAGATGGAGTTCAGACTAGCTTTGGCAACCTAGCAAGACCCTACCTTTTTTTTTTTTTTTTTTCCAGACAGGGTTTCTTTCTCTGTGTAGCCTTGGCTGTCCTAGACTCACTGTTTAGACCAGGCTGGCCTTGAACTCATAGTGATCCACCTGCCTCTGCCTCTCCAAGTGCTGGGATTACAGGCGTGTGCCACTGTGCGAGCTCTGTAGGTGGTAGTATTAATAAGCTCATTTTCCCTGTGTTAGATAACATCAGGGTCTCGCTATATAACCCAAGCTGCCTAGAACTTGCAGGGTAGAATAGACTAGCCTTGAACTTGTAGTGACCCTCTAGTTTGTGCCTTCCACATTCTGGGATAAAAGACATGAGCAATCTTAACTAGCCTACTATTGTCTCCTGAGTAGCTGAGTTTTATCATATTTATTTCTTTGATTTTTTTCATTTTATGATTCATATTTTTGAAGCCCTCTTATTGTTTAGGTGATTTGCTCTGAAAACTATGTCAGAGTCTACATTCAGGCTTGTAGAAGGGATGTTGCGTAGATTTTAGGGCTAAAGACTTAAATGACCTTCAGTGGCTAATGTCAGGCCCCCATGTCAGTGTCACAGCAACTCATGCATGCATGGAAAGTGAAAAAGGGAACTTAATTATGGAGGAGGGGAATTGTAACCCTGCTTGAATAGGCAGTTGAAAGTCCGGGGTCCACCCCTTAGCCTCAGAAAAGGACTTTCTTAGATTTTCTGCCAGGAGGTCATAGGGAGAGCCCACATAAATACCGTGCTCCCTTAGGGATGTGCAAGCCAGTCTTATTTTACTTTTACAGGTGCAGAATAGGTTCACCAAATAGTATTCTGATCTCCATTGAGCAGAATTTGGCATCTTATTGTCCTGCACAGAATTAATCCCTTTAGAGTATGGAACATGGCAATTTTAGGTCAGCAGGCATTTAAAGACACCTTTTTAACTTTCAAGAGCTGCCTAATAAGATATATTTTGGGCAGAAATACCAGTGTTATCAAGATGAAACTTGAGTCATTGAAATTTTGAATGGGGCTTAGTTTTAGCTGCTGATACACCCTGTATCTGTGAAATTTCTTTTTGTAGGCTTTTAATGATGCTGTCCACTGGAACGCTGTGATCTTGATCAGATTTCAAGACCCCATCCCACCCACTAACTTTTGGTAACTGTTAAGCATTTATTATAGTAATTGAACTGAGTCTATGTGTAGAGGTCAGAGGACAGTTTGCAAGAGTCACTGCTCAAGGCTGGAGAGATGGCTCATTGGTTCAGAGCACCTGCTCCTCCTTTGGAGGACCTGGGTTCGGTTTCTAGCACCTACATGGTGGCTCACAACTGTCTCTAATTACTGTTCCAGTGGATATGATGCCCTCTTCCGGTCTCTTCAAGCACCCGGTACATACATGGTGTATATACTTACATGAAGTACTCACATATTGAAAATTTAAAAACAAACAAACAAAAAAGAAGTTGGTTCTCTTCTTCCTCCATGTGGTCAGGTTTGGTGGCAAGGCCATCTTTACCCACTGAGCCATCTCCCCAGCCCTCATACATTTTAACATAGGGTCATATAGCTTAGGCTGGCCTCAAACTCCTGATCACCCCACTGCAGCTTTCTGAGTGCATGGCAGATTGCAGGTGTGTGCCACAGCGTTTGACAGGATCCAACCTGGTGATTTCTTTTGTGTGTGTGTGATCCTCTTTACTCTAATTGATGTTCTTTGAAAATATTGGAGCCCACTTGCAAAGCAGTTAATAGAGACTTAGCTATACAATTTATTTACTGTTGCTTAACAGAAACGAGTAAAAGCAAAGAACCAGATGGCTGCTCAGAGAGAATGTGATGATGGCAGACTCGAAGGGCTGGAGCCCAGAGAATAAGACAAGTGCCCCGAGGTAGTCCCAGGAAATTGGGTGGTGAGGACAGAGTAGAAATTAGGAAATAGAAAATGTAGATCACTATACCCTTACATTCTGGTGACAGATTTTTATATTGGAGTGAGATTTTTGTGGATTGGAATGCTACAGAATTTATCTTTGGCTTTTTGTCCCACTTGAGCATTGGAATTTTACACAGATCTTTTAATGTAATTTATGGCAGATATGGAAGTTTGGGCAGCTAGGATATAATTAGGCCTGTCTGAAGGGATGAACTATTCCTAGTAAAATTGTTTGTGGGTAAAACTGCAACAAAACCCAGTAAAGTACGGCTTTACACGCATACACATATGTTTTAAATGAGAGACATCAGTTTTTTAACATTTTTCCAAAGTCAAAGGTTAATGTAAAATATTAATGCTGAAAAGATTAATTTAAGGTATTAAATCTACTAGGCGAGAATACATGTACATACTGGGATTACTTCCTTTTTACAATTAAAGTAATTGTATTATATTTAATGAGCTATTTACGTTTAGTAATTTAAAAAGACAACTCTTCAGTATGCCCTATAAGGGATCAGGGGAAACTCATTTCTGGTATTACTATCTTGACTTGGGCGAAAACAACTATGTACTTAGGAAAAATGTTACAAGAATATTATTTTAACATATGCATATGTAGTTTAGGAATTACCTATAGGAATATGTTTTGATTCATTGTTTAAAAAAAAAAGATGAGATTAGATGCTTTTTAAAAGAAGTCCCTTTTAAATTTGACAGATTGAGCAGTGAACAGAGACAGAAACTTAAAGTGATTCTCTGGGACCCTATAGATAAAAGTAACCAGCCAAAAGTGGTGGAACCCCTAGTGCCTAGCTATCCAAAAATGGCAATTTTTTTTTTTAAAGCAGTAGCATCAAAGTGTGTCATCTGAGGCTGGCACTTTAAATGAGCCAGTGTTTATGTTGTTTAAAGTGAAAGATGTGAAGCTGCTGAGCAGCTGGCTAAAATGGGTGCAGAGAGGGAGAAGGCACTGTTGTCATTTACACCGCTTCCGTTCTAGGATGAATATGGCAGGAAGCTTTCCTTTGCTAGCATGCAGTCTTTTTTTTTTTTGTTTTTATTTTTTGTTTTGTTTTTTGGTTTTTTGAGACAGGGTTTCTCTGTGTAATCTTGACCACTCTGGACTCACTTTGTAGACCAGGCTGGCCTTGAATTCACAGAGATCTGCCTGCCTCTGCCTCCTGAATGCTGGGATTACAGGATGCACCACCACGCCTGGCACAGTCTGATTTCTAAGGGAGAAGATCCTACTCTGGGGTTTGGAACACTTATTCTTAGATGAGAAATTCAAGTATATTTATCTGTTGTATAGATTTTGTGAGGAGTTTGCAGTGTGTATGGGAAGAATATGAACTTGGAATACAGGTGGACCTGGGCTTCTTTTAATTTTGTTTTGTTTTTCAAGATATGGTTTGTCTCTGTAGCTCTGGCTGTCCTGTAACTCTTCTCTTGAAACCAGGCTGGCCTCGAACTCAGGGATCTACCTATCTGTGCCTCCTGAGTGCTGGGATCAAAGGAGTGTGCCACCACTGCCCAGCAGACCTGGGTTTCTCTTTATTCTTTTGTTTTTGTTTTAGCCCAGGCTGGCTGAAAGCTGTAGATTCTCTTGCCTACAGCTTGCCATACTGGGATTTTAGGTGGACTCTGGACCTGAGATTAAAAGCTGTCTGGGCTGGGAATGATGGTGCATGCCTTCAATCCCAGCTTTAAAGCTGTCTATCTAGGCTGGTATGTGCCAGGCCTTCAGTCTTAGCCCTGGGGGTGGAGGGCAGGGCTGGGCAAATCTGTGAATTCCAGGCCAGCTAGGTCTACATAGTGAGACCCTATCCAAAACCAAAACAATCAAAAAAACAAAAACCTGTCTTTCCTGGAAGGCATAAGAAGCAAATGTGTGCAAGGCACAATGACACATATATATGATGTGCCCTGATGAAGCCTCTTGGCTCGTATACTAACTAAAAGTATTCACCATAAAAATGCTTAGCTAGCCAAGGTGCTCGTGTCTTTAATCTCAGTACCTGGGAAGCAGATCTCTGAGCTTGAGGCTAGACTACTGCTTTACAAAATTATATAACATTCAAGAACATACCATCTACAACTAGAAGTAGAAGAAAAATCAGCTAGTAGAGAGACTCAGAGCCAGCCGGGTGGCGGCACTCGCCTTTAATCCCAGGCAGAGGCAGGCGGATCTCTGTGAGTTCAAGGCCAGCCTGGTCTACAAAGTGAGTTCCAGGACAGCCAGGGCCAGGGCTACACAGAGAAACCTTGTCTTGAAAAACAAAACAACAAAAAAAGAGGCATTTTAAAAAGACTTTTAAAAATGCATGTGTGATTGTGTATATCCTATATGTATGCCAGAGTTCATGGAGGCCAGAAGAGACTATAGAATCCCCTGGATCTGGAGTTTACAGGCAATTGTAAGCCTTTTTACATGGTGTTGAACTGAACCTGGTTCTCTGGACAGCAGCTGTCTTTCTAGCCTAATATTTCTTTTTTCTTTCATTTTGTTCTCTTCCGTTCCTTTTCCTTTTTCCTTTTCCTTTTTCCTTTCCTTTCCTTTCCTTTCCTTTCCTTTCCTTTCCTTTCCTTTCCTTTCCTTTCCTTTCCTTTCCTTTCCTTTCCTTTCCCTTTCCCTTTCCCTTTCCCTTTCCCTTTCCCTTTCCCTTTCCCTTTCCC